>JAKSZT010054478.1:19949544-20115185 GCA_026826555.1 Tolypeutes matacus | reverse complement strand
GAGGGGTTTGTCAATTTTATTGATCTTCTCAAAGAACCAGCTTTTGGTTTTGTTGATTTTCTCTATTGCTTTTTTGTTCTTATTTTCATTTATTTCCGCTCTAATCTTTATTATTTCTTTCCTTCTGCTTGCCTTGGGATTGGTTTGCTGTTCTTTCTCTAGTTTCTCAAGTTGTTCAGTTAAATCTTTGAGTTTAGCTCTTTCTTGTTTCTTAATATAGGCATTTAG
The DNA here is from genome assembly GCA_026826555.1 of Tolypeutes matacus. NCBI lineage: Eukaryota > Metazoa > Chordata > Mammalia > Cingulata > Chlamyphoridae > Tolypeutes > Tolypeutes matacus. The sequence continues at coordinate 20,114,957 of JAKSZT010054478.1, read as the reverse complement.
GGCTATAAATTTCCCTCTCAAGACTGCCTTTGCTGTATCCCATAAGTTTTGATATGTTGTGTTCTCATTTTCATTTGTCTCAATATATTTACTGATTTCACTTGCAATTTCTTCTTTGACCCACTGAATATTTAGGAGTGTGTTGTTCAGTCTCCATACATTTGCAAATTTCCTTTTTTCCTGTCTGTTATTGATTTCTAGTTTCATTCCATTATGATCTGAGAAGGTGCTTTGTATAATTTCAATCTTTTTATATTTATTGAGAGCTGTATTGTGACGTAACATGTGGTCTATCCTGGAGAAAGATCCATGGGCACTTGAGAAGAATGTATAATCCGCTGAGTTTGGATGCAGTGTTCTGTATATGTCTGTTAGGTGTAACTTGTTTATCATATTGTTCAAGTTCTCTGTTTCCTTGTTGATCTTCTGTCTAGTTGTTCTATCTAACGATGTGAGAGGGGTGTTGAAGCCCCCGACGATTATTGTAGAAATGTCTATTTCTCCCTTCAGTTTTGCCAGAGTTTGTCTCATATATTTTGGGGCACCCTGGTTAGGTGCGTAGATATTTATGACTGTTATATCTTCCTGGAGGATCGTCCCTTTTATTAATATATAATGGCCTTCCACATCTCATCACTTTTTTGCATTTGAAGTCTGTTTTGTCTGATATTAGTATAGCTACCCCTGCTCTTTTCTGTTTACTATTCGCATGGAGTATCTTTTTCCAACCTTTTACTTTCAGCCGGCTTGTATCCTTGTGTCTGAGATGAGTTTCTTGTAAGCAGCATATGGATGGCTCATGTTTTTTTTATCCATTCTGTCAGCCTGTATATTTTGATTGGGGAATTTAATCCATTCACATTCAGTGATATTACTGAAAATGCACTATTTATTTCCTCCATTTTATTCTTTAGTTTTCATATGTCATCTTATTTTTGTCTTTCTTTTTACTCTTTTGGTTATCCTTTCTGCTTTTCTTTCTTCTATACTCTCCTCCAAGCCTCTCTCTCCTGTCTTTTTCTTTTAGGTTCTAAGGCTTCCTTTAATACTTCCTGCAAAGGTAGATTCTTTTTTGCAAACTCTCTTAGTTTCTGTTTGTTTGTGAATACTTTATATTCACCTTCATATTTGAAGGACAGTTTTGCTGGGTAAAGAATTCTCGGCTGGCAGTTTTTTCTCTTTCAGTTTCCTAATTGTATCATACCAGTGTCTTCTCGCCTCCATGGTTTCTGAAGAGAAATCCGCACAAAGTCTTACTGGACGTCCTTTGTACGTGATTGTTTGCTTCTCTCTTGCTGCTCTGAGCATTTTCTCTTTATCTTTTACATTTGACATTCTGAATAATATGTGTCTTGGCATAGATCTTTTGGATTTATTCTTATTGGGGTACAGTGTGCTTCTTGGACATGAAAGTTCATTTCTTTCATGAGAGTTGGGAAATTTTCAGCTATTATTTCCTCAAATACTCTTTCTGCCCCTTTTCCTTTCTCTTCTCCTTCTGGAACTCCAATGACACGTATGTTCTTGCGTTTTGTGTTGTCTTTCAACTCTCTGAGCCCCTGCTCAATTTTTTCCATTCTTTTCACTCTCTGTTCTTTTTTCTCTTCAATTTTAGCTGCTCTGTCTTCAGTGTCACTTATTCTTTCTTCTATCATTTCGAGTCTGCTGTTGTATGCTTCAAATGTATTTTTGACTTCACCTATTGTGTCTTTCATTCCCATGAACTCCGTTACTTTTCTGTTCATGATTTCAAATTCTTCTTTATGTTCACGCAATGACTTCTTGATGTCACTGATCTCTTTAACTATATTCTCTTTCATCTCATTAATTTGATTTTGGAAATGTGTGCTCATCTCACTGATTAGTTCTCTCAAATTCTGCATCTCTTCTGGGACTTTGCTGTATTCCTTTTCTTGGGCCATGTCTTCTATTTTCTTAGTATGGCCCGTAATTTTTTGTTGGTACTTAGGCATCTGGTTAGTTTGTATTTTACTTAGATACTCTATCTCTTTCTCTTTTATGGGGTTTTAGTGGCAGGAGGCTGTGAGTTACCAACACTCTTTGATTTTTGGCTCAACCTTGATTGTTAGGATTGTTCTGCTGGTTGCTCAAAACTGGGCACTGGACCCAGTAATTGGTTGTAGAGTTGTTTCCTAGGGTCTTGGGCAGGGAGGCTATAGAGGCCAGGAAAATACTCTCTTACTTATTAATTTTCTTATGTGTACTTCCCTGGTCTGCCAGGAGATGGCGCTTGTTGGCAGCTCTCAATTCAATGCCTGGTCGGAGCGTATTTGTTGTGCCACAGACCAGATCAATGTGATGGAGCTTCCTGTATGGGGGCTAAGAGCCCTGTGATTCAAACTTTCTGAGACAGTTCTCCAGACTTCTCTCGTAGCGCCCCCCTTTTCCCAGCTAGGAAATATTTCCACTCCCCTCTGAGTCCTCAACAATCAGTCCCTGTTAGTAGAGGAGGAGATTGGGAGGTTTGTATATTTTTAGCCCCTTGCAGGCTCCAAGGCAAACAATGGCGCAGCCCCACCCAGCCTGGAAGGACTCTCGGGACAGGGCAGAGCAAACCTGGGAGTCCAAAGCAGGGTCAGGCCCAGGCTCTCTCTCCCCTCTCTCGTGGTGTCCTCAACAATTAGTCCAGGTTAGAAGAGAGGGAGGTTGCGAGGATCGGATTTCTCCAGTCCTTCCTAGGCTCCCAGGGCAAACCACCGTGTGGAAGGGTCCGTGGGGCTCCGCAGCCCAAATTTACAGGTCAGAACCTGAGTCAGCCTAAGGCTGTGCCCCCCTCTCTCCCCTTTCTGGGAGTGGTAGATCCCTGGAGCCCCCTTTGTCGGTGGTCGCAGGCCCAGGGGCCCAAGAATTCTGAAGAGTGTGGGGGAGGGTGCTGGCAGCAGCAGAAGCTGCTACTTCCCACTCACGGTTCTGTCGTCGCGATTTCCCTCTTCTGTCCCTCCCTCCTCTGGGTGGTCTGCAGCCTTCACCTGCTGTCCTAAACCCTAGAAGATCTTTTTCGGGGCTGTTTCAGCTTGTCCTCTAGCTATTTTTCTGGAGAAGAGATTCCCGTGTCTTACTAGTCCGCCATCTTCCCGGAAGTCGATATCTTTTGAAATTTAATATCCCCACCAACGTAGAGAAGCCAGATGGCCAATCAAGCCCCTAGTTCATTACATTTGACCCAATACAAAATAAAAGACATCTGCTCTAAACATGCCCCTTTAAGACGGACAAATTCCTGTCTAATCAATAGGAGTTAAACTAACTTCTTTTTTTTGGTCTATAAAAATCGTTTGCCATCCCTAGAGGCTCGAAGCTGCTTCTGTTTTGTCAAGTGATCCGGCTTCCTTGTTGCAGCAAAACTTTTGGTATCCTGAATAACATGTAACCTGCAAACTCGACTCTGATTTGTCTTTCAACATATCTCAAGAGAAAAATAGAGATGAATAGGATTGAAGTTTGAGGTTCACATAGCAGTTGACAACTGACAGGGGCCTTGAAACATGGGTAAAATTTCAGCCAGGAGAAAGAGTGAGTGCCATTTCTGGAGAACTCACTGAATGCTGGGCACTGTGCTCAGTTTTTCACATTATTTCTCACTATAATATTGAGATATTTTACAGGTGAGGAAAGTGGGGCATAAAGAATTCACGTGGCTTGTCCAAGGTCATTTAGGTGGGTAATAGGAGAGCTAAGACTCATGCCCAGGTCTGGGTGGGCTGCATTGTGTGTTTCAGAGCCGTGAGGGCAAAGAGGTCCTTGGATCAGCAATCAGACATTCACAGTCCACAGAAGCAGGGGCAAAGTTAGTGGGTCCCGAGGATGTAGGTTGAGGTCCCACTGAGGTTCAAGTTGAGGGTGCATTGTGCTTCAGGGTACAAGGGAGTAGTGGTAATCCCAAAGGAATTGTGGGGAGTGTAGAACACTCGCAACAAGTTTATTTGTGGAGGGAAGGGGAGCAAGGTTGAAGGCCCCTTTTTGTGGGATATGGACACGGGGGCATGAGAAGACTCTTGGAGTAGTCATAGTGGCTGCTGGCCAGGACCCCTCTCCCCTCCACTTCTACTCTGCTCCTGCCCTGGGTGGCTTCCCATAATATTCCCACCTCTTCAAAAGGAAGCAGGTCCTCGGTCCCCAGGTTACCTTATAGAGAGTGCAATGAGGTGTGAGTTTTGTCAGCATATTGTCTCTTAGGAAAAAGCACCTTCCAGTGGCTTGTTTTTCCAGCTGGAAACTGGGTATTCAAGATCTTTTAGCATAGGCTTAATTAATGAATGTGAAGGGGTTTAAAAAATGCAGAATGCAATATAAATGCTAATCATGGCTTGGAGGGCTTGTTATTGGGCCCAAGGCCTCAAGTTCCCCACCCCCCACCCAGCTGCTATAGCAACCTCACTTCTAGTTGAGGTGTTTAGATGTTTTCCATTAGCATGGCAATGCATAGCTGAGCAGGTGTTGGGCCTCAGGTGACCTAACCTGCTTGGCAGGGCCCTGTCAACCGAGAAATAAGCTGCAAGGACTTTAAATTAAGGGATTTATTTAGGATCATAGAATTGCAATTCCGGGAGCACAGATTCGGGTAGCGATCCAAATCGCGGACCCCTCAGCATTTCCAGACCAGGGATTTTAAAGGAAAACATGATACAAGGAGGTTGGATATTTGGGGTGCTCCGATTCTCTTTCAGATTAGATAGTTAACTGAGTTCTTGATCTTGCGGTTTTGAGTAACATGGTTGAGACTCTGCACACTGTGGCAGTTTGTGATACCCACTAAGATTTGCATAAGAGTAAGTTCCAGAATGCTTTGAAATCTCTTGGCCAGAGAAACTCTAGTTTGGGAGGCGGCTGTGGCTCAATCAGTAGGGCTCCCGTTTGCCATATGGGAGGCCCCGGGTTCGGTTCCCAGGGCCTCCTGGTGAAGGCAGGCCCGCCCGCACGGCGTGGTTAGCTGACCCAGCGAGCACAAGCAGCAAGGGGGGGATAAATGAGTAAATAAATAAAATCTTAAAAAAAAAAGGGAAACTCTAGTTTGTTTTAGTTAACAATCCTGTAGCCATGGAAATCCGCTTCCGAGTTGGAACTGCCAGAAGAGAGGCGCTGAACCCGCTCACGGCCGTGTCGGTCACCAAATGGCCGAACCCCGGAAGTCCCCCCCCGCAGACGGCACGTCCTGCGCACGCGCAACAAGGCCCTGAGGCAAAGGCGGGGCCAGCCGGGGCGGGGCTCAGCCGGGTCACCGCCCACGCGCCGCGCCCCGGGGCGAAGGGGCGGCCGGAAGGGCGTGCGCGTCCCCGCGCCAGCCGCCGGCCCGGGCGTGCGCGTCCCCGCGCCAGGCGGCCGACCGGGCGTGGCGCTAGGCCTAGGTGCGTGGCCCGGGTCCGTGGCCCAGGCCTGGCGTCGGAGCTGCGCCCCCTCGGCGGGAGGGAAGGCGCCGTTTCCGTCCCCGGCGGCGGCGGCGGCGGCGCGTGGCCCGGCCGCCCCAGGCTTACTCCTGCGCCCCGGGCCTCTATTTCCTGTTAGTCCGCTGGCCAGGGGCGCCCTTGCCTCACTCCCCGCTAGCCCCCGTGCTAGCCCCCGTGCTGCCCGGAGGCTCGCCCGCCGCAGGGGACTTTGGGCTGTCCCTTTGCTGACCATCTTGCCTCGCACATTCCCGCCAGGCCTCCCACTTCAAGGACGGCCTACAGGGACGTTGCCAGAGAAAACGAACCATTTGCCGTAAAGAGGAGCTCTGCCCCCAAGGAGAAGGACCCATTAGCAGCAAAACTCGGGTTTATTAAAACAGATATGCCAGTTATAACAAAATTGGCTTTTGCCCTGTGCTAGGCCAGTGTGTTTTTGTATAAACAACAAGACAATACTAGCTATGGCAGTTAAGGCTCCGAAAGCATATAAAACAAAACCTCTTCATTAAAAAAAAACCTTCATAAAAGTGGGGAGAAGATTCTCAACCAAAAAAGGTCTTCACAGCAAAAGGTTAACACCTGCCACCCACCTGCTCAGGTGTGGCAAGGTGATACGCAGCACCAGGCAGGAGACTGAAGCCACGTGGGAGTGAGCTGCCGTGGACCGCCCAGGGCCAGATTCATCCCAGTCCTGAGCAGCGGAGGAGTCCCAAGTGCAAGAAGGGTAAACAAGGAAGCCCTGGCCTGACCCCCCAGGGTGCAGGTGCCCACAGGGGAGAGGCCTTTGGGTAACCAAAAGATTATTATATGCAGGTAGATACTGGATCACATGAAATTTCTAGTTGGGTCTGGACCACTGTACTTCATCCAGTACTAGGAAGAGAATACCAAAATAATGGAAACAGAGGGCAGCTCTTTGTGCAGCTCCCTCCAGCGGTGCTAAAGGGCTGTGCTTGCATTTTGTACATTTTGTGGGTCTCACTCCACGGGCCCCAATTTCAAGTTGACGGAGTCATGAACTCATTTAGCATGTATATAAAGGACATTTGAACTTGTAAGTGGTTCCAGTTACTCACTGATGCTGATCTAGTAGGTATAGGAATTAGTCCAGAGATGTCATAAGTATCAAAATACATTTTGAAAAAAAATTAAAAAGAAAGAAAGAAAGAAATGACACTTAAAATGAGGAAGGCAGCTCAAGATCGGGGCTTTTCAGAACTAAACTGGTTCTGTACGCTCCTTGAGCCTTAGTTTTCATGCCTTCTCTGAGGAGTAGATACTCACACAGAGGAATCTAGAGCACACTAAGGCTGCATGTTCATTTGGCATAATGTTCTACAATCAAAGATTCCCCACAGAAATGCCAGAAGACCCCCTAGATTACATGAATAAGCTTTTATAGGGAATTTAAGAATTCTTCAATCCAGTCCCTACATTTTATAGCAGATCAAAGTCTCCTGGCTTCTAGTCCATTGTTCTCCACAGGAAAAGCTTTTTGGCTCTTACCCTTTGGAATTTGGCAGAGTCATAGTTGGGGTGTGGGTCAGACTTTGTTGGGTTGGTCAAAGGCACTCATAAAAGACCCTGACTTTTTTCATATTTGGGAGAAGACAAAAGAGAGCCTGGCACTTTTACACATCTTCTGGAAAACCTTGACATATTGTACAATACTCAGAATTTAAGGGGAGAGAAGAAAGCCAGATTCTCTTTCATTAGTGCAGAATAAACTAAAAAAGAAAAGAAAAAAGCAAAAAAAGAAAAATCCTATTTATTTCCTCCCTCTAACTATGTAGCAGTCTGAGGAAGAAAGAAGCTGGTGGCTGGGGCCGTGAAGGGAAGAGACTAGGAGGACCCAGCCACACACCATCATTACATGTTAAGCTGAGAAGCTGCTTTCTGGTCTCCCTGCAATGTAAAGGATAGTGGTTTCTTTCTAATTGTATGTAATCTCTAGTTCTTGTCTCCCAATGAACAGTACTCATATGATGAACATGTTTGGAAATGTACACATGTTCCTGAAACCGCTTGTCTCTTGTCAAGCTCGTACCCAGTGTCTGAGCCTTGAATTTAGTGCTGTGCCGAAAGCACTAAAAGGCAACAGTCCGTGACGGAATCCAGGCTGCGGGTGAGGGGAGAAGAGCCTTCTCTCCCCAAGTCTTATCCAGAGACCGTGCCAAGGAAGTTGCTTCTACCTCATCTGTCGATTCTGTTTCAGTTCAGCAGCCATTTTCCACACGGATGTGCAAGAGGAGAGCAGTATTTCTTCTGGGAACTGATATCCCATTTCGGGAAGAACTTCACAGTCTTTGGTTTCCATGTAACTTACCAGAGTGTCTCTCAGGCTGAAAAAGCAGGGAAGAAGAGACAACATTTAAAACCATCTCCCAAAGAACAGGAGGAGACCAGTTATCACTTTTTCTGGTCATCTGGAATACAGACTAGAAATATTGAGGGTCAATGTACGCCTGAATTACTGAGCTAGGACTCAAATCCTGGGCTCACGACTTCTGGTACATCACTGCTCCTTTCCACGCTGCAGGCTACAAACGCTACAGTGGATGGAGCTGATCTTGACAATGACCTAGTCAGGTGGTTTTAAGCACACCTGTGATGCTACCTGGGATAAAGAAGGCCCTTATAGGTATATTTTCCTATAGAGGCCTTATAGGAAACTTGTTACATTTGGCTTCATAAATTTAAAAACGGAGATACAGCATTTGTAACACATAACAAGTAAAAGATTAATCCCCATTCTATACAAACAGCTCTTAAAAATCATTAAGAAAAAGATAAACAGCCTCCCCCCGCCAAAAGGCCGTCAAGAGGTATTCAGGAGAAGATATTCAAATGACTACTGAAAATAAAAATATTTACCAGCCCCACTGGTAAAGAGGGAAACAAAAGTGAAAACAATGAGATACCATTTTTTTTTTGTCTATCAGATTGGCAAAAACATAAAAAATGTAGCTCTTTTTATGAAATTTGAAATGCACATCCCCTTGATATAGTAAATTCATGTGTTAAAACGAGTATATATGGCTTTTGTAATTATTTTAAAAAATAGAAAAAGTCTGTCCTTAAGGTGCCCTGGTAAAAGAGCAGGAAACCAAATCCTGCCGTGAGATGGGCATTGTCTTTCTGTCTACAAAGACCACAGGCAAGAGAGCAGAACATTCTGTACGTGTCCTGCCCAACAGGTGGGCAAGTCCATACCTCCAATGGGGCTTGAAAGTCTCCTCAGTTTGAGAGTTCTTTAGTTTCAAGATCATCATTTCGTGAAGCTCCAGCAAGAAAGCATCTAGGCTAGTTTGATTCAGGAAAGTACTGAGGAGCTTAGCATTTTCTGGGCTGAGTTCCTCTTTATACACTGCGCTGATCCCTCCAAATGGATCCTGGAATGAAACAGGAACAGCTGTCAAGTCCAAGCCCGGGAAAGAGGAAGGGGACAGCTCCGCTGCATCCCGGGAGGCAGAGAGGGCAGACTCACTCTTCTCAGCCGCAGCAGCTGTTCGGACTTGTGCGCAGACAGGAGCTGCCACAGGGCAATGATGTGCTTCAGGTGACATGTGTTCAAGGCCTGGAGGAGGAGCGGTGTTCCGGAATCGGAGGCGAAGGACTCGTCCCCACCGTGGGTGGGCCTCCTCGCTGCTCCACCTTCTGCTGTCCTGATTCCACCTCTCATCTCAGGAAGACACCCTGACTGCCGCCCTCACTCACGGGCCTCCTCCCCGGACCCTCTCTGGCACGTCCTCCCCCTCCCGCAGCACCTCTGAGCCCATCAGCATCGCGCAGAGCCCCGGCCGTACTTGGGGTGAGGATCCCTGTCTTTACCTCCCATAGCACGTTCTATTTACCTGCGGACTGCATGAGGGGCTGTTCTTGCCTCCCCTCCTTTTCAGGGGTGCCTAGATGCTCCGCCCTGAGGTTGGCACCCCAGGAGGACGGGGAAACCAGGCAAGGAGCAGCGCTGACCCCTCCAACCCACCTTGAGAACAGGAGTCATCTGGTCACCCATTCGCAGGACGTCCTGGATGTACACGTTCAGGTACATGTTCGGATCTCCACCTGCTGTGCTCAGAAACCCCAAAGCCACCTCGATGACAGACAGAGCCTCACAGGCGTCACTGTAGGACTGCAGCTGTGCGCCGATGGCACTGGCGGCCGAGTTGGGGAGAGAGCTCTGGGAAAGCAAAGCAGGACAGGGGGATCTGCTATTGGGTTGCTCAGTTCTTGCCACCTGGTGGAAGGACTTAGCTTCTCTACCTGGTGGAAGGACTTAGCCTCTCCACCGTCCAAGGGATACAGGCCAGGACGTCAATAACGACAGAAAACACTCAGTGCTTACTCAGTGGCAGGCAGTATCCAGACATTTTATAGAAGTGGAGATGAGCTTATAGAGAGGTCAAAAGAGCAGGAACCAGTAACCTCTTGGGTCCTCGTGCTTCAGTACACATGGTCGTGACAAGGTCACTAAGAACCTAACATAAGACTGAAAGCTGTTTTTTCTCAAAGAGAAAACTTTTGCTGATTTGATGTCCTGTTTGTGCTATGGAAAGAGCCCTGGGCTAGGGGTACTCAGGCAAATCACGGGAACTCCTTGGTGCTTACAGCAAATACTTGGGGCAAGGCTGGGATGGATTTAAAATGGATGAACGCCCTCTGATGAGGCAAAAAGCACCAACCATGCAAAGGATAAGGTTTCATTACGGTTACCTGTGACATTCTGTTCCTGATCTCCATGAAGAGATGCTCATAGTTCCAGTCGTGTCTGTATACCAGGGTGGGTATCCCCTAGATTGAGAAAAGCAAAGCTATTGGAAACGAAATCCACTGAGGGGGTTTAGCCGAGATGACAGGACCTCCTTTGGCAGTCACTCCACAGCCATACTATTCAGTGTCCTACCAAGCGAGGCGTGGCGCGCTCTGTTGTTACGGCACGTCTCTGTTTAACCCATAACCCTTGAAAACAGTGACCCTATAAGGCATCCAGCCCAGCCACAATGGCCAAGCAGACACTGTCACGCCGAATACTGTAGTCCCGGGAATCATGGGAGTTCCCGGGAGAAAGAGGTACCTGATCTCAGTCATGCCCGTATTCGACAATTATGGTGCCCAGGCTGTAACAAAGTGGTCACTCTTCTAGTCGACAGAGGGCTAAAAAACAGCCTAATTGCGGACAGTGAGGGAGAATGAATACACCTAACTATAGCGTATTTGACTAGGCCTTCAAGGAGTGAGTATAATCCAGGTAAAAGATCAGAGATACGGAGGTGCTTGGTGTGTTCTGGGCAGCGTGGGAGAGCCACGGGAGGCCAGGGGCTGCAGGCTTGGCTGGACCGTTCGGCAGGGCCAAGGTGACCAGGCCTTTTTGTGCCTCCGTGCAGTGGAGGCTATTGAGCCTTGCTCAGTGAGGATGTGGTGAGCTCCAGACCTGGGCCTCAGAAGTACGGCTTGAAGAAGTGCAGGCAGGGAGGCCAGTTAGGGGTTACTGCAGTCGTCAACACAAAGGAGAGAGAACCTGAGCTAAAGCCGTGGGCTGGGGTGAGTCGAGGGACTCGTAAGGCAGCCCCGAGAGAACCTGACGGCAGATTATGTGTGGAGACTGAAGGGAAGGTAGGAAAAAGACGACTGCAGAGTTCTTCCAGAATAGTTGGTGACGTCATTGACTAAGATAGAAAAGTCTGAGGAGGGTCCATTAAAATTCAAAGGCGCCCTTGAGGTGCTGAGGTGCAGAAGGTGATGCGGACAAGAGTTCCAGAAAGCTGTCCAGCCCAGAGAGGCGGGTGTCACGAGCTGCCTTAAAGGTCACCCCTGGGTGGCATCCCCCCCTTGGGTCTCACTTTGAAAATGCTGCCAGCAAAGCCACACTGAGGGCTACTTTTTCAAAGCAGGACACACAGAACACATAAAAGCCAGCAGGGGCCAGCCCCACCTTGAGGGTAAGCCTGGGTTTGCCCTGGAGGAATCGGCTGGTGATCTGCCGCTGGATCTTGTCCAGGTCAAACTCCTGCAAGGTCTCCCCGCCTTGCTCCACTTTGTACTGGCAGTTGGAGAGAATCAGCGGGGTCAAGTCCCGCTCCACCTCGTAACTGATGACGTGCAGGTCGGTGACCTCAGAGGCGTCGACGGAGTAACTGGGGGACAGAAGCACAGGGCACTCAGGGTCCCAGGCAAGGGGGCGTCAGGTCCTGGTGGACGTCCTCACAGCCTGAGCTGATGGAAATGACACCCAGATATGGGCACTGGGGGACCACGGCTGAAGCAGGGTTGGTTAGGAAGGAGCTACCATTTCCATTTGGCTCATGCCTGCCCTGGTGGACCTGGGGGCCCAGGATTTCCTGGGCTCACTGTCACTTCCTGCTGCCAGGCACACTCACCTGCTGTTCTCCTTGGAGAACTTTTCCACCGTGTAGACCATTTCATTGTGAAGTTTCATCAAGTAGCTGACCAAGGCGGTGGAGCAGAGGCCCAGGCCCCGTCGGCGAGGCAGAATCACCTCAAAATCTGCGTCCATATCTAAGTCTGTGCTGCAATACTCCTTGGGCAGCTTGATTTCACCTGCAAACAACAAGGCTGTTCTCAGCAGGCACTGGGCTCCTTACTGCCTTCTCTCCTCAGCTCAGCAGCGGCCAGGGGGAAGAATGCAGAACCATCCCCGGGAGACACAGAGCTGGGGACCAGGAACCAGGGGAGCTGTGCCTCCCAGCTCTCTTTTATAAGCTGACAAGTTTCGAACATTCTCACCTCCTTTAGGGCCCACATGTATATATTCAAGAGGACCCAGGGTTTATTTTTCCTAAGTTATTTCACTTATCTTGGATACCTTCATCAAAGGATTCCTAGATCAAGCATGAACATACACGGAGCTACGAGATAACTGGCCGCAGAAAAAAGCTTCCAGAACGAGCCCTCCTGTAGTGTTCAGTGGTAAAGGGGAAGCATGACACTTGCCATTGGTCTCCAGCGACCTCCTCAGCTTGTTCCACGTCGACAGAAAGACGGTGGTTCTGTTGTGTAACAGCTGCTTCAACCCATCTGTCAAACAAACCCCTCTATGAGACCCCCACGCAAACGCCTCTGCAGACCCCCTTCACTGTGTGCTCGTGGCAGCTCCCTGCATTCTCCACACATTTCACAGGCTGGTCAGGCTGGGTCTGAGGAGCTAGACAGAGGGACCTGCTTTTCAGCTGCAGCGAGAGCCTCGTGCCAAAAGAGCTCCACACACAGCTCTAGAGTGCCCGTTAGCCTTGAACTGCTGCCCCTCCGCTGCCCGCCACGTCAGCGCCGGCCCTGCTCTCTGAATAGGGCCGAGTCATACCTGAACTGTGGCTGCTAATAAAGCCTCTGATGGAGCTGAATTCAACTTCCAAAACATTCTGGAACCGTTTCACTAGACTCCTCTGCAGGGCCAAAATCTCAGGCAAGTATTTCACCAGCCGCAGTTCTGCTTCCTGGAGAAGGAAAGAATACTCAGCACCACTTTCTAATTTACCTAGAAAATGTTATGGGGGAAATGGGCTTTGAGGCTGGCGCAGAACTTGCATTTGTCGTGTGATCTGGTCAATGTGCCCCTTAATAAAATGACAGAGCGCAGAGCTGGAAAAGGGAAAAAAAGGCTTGCCCCTTCTTTGAGCAAATATCTACTGACTCTCCCTCGTGGAGCTCACACATCAAACGTGTTTGCCAAAAGCTGATGGGGAAAAACCAGCTTCTTGGGCCCAGGTTACTGGTTGGGAATGGAGAGAAGCTGCTGAAAGCATAAAGACCAAGAAATGACGCCGTGACAGCTGGCGTGTTCCTGGATGAAGCCTTGGAGATGTAGAAGATGTAAGGACCTTTGATTCAGTGGGCCTGGGCAGAGCAGTGAGAAAACCACAGCATTAAGACGAGGTCCCTCCAGTGTGAAACGATTTTCTTTAACTGACCAGCGGAAATTTCTGAATCACCTTACTTCTTGCTAGACTATACTTACTGGTCCCTGCAGGGAAATGATTAGAAATAACTGTAGAAAATAAAAGTCCAAATGAATTAAAGTTCGAAACAGTATTTCTAGTTCTAACAGATATGGCCAATGCATTTTATTACTCCCCACCCCCAAGCCCACCCCTGCCAACACACAGTCACTCATTCAAACCACTGAGCCCATACGGTTCAGGGAACAGGCAAGAGTTTTTTTTGGTCTGTCGTTTGTTTTACTTTGGCTACACATTCTGGACCAAATTTTTTTCATTCTACAGAAGCTTGTTGTTGACCAATGGTTCCAGGCACTGGGGAATACAAGATGAATAAACATGGTCAGGGAAAGTTTTCTTTTCTGACTAGCTGAGTGATCGGAGAGGTACTCTCGGGCTCTCAAGTCTTCATAGGTTACTGCTAATTCCATCTCTGAATATATTTCATCTGTGACTTTATGCTTCAAACTATCTGTACAGTTTGATGTGTACAAAGATCTCTGGCCTATCTCAGAGTCATCTGCTATAGATATTTGGTGCAAAAATCAAAGCATTGAAGTAGTCTGTTCGATGTTTTATCTTTAGGAATGATTATACTAAATAAGTACCTGGGGCCTTCAGTCTATGGGTCTACGAGGGGGGACATGCACATGGAGAAAAGGTAGCCCCTCGCGGAGGACTGGGCCTAGCTCAGCCCCTCGCGGAGGACTGGACCTACCTTCTGGAGGAACTGCCAGAGGACTGGCACTGTTTCCTTGCCATTTTTCTGCTCTACTATGTGCTGGAGGTACTCGACCGTGATCTTCTTTCGGCAGCTCCAAATCTTCGAGCAATGAACCACACTATTCTGGGGCAGGTGGGGCAGGAAGGTCCCCGGGTCACCGTAGATGATTTTGGCCACAGGGTTGGAGCTGATACGCTCGTCTTGGCTGATCAGCGTATTCACAGCGAGGAGAGTTTTATCTAGATGCTGCGTGAAGAAAACGATAGGGAATTCTGGAGGTGAGATTCTACTGGAAACCGCCTGGGACACCTACTGACTCACCACTGGGCTTATCAGAGAGTGAGGCCTACTCATCGTAGCACTCGATCAAACATCCAGTCTTGTAATCTTTCACTGTGATTTAAATGTTCCTTGTTTGTCAACATATGTCTCCTCAAACAGAATGACTCAGAGACCTGTATTTTATTCCCATTCTTTATTTACTGACTTTTATTTATTATTCAGAAATATCCTTATCTAATAAAGAATGATTAGTCTATAGTTATGACTACATTTCTTGTGAGTGCCCACAGGATAGCGCCTTTCTCCACCTTCCCTTTCATGTGAGGGCAACGGCTGCCTGAGGTGATTCTTCAAACTGACTGACTGCCAGCCATGGGGGGGAGGGTGTCTTGGGCACAAAAGGAGGATGCAGTGGCTCTGGATGGGGACCCTCAAATCAAAGGCTTGGCCCACGGCTAAGCCAGCACCTTCCTAGTAGCTGCCTAGGAGTACAACTGCCCTCTCCCTCCACTTTCCTGGCAAAGTGGCTGCCATCGCTCACCTGTAGCTCAGATAAAATAATAGTCTCAACAAGTTTTTCCCAGTTGTTTCTCTTCTCTTTGGTTGACAAATTTGCATCAAAAAACCCTACAAAGATAAACGAAATGAGTGGGTTACCCAAGGTACAAAAAAATCACAGTAGTTTACACATCGTCAGCACTAAATATATATTAAATTGAAATAATGAATAATGCTTTTTTGTGGGTATATGTGTGTGTTATTTTCCTAAAGTAACCTGTTTTTTTCCTTAAAGATTTATTTATTTTATTTATCCAGCCACCCCCCAACCCCCCCAACCCCCCGCTGTTTTTTGTACTCGCTGTCTTTAGGCAGCACTAGAAACCAACCCCAGAATCTTCCTGAGATTAGTCTCTTGCGCCACCTCAGCTCCCTGGTCTGCTGCGACTCTTATTGTCTCTCCTGTGTCTCTTTTTGTTGCGTCACCTTGCTGTGTCAGTCTCTGCGCGGGCCAGCACTTCTGCACGGGCCAGCACTCCGCACAGGCCAGCTCACCTTCCCCAGGATGCCCAGGGAATCGAACCCTGGACTTCCTATATGGTAGATGGGAGCCCAATTGCTTGAGCCACATCTGCTTCCTCTAAGTATTTCTTAACAATTCCTGCTACTTCCCCCAATCAAATGATCCCTGGCAAGGTCCTCCCATTCCTAAAAAGTCCTTAACCCAGCTAATTGGACCCTCATTGTACACTGCTGAGAGGACAGTGAAGAGAGCGAGAAGCCCGGGGCATACTGGTGACAAGGGAGTGAGCCTGCAGATGGACAGTAGCTCTGTGGACTCTGTGGTGGCACAGGGCCGTAGAAACTGCCCGCAGCCCGCTGGGGCCGGTCATTTTGTCAGTAAGGCACTGGACGAGCTCATCCAGTTCAAAATCCCACCAGAATGAGCGACTTAAAGTGAGACCAAATTCTGCTAACTGGAAAGTATGTTTTCAGTGGATTTCTGGCAAAGAAGCACCTGAAGAGGGAATGGATTTTCTTGTCATGTGTCAGGACTTTTTATTGCTGTTTTTTAATATTATTATTTTAAATAACATTGTCAGGGAATGGATGTAGCTCAGTGGTTGAGCACCTGCTTCCCACGTAAGAGGTCCTGGGTTCAATCCCTGGTACCTCCTAAAAACAAAACAAAACAAAAAATCAAACAAACAAAAAAACCAACTCTCACTGGGGAGCGGATGTAGCTCAAGTAGTTGAGCTCCTGCTTCCCACGTATGAGGTCCCGGGTTCAATCCCCGGTACCTCCTAAAAATAAATAAATAACATTATCATCACAGTGGTAATTTTAAAAAGAAAATTTGCAAATCAGCAAAAATAAAATAAAACTACTCTTCTTTGATTATTTCATCTTTTCCACCATATCTGAATATGTGGAATTAAACCTGGGATTAATCAGGGATGGAAGATGGGAGGGGCAAAAGGAAAACAGGTGGCAGCATTTGACTCGGGAGAAGTAAATACCTTTTTTTTTTTTTTTTTTTTTGAGATACCAGGGCCAGGGATTGAACCCGGGACCTCATGTGTAGGAAGCCAGTGCTCAACCACTGAGCCACATTGGCTCCCCTGAGTTGTTTTTTTCATTTGTTTGCTTGATACCTGTTTTGTTTGTTTGTTTTGAGGAGGTACCGGGGACTGAACCCGAGACCTCCCATGTGGGAAGCAGTTCCATGTGGGAACTGCTTGAGCCAATCTGCTCCCCTAAACCCACTCTTAATCCCACAACTCAGAGACAACCATTTTACTAAGTTGTCCCTCAGACCTTTTCTTTCTGTGTGGATCTAAAATTTTAAAATAGAAAAATTAGCTCAGTGAACACAATATTTTGCAGACTGCTTCATTCTTTTAACAAATTATGACTCTCTGGACATATTCGGTCGGTCTACAATACTTTTAGGAAAAGCAGGGGCTACACCGAAACACAGGAAGGACGCACAAAGAGAACAAATTCCCAAGTGATTATGGAACATTTGTCTCGTTGATGGTGATTGACTGTGTCACACAACGCCTGTTTCTGACCATATTTGTTCCCTATATGGTAAGGAGGCGACCTACAGGGCTGACTCTGGAAACTGCCACCCCATCCCCACTCCAACCAACACTTGGGTGCAAATGCCCCTGAACGCTGCAGGGCGCGGCCAGGCAGGCGAGTAAGTGGAAAGGACAGATCCAGCAGGGCCGTCCTTCCAGTGTCCATCCCTCCATGCCCCAGCCGCTCGCTGCCGTCTGCACCACTGCCCGGCAGTCCCTGCCCGGCACGCCCCCCCATCCAGCCCCTTACCCTGGTCAGCCCTCTGGTCCTTGAGAAGACTGCACAGGACGAGGTGCACCACACCGCAGGTCTCGTCAGTGCTCCTGCCCAGCGTCTTTGTCAGCTGCTCCAAGTCTCTCTGGATATGCTGCTGCAGGAACCCTTTTGGATTCCGCACGGGAGGCTTGATGATATTTATCAGAGCCTGACGGGGACAAGGACACCAACGTTAGCAACCAGCTTGCTGCCGATGAGACGGCATGGCATCAGGAGTTAAAAAGCAGCCCTGAGTCAGAAGGTGGGTTCTAAAACGAAGGCGAGAGAGCAATCAAAGGGGCACTCAAACACCAGAGGCAAGAAGGCGGCAGAAGAGTGGAGGAAACAGCGGCAGTTGGAAAACAACTGGCTTTTGTACGACCAGGTTGAAAGGAAGGATTTTCAAACTCTGCCTTTTTTGCTATCCTGGTTAGAATTCACTTGGGGCAAATTCAGTGCACCCTGTCTTTGTTCCCTGGAGCTCCCAGGCAGATGTGGTACAATCAGCATTATCTTAGCCTCTCCACAACCAGGTGTAGGCCTGGGACCTACTTGTTCCTTTTAAAATGGATCTAATATCATCTCGGGAGTTCTCCTATACTGTCCTAAGCCACAGTGGGGAAAATTAGGATGTGTTCATTTTACGAGTTTGTGGGTTAGGTAATGATGATTTATTTCAAAGGAGGTGGCCAGGTCTTTTCAGGCAAAGGCTCACTGTGAAAGATCAGTGGCAGATAGCAGCGCGTTGCTATGGGTTGGCGGCACCGTGGCGTACCTGGGGACTGTGGGAAGCTCCCAAGAGCATTGCCAGGTGAGTGAGCACCCGGATGAGAATGAAGACCACGGGGGAGAGCGCGCGGTCCGATATCACGGCCGCTCCTCTGGCAGAAGGGCTGCCCAGCACGTGGCCTGTCTGAGTTCTGTCTGTGTTGACCCTGGAAGGGACAAGGGGAGAGGGGAAGAGACTTCATCTCGGCTCTCGAGGTGCACCGATGTCCTCAGGACTTGGAGACGAGGTTCGTGGTTTTGAGGAAAACAACGTTAAAAGTGCTTCTGAGTCTCCCGCGCTCAGGCCACCTTCCTGAGTCTTCTGCTTTGTCGACTCCTCCCCCCAGCCGGCTGGCCAAAAGCCACGGCCTTCACCACGGAACGTGGAACGTGGGCTGACTGATGTGGCTCGCCCCGGGGGGGGGCGTCAAACGGGGAGCTGGGCATCCTCGTGGGGAGGGGAGCCGGCAGGCTGATGAAGCTAGCGCTGGGGACGGTCAGCATTGACATGGCACATTGTTCTCGTCTTCCCAAGTCAAAACCTGGGATCCAAGGTCTGGCAAAGGGTTTTGTATCACATCCAAACAGGAGATACCGCACGATAATTTATAGTTATCCTATCAACTACAATACATAGTTTTTGTAAAACTATATATTTTGCAGAAACGGTGGAGCTTCCAGGACACTGCGATGGAGAACACCGGTTAGACCACTAGAACCCGCGGCTGCGCCACGACCGCTAGGCTGCGTGAGGACCCTCCCTGGGGCCGCCTGCCTCACAGTGCTCCTGTAGCCACACGCCTCTTGTGAGCGAGCGGGCAATTAGGGGCTCAAGTCCTCCTCTGGGTTCTGAGGTTGCTAACACTGATTATGTCCCCTTCATTTCCCTCCAAAAAGGAAACAGCCAAGGCCCTTTACAAGTGTGAGGGCATCTGCCCAGAGACGAAGGCCCAGCTTTTGGTCTTCCCAATTTAACTGTTCCCCAGGATTACGTCGCCTGTTCCAGTCTACAGGGGCAGGCTCCAGGCCAGGCGGCAGACCTGGAAGTGTCCACGTGTGGCCTGCTTTGGTTTAAGAGCCAAAGTCAGCCACCAATGGACTGAGCCCCTCGCTGCCGTGTGACTGCAGGGACCGGGCGTCGGTGCCAAATGGGACTCGGGCCCGCGAGCCCACGGGCCCCCGGGCCATCAGGTTTAGCATCAAGTTATCGGTGGGAACACCGCAGCCCCGAAGACCTGGGACTCCCGGGAAGGGCGATCCAGCGTACGCACGTGATCATGTGGAAGCCAGCCTGCGGTCTGTGATTGATGCCGCCAATGACAGTGCCACAGTCAACACAATAGCTCAGCTCCTTCGGCTTGCCGCACTAGGAGACACAAACGTCACTGAGCTCGGTTTTGGAGCCGGCATAACTTTATGCACAGTTCTATCATGCACATGGACTCTTGCCACAGGAGGCACCGAGTGCCACCAGATGTGCCTGTTCTAGTTTGCATATATTTCAGGAGAGGCTAGAGAAGATGCAGGGGATGGGGCAGGTTCTCTATGCAGATTATGTTATGCATGAGCAAAACGGGATTTTTTTTTAAACAGATGAGATAAATTTAAGTTTTATTATCAATAGATTGACACTTACCGGACAAATACATAAAACTCAACCTTCTTTTCTCATATGCATCATTCTTCCCCATTCCCGTATCTATTATGCTAGTCTCTAGAGCTTCATGGTACAACCCCAGGGACAGTACATTAGCTTCCCATCATATTCCCTTAACTCCATTTGGGCTTTTTTCTTTTCAGTAGCAAGATAATTTAAGGTAAAGCAAAAGCACACACTCAAGGCAGGAGTGCAGGAGGGCTCCTATGAGTCACACGAGTCGCGACTCCAGTTGGACTTATTGATTAACAAAAAAATCCAACCATATAGCTTACTGCTTCCAAAGGCTTATTTTCCAAAACCAGAATGTGTGCTCCTGTATACTATGAATCATAGCCCATAACTGACCAAAGCAGGCTGACTCCCGTAGAACTGCACTGCTGGGAGAGGACGTGGAAAGAACCTGTTTCAATCTCTTTTCGTAGACAAGGAAGTCAGTGAAGTTCATAAAGATGAAGTACATCTATTGGTTTTTTTCCCCTCCATGTTTCTTATTCACTTTATCAAACAACACGCTTCAGCCTGTAGCTGAGCTGAAGGGGCTGTGGGATTCGGAAGTGAGCACCAGATGGCTCCTCCGCCATGGGGCTGACAAGCTATGAGTCTCTTCTTCCCATCTGGCGTCCCGACCACCCCTCCCTGGGTGAGTAACGCCTGTGGCTTAGTCCACGGCTTTGCCATTCTGTACAGACGTGTGCCACAGACCCCGCTGGGAGTGGCTAGGGGATGTCAGCCAGCAGCACTTCTGTCTCCTGTGAGACATTTTCACTTGTCACCCGGGGGTGCAGTGGGGTGGGTGCGGCTGGTGTGGGGTGAGTTGAGGCCACAGATGCTGCTGAGCATCCCACCGTGAGGACAGCTTCACAGCAGTTACTGGGTCTGAAAGGTCCCCAGGGCCGACGCCGAGACCCCCCCCCCCCGGGCTGGCGTGACGGTGCAGACCAGAACGCCTGCTGGAGGACACCTCCTTCACACCAGTGAGGCATCAGGACAGCCCGAACAGCCCTCAAAATGCACCTGCGTTCTCTCGGAGGTCTGGACTTCATTACCCCCCTCTTCTCTGCCCCTCTCTCCTCAGACCCAGAGGAACCCATGTTTTGAGCCCCCCAGACCAAACCCCAAATACCAGGACTCACCTCTCCCACAGAGCAGGGATGGCCATTGGGACACGCTGTGAATAGAACAAGACACGTGCTGGTCGGTTTCACGTGAAGTCTGCGTCTAAGAGCGGGGGCCACACTGCCCTCCCTGGCCCTGACCACAAAGTGACGTACGGCAGGGGTCCTGAGCAGGGACCAGAAGCCTTAAACCCCCTTGTTAGTTTAGTCTCTGCTGTTGGTGAAAGCCATTTCCTCAGTCTAACTGTACAAAGCAAAGAGCGATCGTTACAGGCTTATCTCAGGGGCTACTTTGGGAGGGGCAAGTGGCTAGTATTTGATACCATTCTGTTCTCTCTTTTTTTTTTTTTTAACAACTTTTAACACTGGTTTAGAAAGGTTTACTCAAGGGAGTAGCAAAATTTAGATCAAGTCATGGGTTATGTTATCTGTCTCCCGGGTCTGTACTTCCAAAGAGCTATCTTTGGGTTAAGAACGCTGTTCTGCTGTGAGCTGGTCCTTGAATGAGCCTCTGACGTGGTTCTCCTCCCCCACCAAGTGGCATATGCCAGGGAAGAGCCCTGGCGGGTCTTGCCCCTTGACTGTGCAAAGGAGTGAGTTGGACCCTCAATGCGGCCAGCTGAGTGCCGGCTCCCTGGAGCGGCTCCTGTTCTGCAGAGGAGCCGAGGGCACAAGGACCCCCAGGCACAAACCTCGTGGGCCCCAAGCCTAAGCCAGTGCCTCGCGTGGTATGATGAGGTTCTTCAAGCCGGCAGGACTGTGATTCCATCTCAGACACCAATACTTACTGTACCAGTGGACGGCTTCCAGACCCTCCCAGTTCCTAGCTTGAGCCAGCAAATCCTCTGGCATTGACGGCAGAAAAGCATTCTGGAAACAAAGCAGAGACGGATCTGGGTAAGTGAGCGTACAATTGGCTGAGGGGCAGCCAGAGGCCTAGAGTGAGGAAATGCACGTCTGACCTTCTCTCCCCTTGACCTCAAAAGCTCCCTACGGAATGACAAAGGGCGGGGCAAGATTTTCACCGTCATTGTGGTCTAAAGAATCAAATGAGACAAAAGAGGCAGAAAGAGAATCTGGGAGGTAAAGAGGCCTAGTAGTGACTCGGGCTCCACAGTGACAAACTGTTGCGGCGTTCCCTGTGAGAGCGGACGCAGCCCACCCCATCCTTACCGCCATGTTGGCTGGGTAGAAGGCCAAATTCCTTAGGGGTGCCAAGACCTGGCCTTGCCCACACAGAAAGACGGCTGCGGCATGAACGGCCATCTCTGCCACCGGTCCTTTGAGGGCGCCGCCACTGGGGTCCCTGGTCAGCAATGGCAGAGAATTGTCCACCAGGGAGGTGGCAAAAAGCTTCATGTCATGGGAAGAAAGGACTTGGGTTTCTTGAAGAAACTGATTCACAGCCTCACATTGCTGACAGGGGAAAAAAAGGGTTTAAGTATTAAAGTATGTCAAAGAAGATGATGACGTAAATTCAAAGGTTTGCTCATAGGCGTATGTTTTGATACCAAACATACATTAAATTTCAAGGTAAATATGATTAAATTATCACCCATTTGTGGGTGACACCCACAGAGCAGAGAATTTTCATATACATAAACACAGCAACCGCACACCTAACTGCCAATTTTGATGTTCTATTTTGGTAAACATTTTCTTACAGCCTTGACTTTAGCTTTAATTGTAATTCTAAAAGTCTTGTGTTAAATGGAAAACAGTCCCTCCATATAATGCGGCTGGAAACCCCTGTTCTGGATACGATGCTACGAGCCCAGTCTGTGTCTGTGACTTCTACCTCTACCCTAAGCATCACCCCAAGCAGCGAGGCTGGGGACACACGTGCTGAGCGGAGGCACTCACCTCTGGCTTGGGATGCAGGCTGGCGTTACAGGAGCCGTACAGAGCGGTGACCTCTCTGAAAAGGGCCAGCAGTAAGTGGGCTGCCTGCTGCGTGGCGGGACTCCGGCATGCCTGACAAAGCAAGACCATCAGTGAGCATTTAAAAAGGTACCCTGACTTACGTAAGGGTGAGTTCAGTGGGATCTCAAGGTGAAAATGGAATGCAGGCGAGCGTTAGGAAGCCTCTCCCAAGGCCCTTCACTCCAAGCACCACCTTCTGGTGGGCCACTTGGCCCTCCTGGACTACAGGGTGCATGGAATGTTCTCATATTCATTACCTCGATGCATTGTTAGCAGATGGCTTATGAGAGAAGCAACAGAAATCACCATCTGTTCTCTTTCTGACTCATCACTTGTCATAAACTTTTCCTGAGCGGAGAGAGGATTTTCTGTTTCCTTTCTTCTTGGCACAATGCCAGGGACACAAAAGGAAGCCACATGTGAACAATTCAAAGATTATTAAACACACTTGAGTGCAAGTACATGCGTTATGAATATAGAGAGAGATGAAATTTGCTGGTTGTACCAGCATCTCTTATGTTGGAGTCACTTTGGAGGAAGCGATTTTTCTGTAGGGTCCCAAAGGAAGTAATGGACATGTAGAAATCAAAAAGGAGCCGCTGATGGCCTTGGTAGGTTGGCAGAAGCTAGTAAACTGGTCGGCACAATGCAACTGCTGCTGCTTGCCGGCATCAGCGGCTAGCTCCTGCCCACTGCTCAGATGCGAGGCGGGGGCCAGGGGTGCCCGACTGCAGTGCAGCTGCTGCTCTGCTCTCTCCAAGTCCACCACCACCGTTTCATCTGACAGAAACAAGGGAAGAGGCAGGCTCCGAGGGGGCCATTCCGTACCAGAGAGGCACCGTCGGCCGTCCTTGAGCCATCCTACCTTCACAGCACTCGCGAGAGTCTCGGGCTTGCGCTCGAGGATGGCTGTGCCCACGGCGTCGCGAAGCGCCTTGTATTCACCCCCGTACACCAGGTATCGATCCATCTGGCCCGGTTCGTCTTTCTGCAGCAGAAATAGCAATAGAGGGGCTTGATCTGGGTGGGGGGGGGTGAGCGGAATGTTTTGGAAGGGAGCCAGGTGACCCTGAGAGGCTGAAGGGAGGCTGAACTGGGATTCCCTGTCCCAGCACAAGGCCTATCAGTCAAGAGCTATCTTTGAAAAGCTTCCTCCTCAATAAGATGAGGAGGGATGCGTAGATGAAGAACCTGGGGAGGAGGCAATGCTAATTCTGCAACCGCTTTCTCTCCTTAAAGCACAACACCGAAGACCAGGGGACTTGAAATACATCAACGCTAAGCCCTGATTGGTAGTAAAAAAATTTCCAGTTTTAGTGTCATTTTTGTAACCTCAGGACAGTAAGAATCTGTCAATTTCTGAAAGAACCACCTAGAAGCCCTGAGGCCAAACTTACTGCAATTCTTTTATTCTTAGTTCTCATTCTTCCCTGTCTGCCTGATGAAGACAAAAGGAACATATTCTACAAGCTGAATCACTTTTAATTTTGTTGACAGCAAAGGCTCCAAAACATTCTTTTACTTTCCCTGTGTCAAACTCAATCAGAAGTGATGCTTAAATAAACTTTGCAGATAGATGACAAAATCAGAAACATATACATGCAAATACAGACTCACATACATGCACATGTAGTCACATGCACATGGACACAAATGCAACGTACACACATATATTCACATGCACACACACACACATTTCTATTCCCTGTGGCTGACAATCTAAACATCACCACAAGCTGGGTCAAGTTAACCGAAGCACAGAGGCAAAGGACAGAGCAGCTGGTGCATGTTTCCTCAACGACTATGAGAGTCAGCACTGCCCCCCGGCCTATGGGTGTGCTGCAGGAAGAGCTCAGCATTTCCAGGTGGCCAGGCACTGCGTTTCTCACCTGCTGTGCGATGACTTCCTTTGGAAAAATCCACTGGCATGGATGGCCCTGTTTGGAGAGGCTCTGCACAAACTCCATCCCATGTTGGTTGGTGAGTTTCCTCACCAAGTACACGAGGTACCAGTCGTTCTTGGCTTGGGAACAGAAGCGCTCAACTTGCCGCAGATAGCACTGCTTCTCCTTGGTCATCTCTGGAGAGTTCAACGACAGAGTGAGTGAGTGAGTGGTGAGTGAATTAGTCAACTGAAGAGGCACAAAGCTAGTACAAGAGCATGGGGTCTATTCATTGGGAATTCACAGTACGGAACAAACCCCGAAGAAAAGGGACATAGTAAGGGCCGGTATTATTCTAAAAACCAACTTCCCATGCTCCCCGAATTTCTCAATTATGGGGTCTCCAAGCCCGAGGCAGAGAAAGGTACTTGAAGACTTGCCTGAAGAGTCATGAAGTTCAAAGAGGAAATCAGAAGCCCTGTCAAGACAGAGGCGGATCCTAGCCATCTCCTGGAGGTAGTCCACTGACGCCTCAGAGGCAACGCCTCGTCGTGACGAGCAGTAAGTCTTGAGAAAATGACCTTCCTCTCTCATGCAGTTCAACTCATCATTTTTCGAGCAGGCACTGGTTTTCTCATGTATTGAATCCTGAGGAACGAAGAGCAAGGAAAAAAAGAATATTATTCTTTTTTAACATGCAGGTCCCAACCTTCTAAATTGCCAGAGTGTGACTCTGTGAAGAATAAGGAAAGGATAAAAAAACAGATCTGTATTGTTGCAGGTTTGAGTTTTGAATCATGGAACACTGATATCCCTTCTTATTCTGGGGGCAAGAATGAGGAAAAGGAGAAGCTACAAGGAAAAAAATGTGTATACTCTAATTTTGTTTTTCTAATTTTAAATTCCTAAAAATTTTGGAACATGAAGAGAACAAAAATAAAAAGTATTCACGGTCTTGCCACCTGGAGACATCTACCTGCAAAGCCTGTTTATAATTAGGCTGGGTTGTGCACACATAGATGCCAATATTTACAGTAGATCTTTGAAACCTTTCTCTTTTTTCCACATGGAAGACAGCACCTGTTAATTTTACCAACGAAAATCACATTCTATAAATTTTCAGAAACACTTTTCGATCGCATAAGCCACATAGCTGAGAGTGTTTGCAAAAAAAAAAAAAAATATATATATATATATATATGTATGTATGGAAGTGACAGCTAGCTTACCTCCAGGCAGTTGATAAAGAGCATGTACAGTTCAGCTTTATCTTCAATTAAGAATGCTTTATTTTCTAACAGGGACAAATAACGCTGAATATAATCTTTTACTTCGTGGAAGCTGTAGAGAGAGAAATGTTATACCTAGTTATCTCAGATCTGGAGAGTCGCCTTACAAAAAAAAATTCTCTCTCTCTAGCTTTCTATTTCCAGCTCTCTCTCTCTCTCAATCATTCATCTATATTTCTTTCTTTCTTCCTATCTATCTATCTGTATCTGCCTGTCTCTACCTATCTTTTCTATAGTTTACAATATGATTTTATTGACAACATTTTAGTACAATATTGGAATAAAAAAAATTCATGTTTTAGATCAGCTGTTTGCAAACTTTCTGGTCTCAGGGTTTCTTTACAGTCTTAAAAATTACAGAGAACACCAAAGAGCTTTTGTTTATATGGGTTTTATCTGTCAATATTTACAGTATTAGAAACAAAAACTGAGAAACTTTAAAAATATTTATCAATTCACTTAACATAATAATAATCCCATTACATTTAAAAATAAGTAACTTTTTTAAATAGAAAAAATATTTTCAAAAACCAAAATGAATTGGAGAGGAGAGAGGCACTGTTTTCCACTCATCCTGCAGGCCTAATAAATATCAGCTGCATTCGCATGGCAACTTCTGCTTCCAGTCAGTCATGATAGAGTTAAGTAAATGAAGGAAATCTGGCCTCATACGGTTATGTGAGAAATTTTAATAGGCTTTTCAGATAACTCTGGGTATTCTTCTTTCATACAAAACTTGACAAATGACCATTTTCAAAGGTTGCAATGTGGAATCCAAAGCTGTCCCAGTGCCTTGGCAGTCTGTTACCTTAAAGCCAAGTGGTCTTGCAATTTAAATGGATTCTTTTTGACCCGTGCATAATTTTGTGACATTGGGCATTTGGAAAATATGGTTCACTGAGTTATGCAGATCTTCCAAAGGCTGACAATTTTTTTCCCTACAATATACTTAAAAATTACATTTGTTTATATCATCACTGAACTCATCAAGAAGTCTTTAGAGAAAAGGATGTGGCTCAAGTGATTGGGCTCCCGTCTACCATACAGGAGGTCCAGGGTTTGATTCCTGGGGCCTCCTGGTGAAAGGCAAGCTGGCCCATGTGGCGAGAGCTGACCCACAAGGAGTGATGGCCTGCATAGAGATGATGCAACAAAAAGAGACCACAGAGGAGAGACAATAAGAGACGCAGCAGACCAGGGAGCTGAGGTGGTGCAAGAGATTGAGCTCCTCTCTCCACTCCAGAAGTTCCCGGGATCAGTTCCCAGTGCCCCTAAAGAGAAGACAAGCAGACACAGAAGAACACACAGAGAGCAGAGAGCGAGCGCAAAATAACAAGGGGGATGGGGGAAATAAATAAATAAAATAAATCTTAAAAAAAAAAAAATGTTTTATACATTGGAAAATTGGACCAGCTCATGGTGGTGGGTACACTTTTTAATTTTTGCTGAAAAGTGTGAATTTTTTTTAAATTTATTTTATTTTTTTTTAAAGATTTTATTTATTTATTCATTTATCCCCCCCTTGCTGCTTGTGCTCGCCGGGTCAGTCAACCACGCTGTGCGGGCGGGCCTGCCTTCACCAGGAGGCCCCGGGAACCGAACCCGGGGCCTCCCATATGGTAAACGGGAGCCCCACTGATTGAGCCACAGCCGCTTCCCGAAAAGTGTGAATTTTATCATTAGTAATAAACACTGTTAGTTGCTTTCCTTGAGACCATGGGCTCTCTTTACTCATTTTCAGGAAAATGCCAAAGTCTGAATAACCACAGTTAGCCATCCTCTGAAGGAAAAATGATGTTCTGTTAAAAAAAGTGGTGAGAGATTTTCCTCGACCTAACCGCTGCACTTCAGGATGCACCTGGAGGGTTTTATGTGTGCTTCCCACCTCGATGCAGGCTATTAGAAAGTGGCATTCTCAAGAGCCAAGAGTCGACAAAAGTCATGATTTTCCCAGCATCGTCCAGGACATTCAGGAGTGAAGCTGGCATTTGTTGTTCCTTACGAGTGCCTGGTGTGATGGCATGGCTGCAGGGACGGTTTTGTTTGGGCTAATAAAGATGCCAGCAGTTTTACCCATCACTGCAAGTGTCAACACACTGAAAAAGGCAAATAATGTCTTTGAAAAAGAAGCAAAATGAAATGTCCCTAGTATAGATGAATATCGGTGAAATATTATGGTTAAAGTTGGAATGGAGGGTGCAGTATACCATTGTCACATTTTCCCTTAATGAAATGTTTTTAAAACATAAAAAAACCTGAAATGTCCCTAGTCAAGGATGTTTTACGTATACATCGAATCTCTACTCTGAGTCTGCCTTTGCACACGTATGTTAGAAATAGTTGTTTCTGTAGGAACTTTTCTTACCGTATTTTGATTTTGCCAACACCTCAAAGTATACCCTTCAGGTCAGAATACAGGCTGAGTGTGCCAAGGGTCTTCTAAAAGAGGCCTTATGAACTCAGAAAAGCTGTAAAGAGCTTCCTACAATATAATAATTTGATCATTGGGCTTTGGCACCTGCTCATATGCGCGCCTCTGCTCAGACACAGAATCAGAGAAATTTCAGAGCAGAAACAAAACTCAGAGGAAACCTAGGGTGAGGGGGAGGGAGAATCCAAATTACCACCTTAAAATCACAAAACTGGGGAGTTGTAAAAAACTCCTGACTTATGAGTGCTCCTGGTAATAATGGTTTCTTCTTTGCTAAGCCCGTGTTTGTGGCTCTGCTAAAGACGTGTGGAAATATCAAAGCATAGCGCCAATACAGATTAATGGCCCAGGTGGGCTCTCACGGAAAATGCTTCCCCGAATCATGAACTCGCTTCTAGCCATGAAAAGAGAACTTGGCAGCAAAGAGAGAGCCATGATGAGAAAACGGAAAGTCCAGGCTAGTTTCTAGAACAAATTTCAATGTAAACTGCTCTTACCTGTACTTCAAAAGCAATTTCAGAACCACTGAGCGGATCACAGGGGTCTTATCCACAACGTCATCAAATGGAGAGAGAGATTTTGTGTGTTCACGGTGCCCTGATATCAGAGAGAAGAAGGCAGCTCAGTGTTCATCAGTATAAAAAGGACGAGATGAGGGAGAACCAAATTCGTAGATCTATCAGGAAACAGGAACTCACTTTGGGGGTCATCTTTTAATAGCCTCTTCTGGACAAAGAGTAAAGACAGCAGGTCCTCAACCACCTTCTTCTCGGGTGGAGAATTATCTTTGAAGCACATGGTGGAAACCAGGTCCACGAAGAAGCTGTTACACATCTGACGGAACTGGGAATGTTTTTCAATGGCTTCCCTTAGGACGGTTAAAAGACATGGTCAGAGACTTGGAGAATTTGCTCCCAAATCACCCCATACAGAACCTCGTATGTGGGAACTGAGCTGCACTGGCTCCCTGGGATCTTGTTTTTAAGTAAAAAGATGCAAGCAGCTCCTAATATTCTTTAGAGCTGGTCTTCAAAGCTGCAAAGCACGGTATTTAGGCTCATCTCTTCCTGGGCCATTTGGCCCAACCGACAAGACTGCCAATGTCCCGAAAGCACTTCAGAGAAGCCACCCCAGGGCTTGCCCTGTGCTTCGCTTCTAGGAGGCATCAGATGGGAGGAAAAAGGCCTTAGGGAGCAGGGGCCGAGGACTGTGAGCCCAAGGAGCTTCCGCCAGCTTTGACACCTGCTGCAAAAAGCATTTAGGTAGACAAGTGCTGCCTTTATCTTCAAGCCATAGCACGAATGGCACTTAAGAGATCAAGAGGATGAATTTACAGGGGGAAGCCAGTTGCAGCTAAATTCCTTGGCTTTATTTAACTTAGGACTTTCTGGTTAATTATTTCTGGTAATTTTTCTTTCTCCCAAATCTGTATGTGTATATCTTTGGGAAAGAATAATTTTGAGACACCAGAGGTTTATAAAGGTATTGAAGTGGTGGGCTCTCATAATAGTCCTCAGAAGTCAAATTTTCTACCAAAAGAAGGTCACGAGAGTTTACATATATTTTTCATTTTTAAAGCAGTTTTACCGAGATATATTCACATACCAAACAATCTTATAGAGTTTA
The DNA here is from genome assembly GCA_026826555.1 of Tolypeutes matacus. NCBI lineage: Eukaryota > Metazoa > Chordata > Mammalia > Cingulata > Chlamyphoridae > Tolypeutes > Tolypeutes matacus. The sequence goes on along the minus strand of JAKSZT010054478.1, from coordinate 20,085,057 downwards.
TATTTCTGAATACTGTTATTTGCAAAAAATGAAAGAGGAAGCTTTCTTCAGAGAAAGAGTTTTTTTACCTGTGCTTTTGGGAAACAGTAAGAGAGAATCCGTCGGGCAAGTCAGTTATGCAGAAGGGGCATCTCATCTGCCCTGGGACGAGCCAGGACCTGATGCAGTTGTAGCAGAAGACGTGGTCGCAAGGCAAGCTGATGGGGTCCTGTACGTCTCCCACACAGATGGGGCATGGCTGGACCCCAAACCTAGAGGTCGAGGAGGGTGGTCAGCTCTGAAGCAGAAAGCGCAGAAGGCACAGAGTGCTCTCCTCCTTCACAGACCACAAACCAAGGCGCTCACCTGGAGAAGGTCAGGCTGGCCTGGTCCTTGCACTTACGAAGCGTAGACATCACGGCAGCAAAGGGCCTGTGCGTCTTGATGTCAGAGCTGTGCTGTAGACACTGAGTGGGAAAGGGAGGAAGGAGGAACCGAGTGAGCAGCGGGGGAGGACACAGGTGCAGGCAAGGTGAGCTTCCCAGGGGCAGAAAAGGGACGGACTCAGCATCCACCCCGCCAGCTGGCTGGACATGGGCTGCATCTCTGCAGCGGAAGGTGCTGTTTTTATTTTTAACAGTTTCTGCAAACTTGAGTGCCCTTTTTGCGATTACGCTGCTTTTTGGGAGAAGGACTAACTTCTCAACGTGTGATTTCCCCCTCCTCCTCTCTTCTGTTTTCTTCTAAGGCATCCCTCCCCTTCACTACGAGATATTTCAAATGTAAATAATAATACAACGGGCATCAGTGTATCCGCCGCCAAGCTTTATAATCTTAACAATTCGGAATATTTGCTATAGATCATTTTTCTTCAAGAAACAAGATGTTACTGATACAGCGGGAACCCACGCTTCCCTCCCTCTCCTCCCCGGAGACAGGCGTGTGCTTGAAGTTCTACTTTACAACAAACGTGTACATGCATGGCACTGTGTTTCTGTAATGGAACTTGACATTCATGACATCACACTGTACACGGGTGTCGGAAACTTGCTATGTTCATCCATTCATGTGGGCTGGGTCAACTCTTTATATTATTTTTTTTAGGTCATTCCTTTTAGCTGCTTTGTGATACCCTTGGATGAATTCACCCATTAACCTGTTTTCTGGTTAATGGGCTTTTAGAATGTTCTCCATTTTTTGTTAAATTACTAACAATTCCGTACCCAACATTCTTGTATGTGTCTCTTTGGATACAAGCGGGAGGTTTCTCTAGGGTATATATTTAAAGATTTTATTTATTTATTCATTTATCCCCCCCTTGCTGCTTGTGCTCGCTGGGTCAGCTAACCACGCCGTGCGGGCGGGCTTGCCTTCACCAGGAGGCCCCGGGAACCGAACCCGGGGCCTCCCATATGGTAAACGGGAGCCCCACTGATTGAGCCACAGCCACTTCCCTAGGGTATATATTTAGAAGTAGAAACCCTGCTTTGTGAAAACACACATCTTCAACCACACAAGACAGTGAATTTGGCAGATCTGCTTCTGGAATTTTGTTGTTAGGCCTGATGTTTGCCATAGATGTTTTATATTATGTATGTTCTTAGGCAGAATCAGTTTATGGAGAGTTCCCTTCTATTCCTAATTTTCCAATAGGATTTTTTCCCCTAAATCAAGAATGCATATTGAGTTTTATCAAATGCTTTTTCTACACCTTTTGAAATGCTCAGAGTATCTCTTTTAAGCCATTATATAACTGATGGCACTTATAGATTTAAAGATATTCTGATGTTAGCCATCCTTGAATTCCCAGGATTAATCATACTTGGAAATGATGAGTGTGTGTTTAATAGCCTGCTAAAATTGATGTTAGTATTTTTATTTATGACTTTTTTCATCTTTGTGCTTTATCCTTATCTGGGTTGAAATAAAGATGAGATGGGTATCGGCCCTCTTTTACCTGAAGCAGCTTATATGGGCTACTCGTGCTTGGGAATTTAGTAACTCTCCTCTAATCGTTGTGGTCGGCTACATTTTTGCAGGTAAAATTTTTTTTAATTGGCTTCTTTCACTTTTATTGGTTTATCTGATTCTTTTATTTTTTCTTGAGATACTTTTAGAAATTTATATTTCTTTCTGGAATATTACCCATTTCAAATTTAACTCTTCAAATATATTGCCTTGACTTATTCATGTTATTTTCATGCAATTAAAAAAGCCCAACTATAGCTGTAATGACATCCCCTTTTTCATTCTTAATTTTTCTGTGTGTGTGTGTGTGTGTGTGTGAGTTTTCTTGGTCAGTCTTGCTAGAGGTTTGTCTGTTTTATTAGGTTTTCAAAGAACCAACTTTTGTTTTATTTGATCCTTATCTCTTTTTCTATTTTATTTCTACTTGCTATTTCTTTTCTTATATTTTCATTAAGTTAATACTATTTTTCTTCTTCTAGCTTCTTGAAACGATCACTTAAGTTCATTTATTGTACTCTTTTTTTGTTTTTCCAACATATATTTAAGATTCTATATTTTTCTCTAAATTCTTACTACTGTAGATTCTTTCCATAAATTTTTGTTACATAAGAACCTTCATTGTTCTAAGTTCCAGAATTTGTAATTTCCACTTCAATCTATGAGTTATTGATGAGTATATTATTTTTAGTTTATAGAAGGCCTTTTGTTGTTGATGTCTAATATTGTGATCACAGGATACAGTATACACTGAATTTTAAAAATCTTTTGAGACTTCCTTTGTGACTCAATATGTGGCAAAATTTCTAACTGTTGCATATCCCCTTGAATAGGATGTATGTTCTCTGTCTCTTTAACTGTGCTTAGTCTAGAATTTATTTCATCTATGGCTCTATTTTTCATTTCCAAAATTCTTTTTATCCACCTGTTCTTCTGTTTTAATCTGTTTTTAGGTTTGTTTTTTTTTTCCTTTTTAATGTTGAGAGTTCCTTTACATATCTCTTTAAACATCCTAAACACGCAGGAGCGAATATGGTTCAAGCGGTTGAGCTCCCACCTCCCACATGGGAGGTCCTGGGTTCGGTCCCTGGTGCCACTTAAACAAACAACAAGCAAAACAAATGAAAAAAATCAACTCAGGGGAGCCAATGTGGCTCAGTGGTTGGGTGCCAGCTTCCCACACACAAGGTCCTGGGTTCAATCCCCAGCCCCCAGTACCTCAAAAAAAAAAAAAAAAAAAAAAAAAAATCCTAAACACACTTAAAAAAACTTAGTAAGGTAAAATTTACATCCAATAAAATGCACCAATTAAGTGCACATTTCTGGCATATTTATGCATCCATGTAGCCACCACAAACAAGATACACGAACGTCTCCATTACCCCAAAAGTTCCCCTGAGCCCCATCCCAGCTAACACCTACCCCTCCAAACCTGGAGCCCCAGGCGACCCCTGATCTGCTTTCTATCACTACGGAGTGTGCATCACTTTCCTAGAGTTTCACGTGCGTTGAATCTTGCAGTATTTACTCTGTCGTGCCTGGCTTCTTTCACTTAGCTCGATGACTAAGATTCACCACACACTTATTTTAAGATCCGCTAGCCTGTTCGATAGCATTTGTTTTCCGCTTGCAGTGAATTCACGTTCCAGGTGCTGTTTTGTGGGCTGCCTCTCTCTCCTCTCTTAGTAAACTTATTTAAATATAACATACAGGGAAGCGGCTGTGGCTCAATCAGTGGGGCTCCCGTTTACCATATGGGAGGCCCGGGGTTCGGTTCCCGGGGCCTCCTGGTGAGGGCAGGCCCGCCCACACGGCGTGGTTGGCTGACCCAGCGAGCACAAGCAGTGTGGGGGGGATAAATGAATAAATAAATAAAATCTTTATAAAATAATAATAATAATAAATAAATAAATATAACATACAGGCCGAGAAGTGAACAGATCATGAGCGTCAAACCGATGCGCTTCCACCAAGCGAACGCAGCAGTGCCCGGCGCACCTGTCACGGGCTCCTGCGGTTGGTACCCCTCAAAGGGTAGCTCTTATCCTGACTGCTAACAACATGGGCTAGTTTTGCCTGTTTTGAGTTTCGCTTTGTTTAGTTGTACATAGGTGATTCGTTTAATACATATTTGAGATTTGGGTTTGGAGGCTTATTAAAGGGATTTCTGGGAAAGCAGATGTGGCTCAAGCGATTGGGCTTCCGTCCACCATGCAGGAGGTCCAGGGTTCGACTCCCAGGGCCTCCTGGTGAAGGCGAGGTGGCCTACACGGCGAGCTGGCCTGAGAGGAGAGCTGGCCCACACGGCAAGGTGGCCCGAGCAGAGAGCTGGCCCACGCGGCGAAGTGGCCCGAGCAGAGAGCTGGCCCACGCGACAAGGTGGCCCACGCGGCGAGGTGGCCTGAGCAGAGAGCTGGCCCACGCGACGAGGTGGCCCACGTGGCGAGGTGGCCCGAGCAGAGAGCTGGCCCACGCAGAGCAGTGGCCCATGTGGAGAGCTGGCAGAGCAAGATGACACAACAACAAAAAAGAGACACAGAGGAGAGACAATAAGAGACGCAGCAGACCAGCTGAGGTGGTGCAAGAGACTGAGCGCCTCTCTCCCACTCCAGAAGGTCTCAGGATTGGTTCCCGGTGCTGCCTAAAGAGAAGACAAGCAGACACAGAACACACAGGGAGCAGACAGAGAGCACAAAACAGTGAGGACGTCGGGGAGAAATAAATAAATCTCTTTTTAAAACGGGGGGGGGATTTCTGGCTTCCCTCTTCTTCTCTCGGCCCTCCAGCCCTGAGCCAGGTGTCCTAAGGGTTGAGGACGTCTGTCCCCCATGGTCCTGAGGCCAGCTGAAGGCCAGCTCTTGTGTCACCAGATGGGTGAGCATGGCTCATGGATGTGAGGCCGCGCTTCTGTCCTCCTGCCACCTTCGCTTTGCAGCTCCAGGTAAGCTGTGGCTTCAGGAAGAAGCTGATCTGTTGGGTTTCTTTTCACGAGCAGGGTAGTCCCGCCATGGTCTCTGGCTTGCAGGAACCCATCTGGCTTCGGTTCCCATCTCCCAAGGAAACCTTTTTGTTCTTCGCAGGAGCTACACCCTTGGTTGTGCTGCTGCTTCCAGCGCCCAGGCGGGCGGCGGTGGAGGCTGTGTTTCTGCTCCACATCCAGTCTGCCCAGGAGCTTATCTCGTGTTGGAGTCCAGCTCCGTGGGTTGGGTTTTCTCTTTATGGAGTAGAGGGTGCATGTATCAGCAGATGGACTTACTGAGCTACCTCGACCAGAAGTCTCCAGACTTCTACTTGGCCCCCAAGTTAAAACTGAACTTCATTACTATTAAAGAGCAAAGACTAACTTTAGTCCTGGTTGTGCCCCAATCTGCATTTTCCCCTTCTGGTCCAGCACATAGCTGTCCAGCTACAGACTACACCTGCCAGTCTTCCCTGCATTCAGATGTGGCCAAAGGACCAAGTTCTGGCCAATCAGATGTGAGAACAAGTGATGTGTGTCACTGGGTCACATCCACTGGCTGGGATGGGTGCGATGGGGTGGCAGGTATAGCCGCCTTGCAGCCGTGACACGCAAGCCAAGTCTTGAAGATGGCAGGGCAGCAAGAGAGAAGGAGCCTGGGTTTCTGCTGCCCAGGCTTACGGCTGGACTGCTTTGTGTGGGAGAAATAAAGTTCTACCTTCCACAAGCCACTTGCACCTAATTAATATAGCATTTGGAACCAAAGGTGACTGCTGCTGCAACAAGCTAAAAGACGGCAGTGGCCTAGAGGTTGGGTATTGGATGGCAAGGAGAGGAGTGCTACAGGCTGGAAAGCCTGTGCCCTATGGTCTGCAGAAAGACATCTGGAAGACTGTCACCTGTAACACCTGGGAAGGCAGAAGACATGCTTATGTACCCACCTATCTATCCATCCACCCACATCTATTTATCTATTTCTATAATCTACCCATCTATCAATCATCAATCTATCAATCTTTATCATCTACCTATCAATCATCTATTAATCATCTATCACCTATCTCTCATCTACCCACCTATCCTCCATCTATTCATCCATATTTATTTATCTCTATCATCTACCCATCTAGTAATCATCTATCACCTGTCTATCATCTACTCACCTATCATCTCTATCCATCTATCCGTCCATCCATCCACCCACCCATATCTATTTATCTATCATCTTTCCATCTGTAGCAGTTTGGCAGTTTGATATAGTTATGAATTCCAAAAAATAGGTATTGGATTATGCTTGTAAACTGGTCTATTAACCTGGGCATGATTACGTTATGATGAGGGCATTGACTGGGCCACATCAGTAGGGCGTTGAGCCCACCCCTTGGTGGGTGGGGAATCAAAGATAAAAGGCATGGCAAGAACAGAGTTGTAGTAGTTCTGAGGTTGGAGTCTTGAGCTGGAGCCCCAGGAAGTAAGAGAGCTTGGTCGTGAGGAAAGAGAGAAGGCCCCGGGAAAAGAGATGAGAGAGTCTATAGCTGGCCTTGTGGAGGAAACAGAGGAGCTGAGCCCGGAGAGAAACGCAGCCCCGGGAAGAGAGGAACCCAAGAAGCCTGGACCCTGGAAAACGTCGGCAGCTGTCTTGCTCCAACACGTGGCAATGGACTTTGGTGAGGGAAGAAACTTATGCTTTATGGCCTGGTAACTGTGGACTTCTACCCCAAATAAATACTCTTTATAAAAACCAATCCATTTCTGGTATTTTGCATCAGCACCCCTTTGGCTAATACACCATCTAGCGATCATCTATCACCCATCTATCATCTACTCACCTATCCGCTATCTGTCTATTCATCCATATTTATGTATCGATCATCTATCCATCTGTCATCTACCCACCTATCACCGAGCTAACATTTCTATTAGAACTGACGGAGCCGGGCCTGACTCAGGGGTCTGGACACAGGTTAGCTCCCACCACGCAGATGCCCCCACGCAAGGTCCAGCGACCGCAAGGGCGACGGAGGTCATCTGCTGCTGAGTGACAATGTCTGCTGGAGCCGTTACCACGGAGATGGAGGCTTTTTCTTCGGGGCCACCGGCCTGTCCCATCACTGGCTTTACGAAGGGCGTGGAGGGCCGAGCACAGGGGTGGCCTGTCCACGGGGTTCCCGAAGACTCCACCCCGGGACCTGCCCTGCCTCCCGCTCTTCCTGCCCCTGCTTTGGGGGCTGCTGCCGTGGAGGCCGGGCTGCTGGTCTGCTCTGGGAGTTGCCCCCACCCCCCCGTGGTTTTGCAAGCATATTGTTCCCACTGTGGTGGGGTGAACTGTGTACCCCAGAAAAACACGTTCTTCACCCCAACCCAGGCCCGTGGGCATGAGCCCAGGATAAACGGGAACCTTTGAAACGTCAGCTTTAACGCGGCTGTGGCCAGATGAAGTAGGATGGCCTTAAACCCTGTGATTGCAGTCCTTGATAAGCAGCATGAAATTCAGACAGAGAGAAAGCCACGGGCAGGGGAAAGCCTGAGGAAGAGAAAGGCAGAGGTCACCACGTGCACCGCCACGTGACAGCTGAGGATTGCGGCGGCCGGCAGGCAGCCCCAGAACACCGCCACGTCTGGGAGAAAGCGTCGCCTTGCTGACGCCTCAATTTTGGACTTCACCTAAGAGCCGATCGATTCCTGTTGTTTAATGCACCCCATTTTGTGATATTTGTGATCACATCTGGGAAACGAAGACACCACTTAAGTCCCTTTCTGCAAACAATCCTGAGGATGGTTTCTCTTCCTGCAAGTGGATCTAAACGGCACACTCTGACTTAGCAACCAGAAAGGGTAAATAATTAAACAAAGATGTATTCAAATGTAACAGCCTATGTGACAAAATCACCTTCCTTTGCACTTCGAGATAAAGCTGTCAGAGAGTTGAAAGAGAGGCTGGTAAAAGTCAGGCTGTGTTTCAATTATTCTTCATCTCGGAAAGAAGCAATTCCATGCTGATGGCCGAGGCAAGCCAAAGCACTCACCTTGTCTAGTAAGGAGACGTACTCCACCACCATCTTGCATAACTCAGGAATCTGGCGCTCTGTTCCCAGGAGTACATGCTCCACAAAGAGTGCAATGGAAAAAATCCGATTCCACTGGGTTCTGTCAAAAGAAGGGTTCATTTGTTCAGCTTAGCATGAGCCCCAAGACTCAGTGAGGAGAGGGAGAAGAAAGGCAGGTGCCAAGACACAGGAGTCAAAAGGTAAGGAAAGAATCCGGGGTAAATGTAGATGGAAAGAATGATGGAGACGCTTCCACGGCCTGCTCCCTGACTCCACCCGTTCTAGCTTCTCCTGCAGATTCTTGACTATCCCTTAGTGTGTCTCACCACCAGTCGCTATGGCTGACATCCTTCCTTCCTTCCACCCATCTCTCTCGCTCCATCCATCCATCCATCCATCCACCCACCCACCCATCCACCCATCTATCCAGCTAGCTATCGTCCATCTAGCTACCTGTATCTATTTATTTATACAAACACTTCCCCTTCCCCCTTCCCCTCTGTAACCTCAAATCTGCCTCCATCTCTGTGAATTTGCTATTTCTAGACATCTCTTAAAAGTGACATCACATGGCTTTTGTCCTTATGTGCCTTGCTTATTGCACTGAGCATAATGCTTTCAAGGCTCTTCCGTGCTGCACTGTCTTGGAACTTCATTTGTTCTGATGGCCACACAGTACTGCCCTGTGTGTGCACCACATTTTGTTTATCCATCTGTTTGTTGATTGGGTTGATTCCAGCTTTGGGCTATTGTGAATAATACTGCTATGAACACAGGTGTGCAAGCGTCTGTTTGTGACCCCATTTCCCCCTCTCTTTGGGGGTACACTTCGGAGCAGGACTGCCAGGTGCTACGGCGGTTGCACATTCAGCGTTCTGAGGAATCGCCCCACTGTCTTCCGCAGCGGCCGCACCGTTCCCAATCCCACCCACGCTGCACAGCAGTCCCAGCTCCTCTGCATCCTCGCCAACATTTAGTCCTGTATTGTTTTAAAATGTTCAACAGTAGCCGTGCGAGAGCGTGATGGCCTTCTTTCTAATTACTCATTTCTCGCACAGGGTCGTGATAGTCTGCTGACCTTTCTACTCCCCTACGACAAGGGAACCCCCCGAATGCAGTTTCCTTTCTCTTCCCATCTCCAGGCACTAAGATGACGCCTGGTCCACCAGCTGCTAAGCGAAGGGAGGTGGGGGAACTCCTTCCCGTGGCGGGAGTGTCTACTCGTCTTTCTCACGGGTGCACCAGCACCGGGACGGCCGCTGGTGAGTGAAGGTTGAGGGGACAGATGTGTGACAGCCCCCGTGCTCACCTGACTTCCCTGACAGCTTGCGCCATGCTGCCGCTGCCCTGCATGTGCACGTCCGAGCAGATGAGTTCCAGCGGCGTGGAGAGGCTCTTCACCAGCTGCAGCCAGGCCTGGGGGCTCGGCTCCAGAGTGTCTCTCGTCAGCATTTCAACGCAGGCCACTGCTGCGTACGCGTCCAGAGTCTGGAGAGGGGGACGCAGACACAGGACTGAGCGGCTCCCATGTGCCCGCAGCCCCTGCCTTTTTTTTTTTTTTGGCTGCTCTAAATCCTCAGTCCAGCGCCTGGCTGGCAGCTCAGCGTGCTCTCAGGTTCCAGGTTTGCAGCCTACCCTCTCCTTGTCTGGGGACGAGGAAGCGTTAGGTAGGTGTGTCTCGCCACCCGAGTCGCAGCGACACACACGCCCCGTGAAGAAGCACCACGTGGAGCATAGCCCGCACGCTTCCCGCGCCGCACACGCGTGCAAGGAAGGCCACGCCCTGGGCCTCCCAGCAGCTAGCAGCCCGAGGGGAGCGCGTACCATCTCGTGGTTGGGGGTGACTTCCGTGAGGCTGCACAGAACCTGGGGACAGATGGCCACGATTCTGGAGAAGTTCTGGAGCCGGCTCCGGAAGTGCTGGTAGGCAAGGTGCGCCCACGGCAAGGTGGTCCCTTCCTCCAGCCTTCCCGCCGCCGCCTTTAATTCACCGATGCAGGACCACAGAGCCATCTGCAGAAACTGGGGTTTAAAGGAAAGGTTTTGGATTTATTTTTACATTTCAAAAATGTTTTCACTTTGGAAAACTGGAGCTGTTCAAAACCTACAAAAATAAAATAAAAAATCACCCATACTCTTACTAGCCATAGCTTACTTTTTGGTGTAGTTCCTTCTAGCCATTTTAATATCCACCCACCCTTCCATACATTCTTCTGTCCTTCTCCTTGCTATCCCCAAATTAGGATTCCAATGTACCCTGACTTTCTTCCACTTATGCCATTGTGAAAATTTCTCCTATCGTTAAATATCCTTGAAAAACATCACTTTTAACCGTGAGAAAATAATCCATCAAATGGCTATACTTTAGTTTTTCCAGTCCTTATTTTTGGAAAATTGAGCTGTTTTTAATTTTTATAAATGATGCCGTAAAGAACATTCCTGTGAATAAACTATTTGTCCACGTGTCCGACAATTTTCTTAGAACTGACTCTTGGAAGTCAAATCCCCTGCTCAGACTGTACAAGGCTCTCCGTTCGTCCCGTCCAACAGTCCCTGGAGTGCCATGCTGGGCCTGGGCAGCAGTGAAGGATCAGCTCCTTCTCAGCACTGACTTGTTAAAAATCATTGTTTGCCAAATGGAAGTAAAAACAGTATCTAATTGTTTATGTTTTGTCGATTTACTAATGAAGCTGAACGAGTTTTCAAATGTTTTCTGGATGTGTTAGTTATTTTGTGAATGGTTGATTTATAATTTACCAATTTTTAAAAATTAGGGTATTTTCTTACCATTTCCTAAGAGTACTTTATTAACCTTTATTAAATATAAGTCACAGTTTTTGTGGACTAGGTTCTCTTCAAATTTATCACGTTCCTTTTCCACGCATTGAAGTTAGAAAATTTTAGGTAGTCAAAAGTATTGGTCCTTCTATTACAATTTTATTTATTCTTCTTTTCCTATAGGGTCAGTTAAATATCACAGTTTTCTTCATGAGAAACTGAAAATTTAAAAAGAAGGTATTGCAGGGAAGTCGGAGGGTCTTCGTCTTAGTAATGAAAAGCCCTGTGCTTCTGTGTCTGGGGCAGTGGTCCGAGAAGGTCGAGCAGCATTTTGACATGCCAGGGTCCTTCTCGGACCACGTTCTGTTTCACAAATGTAACCGTACCAGCTCTAGGTCCCTGAGGGAAAGCTCTGGAGTCTGCATCCGGGCCCCACTGTTAGACAAGTGTCAAGGCGGCCCCTTAGTAAACACTCACCTTTAATTCATCCCAAGTGGACACACTCATGGTCAAGAGAAGGAAGTCCTTCAAGTAGGCCTGAAGAAGCATTTCCTGCTCTTCTCCACTGAGCTGAGCAATAAACTTGCCCAGAGGAGTCTGCTGAAAGATCTCCACCAACTTCTCAGACAGTCCTGCAGATGGAAACCAAAGGATCTAAATCACGGCACGCCCCTTACGTTTGCAACAGCTCAGCTTCCCTGGGGAAGGCCGGTGACTCAGCAAACATTCACGGCGGGTAGCGGCTGCTGAACGGCAGCTCGTGGACAAAGGGGCATGCGCCCCAGCTTCTGGTGGCCACTGAGAAAGGTTTGCGTGGGGACATCTCCCAAGTCCTGTGCTCTTATCCAGAAGCCCCAGAGTGGGAACGGCAGGGTCACAGTTTCCCTTCCTGACAGAGCACGTCTTGTTCTGCCATATCCCTGGCCACCACGTGACTAAAAGCATCGAACAGGCCACCTTTGCCCTGTGACTTACAGCTGCTGATCCCTGTTGAAGACCTCCATTCCTTCAGCACACTTCAACCCTCAGGAAATCCATAAATTCAAGGCCATTCCATTTGCCAAGGGTTAAAATTCACAATCAAAAGGACCTCATGATAGTGGCCACCTGTTTTGTATCTGTTCGTGAGTCCTTTGCCCACACACCACCTGACCTGCCTCCAGCTGTTCTCACCTTCTGCATTCGTAATGTACTGAGCCTGGACCCAAAGCTCTTCCAGATAGTCCTTGATTCTCCAGCTAAATGGGACATCATTGGAAACGTTCTCTGAAAGTTTCATGTAGTTCTGCACCATAATGTAGGACGTCTCACTTTTAGCTCTGCGATGAAGCAAAAGACGAAAGAGAACATGGTTCATGGTTCATGAGATGTCAATCAAGACCCCAGGTAAGATCTGCCACTGATGCCAGTTCCTCCCAGTGCTCAAAGAAAAGGATCCTTGGAAGTCTACAAAGACAGCCTACTTGTCTACTTTTTCAGCCCAGACTTTCTGTTATCAAGGAACTAAAGGACCACCCTACATGAAATCCCTTTGTTTTACAGACAAAATAAAAGCAAACCAAGGCTAGGAGGGGCCAAGTAAGTTATCCAAAGTCTTTGCCAGAACCAGGTCTTTTAGTGCATAGACCCACCGTTTCCCTCTGCCTATGACCCTTAGTAGCGACTCGTTCCTTCACTCTCATCGATGGTGTCTCATCTTCTAAATAAGTGCTTCCACTGGCATTCGGAATTCCATTTACTTATTTATTCTTTAAATAACATATACCACAGAATAGAAGCCCTCTGAAAATCCAACAGGAAGCTTCTGGGAGGCCAACTGAACTTGGGGTCCACAAGATCAGGCTTAAAGGCAAGCTGTCTAGTCTCTGCCATGAAGTGAGGAGTGGGAACTTCCTGACTGTAGAAGCAGCTGAATTTGGCTACTGTAACTGCAAGGGGTGCTCTGAAAGCAGGGAAATGAAGGAGGTAGAAAATGAAACAAGGACAAAACCCCTTTGTGCTTGTAAAGCCCTAACCCTTTAGGCTGTGAAAAGAGCAAACTTGAATGTGAATCTAAAATAGATACCTTAGGGACAGGGTTAGGTTTCATCAAATACTTGCAAGAACATATTAAGACTGCTGCTAAAGAGACCCATGGAGTAGAATTCAGAGTTCAGAAATAAACTCTCATATCTATGGCCAACTGATTTTCCACAAGGGTGCCAAGGCACTCAATAGGGAAAGAATTGTCTCTTCTGAAAAGCTGCTGGGAAAACTGGAAATCCACATGTGAAAGAATGAAACTGGACCCCTACCTCATACCATATACAAAAATTAACTTAAAATGGATAAATGATCTAAATAGAAGAGCTAAACCCACAAAATTCTTAGAAGAAAACAAAGGGGGAAATCTTCAGAACCTTGTAGTAGGCAATGGGTTTTTAGATTTGACACCAAAAGCATGAGCAACAAGAGAAAAAACAGATGAAACAGACTTCACCAAAATTAAAAACTTTTGTGCAAAGGACATTATCAAGAAAGTGAATGGGAAGCGGCTGTGGCTCAATCAGTAGGGCTCCCGTTTACCATGTGGGAGGCCCCGGGTTCGGTTCCCGGGGCCTCCTGGTGAGGGCAGGCCCGCCCGCACGGCGTGGTTAGCTGACCCAGCGAGCACAAGCAGCAAGGGGGGATAAATGAATAAATAAATAAATAAATAAATAAATAAATAAAAAAGAAAGTGAAAAGATAACCTACAAAATGGGAGAAAATATTTAGAAGTCATATACTTGATCAGGTTTTAATATTCAGAATATATAAAGAACTCCTACGACTCAACAACAAAACAACAAACCACCCAATCAAAAAATGGGCAAAGAATTTGAATAGACACATCTCCAAAGAAGATGTACAAATGGGCAAAAAGCACATGAAAAGATGCTCAACATCATTAGCCATCAGGGTAAATGCAAATCAAACTAAAACGAAGTACCACTTCAGACTTACTAGAATTGCTGTTATTGGCAAAATGGAAAAGAACAAGTGTTGGGGAGGATGCGGAGGAAGCATTCACACTGGTAGTGTGAATGATAAATGGTGTAGCCGCCATGGAAAACAGGTTGGCGGTTCCCCGGGAAGTTGAATATAGAATTACCATATGGCCTGGCAATCTCACTTCCAGGTATATCCCCAAAAGAATTGAAAACACGGACTCGGGCAGACACTTGTACACCCACGTGCATCGCAGTATTAGTCGCAAGAGCCAAAAGGTAGAAGCAACCCAAGTGTCCATCAACAGATGAATGGAAAAACCAAATGTGGTCTATCCACACAATGGAATATTATTCAACCATTAAAACAAATGAAGTGCTGATAAATGCTACAACATGGATGAACCTTGAAGACATCAAGTCAAGTGAAATAAGCCAGACACAAAAGGACAGATGGTGTAAGAATCCGCTTACAGGAAATACCTAGAATATGCAAATTCATAGAGGAAGAAAGTAAGCTACAGGTTACCAAGGGCATGGCAGGAGAGGTAGGAAATAGAGAAATACAGCTTAGTGGGTACAGGGTTTCTGGTTGAGGTGAGGAACAGGTTTTGGTAATTGGTGGCGGTGAGGGTGGCATGGTGATGTGGATGTGGTTAGTGTCACTGAAGCGTACACATGAAAGTGGTCGAAATGGGAAGTTTTGAGTGGCATCTAAGTTACAACAACAGAAAACAAAGCCTGCTGCTATCTGACCTTTTCCTTTCTCAGAAAAAGAAAACCTTCTACTCACCTTGTCACTGGAGGGATGTTGAGAAGCTTCATGTCCTTGAAAACAAACATCCAAAGCCTCCTCACCCAGGGCGGGGAGTCAGGCCTGATGAGAAGCTCCAGGTTGCAGTCCCTGTCGATGAATGACACTATGCTAGCCAGGAGAGGGGTCACGGCACTCTGGATCCGCTTCCAAAGGGTGTGCCTGCAGGGGGAGGGGCAGGCGACGGCTGGGTGAGCGGTGGCCACTGCGGGACCCCTGCCATCTTCTGACAATTTTAGTCCCTTCCTGCAGGTGACAGAACATCTGGTCTACCAAACCCCACAGGGCGGCTGTGGCAATAAGTGGAAATCATCATCATTCTGAAGTACTAGCAAAGAGACTCACTAATGGAAAGTCTAAGATCCGAGGCTAAAACGGAATGGAACTCCACTCTGCGTCTAATAAACGGTAATGCGTTCATTTAAAAAGACCAAGTAGTATTGGCTTTATTTTGTTAGATGACAATTCCCCAGGGCAAGGAGTCCTAGGTTCTATAAATAAGAAAATAAGGGGGATGGATGTGGCTCAGATGGTTAGGCGCCCGTCTCCCATATGGAGGCACCTGGGTTCGGTCCCCAGGACCTCCCAGTAAAAAAAAAAAAAAAGAATTAATGCTCAGATTCATTTGGAAAATGAATAAATGTTATTTTAATAAATGTTATCTTTATTTGTTCAATTGTGGATAGGATGTAATAAAGAAGATAACAAAGTAAATATTTTTCAGATCAAGCTAGGTAAAAGAGCACATGTTCATTACAAACACTAAGTTGTTTTTGTACACTAGTTCTGAATATTATTTATATATTTTTTGTTAATTGGTTGAATTAACTGCACTACATTTTGTTGTTATAATTATACAATGATACATAGAAATAAAAAGCTCTGGGAAGCGGCTGTGGCTCAATCAGTAGGGCTCCCGTTTACCATATGGGAGGCCCTGGGTTCGGTTCCCGGGGCCTCCTGGTGAGGGCAGGCCCGCCCGCACGGCGTGGTTAGCTGACCCAGCGAGCGCAAGCAGCAAGGGGGGGATAAATGAATAAAAAAAAAAAATCTTTAAAAAAAAAAAAAAAAAAAAAAAAAAAGAAATAAAAAGCTCTGATCCATTTCAAAGTGCTTGTGATAAATAAAGCATAAGAAATCTGTTACTAGGTAATTAATGTTGGGAAGAAAAATGTGATTCTATTTCAAAAAGAATAAAAAGAAATACTTTTTTTTTTTTTGAAGCATATAGGGCACTAAAACTGGGAGAGAATTTAAAAATGCCTACTGAAAAAAACAAAGCATGCTCGTGATCACTTGATTTGAGGAAAAAATGCTTAACTATAAAAGTGTGGAAGACTAGAAAAGTGAAAGGTAAAGGCTGTCCAAGGAGAAAAGCAGGGGAGGGAAGCTGGTGAGCACAGCTCCGCCGTGTCGGGAGAGGCACAGAGGGTGGTGGCAGAGGCACAGGAGCAGAAAGAGGGTGGCATTTTGGGCTGTCGAATCCCGTGAGGGCCAATAACAAATTCCAACACCGTGGGGACAATGACTAGTCTTAGTTGCCGACGCCTTGTATCAGTAGAAGGGCAGGTTCGCAGAGTGCCGCTGACACCTGGAACAGGTGAGCTCAGCGGGTGCCACCCTGCCCACTGCAGGCCATGGAGCCCATCCCAAAGGGGGCCGCCCGTGCAGCTCTGCACAGCAGGCAAACCGAGGGAGCTCAGGAGTGGTGAGAGGAAGAAGACAATGCAGATTTTAGGAAGTACTAATAAAATCCATAAAGAACAACCAAGGGAAATGGAAAGGGTTCTAGGTTCCAGGTTCGTTTCTGATCCCATAAAATTCCTTCAGAAAGGAGAATTAAGAAAGAAATGAAGGCTAACTATCGCAAAAATCCGCTCGGGCTTTCCATTCAGCAAAGGAGGTTTCCCACGCCCCCTCCTCCTGGTCCCACAAAGGCACTTGGCAAATGCTCTGGAGAAGGCCACACCTGGAGGCGCCTTGCAGGAAACCGAGCCAGAGAGAAAACACCCATCTAAGAGCCCACCGCCGGCAGGGGCGCCTGAGCCCTGAAGTCTGGCATGCCGAGTGCTCCCTCTCCCCTCTGGGAGACAAAGGGCCAAGGTTGTTTAGAAAAAGCACGATGGACAATAGACGGATACTTGTGGGCTCTGTTTTTGCGGTTCCTATTTCAATCAGTGGGCATGGGAAAATAGTTTCCACTCCCGCTCTGCACATCACCATCTTAATTTAACAACCTGAAACTGCCGCCATTTCCGTGGTTTATGGCATGCGGGTAAACGCTTAACACCCTACGAGGGCAGATGCCCTGCTCCTTACGTTTTCTATTAGGAGGAACCCGTAGAGAAAAGAGTAACAGTCTTTGAAAAGATCCTAACAGTCATCCAACTCATGGCGTGCTCTTTTGGAAAAAGGTAAGGAAAGCGTTGACTCACTCGGCGCTTCAGAAGAAGCGTCCTACTGCTCTCCAGGGCTGGCGAGAGACGCAGCACAAACCACACCTCCCGCCACGGCACCTGGCTGCGGCCCCGGTACCTGAAGGTGCCCGCCTCCTGGAGGGCATCCTGGTTGGCGGCTTCCCTCGCCACCCACTCCTTCAGGTAGTGGAAGTAGTTGTCTTCCTGCTTCTTTAGAAGGAAATACAGGTGTGTCTTGGTTACCCGCAGGAACGAGCCTGTGAAGAGGCAGAGTGGGCATCCACTCAGTGGGAGGCTCTGCAATCCAATAAAGGAAGCATCTTTTCCTCTGGCCAGACGGATTCCAGAGCAAGCTTTTGGAGATGCTTGTAGAGTCCCACCGTGCCTTCTGCTTCCGTGAGCCATGGCAAGGCCCCCCGCCCCCAGCTGCCCAGGGAAGGACGAGCCCATGCTGGGCTGCAGGCAGGCGGTGGGGGAGGCGACGCCCGTACCTCTGAATTCACCGTCGTCACTCAAGAGGCCGAGAAGGATGCCTACTCGTCTCACGTTGCGCTGGAAACTCTCGTTCTGGCCTCGGAGCATGCCCACGGCGCCCTGCACGCAGCTTCGCAGCAGCTGGGTGGTGTCCAGGACTGGGGCCTAGGGGGCACAGTCGAGGCCGCCACTGCAGCCACTGGCGTGGTGGGTGAAGGCCAAGCCGCTCATGGAGGAGGGGCTCGAGGCCCGGGGGCACCCGTGGCACTGCCGCACCACCAGCGGGCACGTGTGCTTCTACCCCATTCCCCTCTGCCAACTCTGAGGGTCTCTTACGCTTAGGGATTCAGAGGGCTCGAGGAACAGAGTGAAACTAACTGAAGACTTCATGGACAAGGGAATACTGGACCTCGACCTCATAACCTGCCTACGCCTCGGGAGCAGGGGGCTAATGGCTGTACAGGGCAAAGACCCAGGCCCAAAGGATTCCCCGGAACGAGCTTACTGCGCTGCCTCCTGCCTCCGCGCTTTCGCTTTCCATCTCCTCAGGACTTTCTGTTTCCATCTCCACCTCCGCCACTTGCCCTGATTCGTTCGTCTCCATCTCCTCGTCGTCGTCGCCGTCTGCCCAGTGTCCTCTCTCTACTGCAGGTGAAGCAGAAACAACGGCATCAGCGTCCAGGAGCAGAGCGAGGAAGCCCGAGCGACGCTTTCTGTGAGCCTACGCCCGGGCGCTCCCCCTCTGGGGGCGTTCCTGGTGCCAGGCTCCCCTGGGGCTCCCCCAGATGAGCTGCCGCTTGCCCAAGGACCCGCCTCAAGTCCACCCACTCGCTGTGCTTCACCAGAGCCTGGGCTCTGAGGGCAGATGCGGAAACCCAGGCAGGCAGAGGGTTCGGGAGGTCCTCACTTCCCACTTGGAAATATCAGCTGTGGCTTGGCCTTGGCAAGCGGGAGACGGAGCTCTCTGCTGAGTCGTCAGCCAGTTCGGCTGCTATTTCCTGAGCTCCTGCTAAGGGGTGCTGGGGTTCGAAGGTGACAGGAGCCCGGGGCTCCTCCCGTTCCCTGGCACACCGGGTGCGTGGCAGCCCACCAGCACGGTTCCTGTCTGGTGCTTCAACCCTCCTGCATCCCCAAAGACTCAAGCTGGCGACTTACACTCCGGTCTGTCCTCTGGTGCAAACAACTGGCTGATGGAGATGCTCTGCAGCTTAGTCACGTCCGAGGCCATGACCGTGGACCTCCGGAGGTCGTCGATGTGCACAGACCTCCACAGTCCTGCGGGGACGAGGACACCGGAATCTTCTCAGGCCTTTCCTGAGCAGGGATGCTACACGCCCGCTATTTAAACATACCACTGCTGAACCCTGAAAATACTTAGTGGAAACCACCTGATCCATTACAAATCGATTTTAAGAACTGAAATAATAGACTTGGAAAGGATATCTGAACAAGATTTATGATTCTCACGATACATTTGTTATTATATTTGCTGTATTGTAATTAACAGTGGAGCGTGAGATGCTGGCAAAGTTTGTCTCTCATTTTTATTTCTATAAAATTATTAGGGTAAACCGTTATGTTCCTATTAGTAGAACATGAATTTTCTTATGGCAAAAATATTTGGGGACCCGTTTCTCAAAAAGAGAGAGAGGGAAGTGGGGGGCGGAGAGAGAGAGAGAGAGAGAGTTTAAGGTAGCATTTCCCCAGAAAGAGGCATAAAATAATTGCCCTCATATCTTCTCTGCATTATCCATAAAATTAAAGGTGGTGAACCAAAGAGAATAATGAACTGTTTATCTACAAGCTGATGAATGAAATGTATGTTGCAGCATCAAGTCCAAAGATCAGTGTTTTTTGCAGTCATCAGTGGTAAGAAATTAAGTGCAGCAGAAAGACTAGCGTTAAAAAAAAAAAAAAAAGAAAGACTACCGTTGAGGGAAGCGGCTGTGGCTCAGGTGGTGGGGCTCCCGTTTACCATATGGGAGGCCCTGGGTTCGATTCCCGGGGCCTCCTGGTGAAGGCGAGCCGGCCCGTGCGGTGCGGTGAGCTGACGCAACAAAGGGAGACAAGCAGACACAGAGAAACGCACAGCAAATGGACACAGTGAGCACAAGCAGCAAGGCGGGGATAAGTAAATAAATAAAAATAAATCTTTAAAGAAAAAAAAAATACCGTCAAGACGAGCATTAACAATTTAACTCCAGACTTGCACAACAGAGGTCCAAATTGGAAAGAATCCAAACATGATTTAGCTAAATATACCCACCGATATTTTGGTCCTACCTCCATGGAACCCTACGTAGGAAGTTCCGCTCCCCATCCGGGACAGTTTTGTGATGAAATAGACTAAGATATGGTCCGTATTTGCTTGCATCTTGTTGATTTCATTTAGTGCAGAATACCTATTTACAAAACAGACACGCACACAAACAAAAACCGAAGCTGTGAAACGGGAGCGTCGCCCAGTGGCTGCTGGTTCCGTCCCACCCTCTCACACGTGTTTTCACGCTAAAGGAATTTCGCCCCCCGCGATCTCTAAGAGAGAATGAGGGCAAGTTCTCTTAGAGGAGCTGTGCTTTCTTCCTGTAAACAGAGGCCTGGTGTCAGGAAGGGCGAGGCTGAGCTCTCCATTTCAAGGAGCAGAGCTCTGGGAACCGCTGTTCTCCTGGACGACCAGCGACCAGAGTCAGTTTCCCCCCGGGCCCTGATTCAGGCACGAAATGAAATCCAGCTTCCCCGGCTGTAAGAGGTCCAGAAATCACTTTAACATTCCGAAACAAGGGAAGACTGTCAGTTCTCCGAGTATCAGACTTCCCCTGCAAACACTGCATACAAACAAAAGGACTGACATGGTGGTGTCCTTGAACATACAATAAATTCAGATCGTGTTATTCAACACTGGCAATCACCAAGAAGATGTTTCTAAACATCTGCTTCAAAGATGGCCTTTACAACCTATTCAGAGTCCATTATTCACACCTCTTGCATGTCACTCTCTTTGTATTGCCATCAGTCCTTTCTCTTTTTAGAAATGTAACCTGTTGCTCTGGTCCACGTTCATGGGAATGGGAAGGGAGAAGAATTTTCTTATTTTTCTTTCTCTTTCTAGACTTGTCATGGTCCTCCTCCTTACTCTTTCCAGGGAAGGAGTTCCCTAGGCTCTCCTCAGCTCCCGCGTGAATTCTGAGTTCCCCATGTAGGTCTCGAGAAAAATATGAAACACGTACTTAGCCGAGGCGACGAGCTGAGCACTACGAACTCCGTCTTCAAAATCCGTCTGAATAATGAGGATTTTGGAGCCGGCTGTGTGAAGTAAGCAGTTTCTGAAAGAAAAAGGAAGTGATTCAAATGAGATCTCTGTCCTGAGAAGGGTGACAGAATTCCCCAAGAGGGTGGGATATATAAAGGCTAGAGGGAAAAGACAGGTGGGATTTCCGTCTATCCGATGAGCAGACACTCCAGAGGAGAAAGAAAAAAACCGCTGTAAATGTTTTCCAACGAGATTCAGGAAAGTTCGTTTCAGGGAAGGACGATAAGTCCAGTGCTGAGTGGCCGAAGGTAACGGAGATGAGAGGGACACCGTTCCAGGGTCATGTGACCTTACTGCTCACCCACAGATGCTGGCAACCAGAAGCCCACCCTACAAATGGCGGGGGTGGCGGGGAGCGGGAGGGCGGGCAGGGGACCCTCACCGGACTTCTTTGAGGAATGAGTACTCCGTGTCAAACTGCTGCAGAGAGAGGACGGTGGGTCTCTGAGCCCTGCCCTTTAACTCTGCTTCCAAAAGGTCACAGTCACGACTGGTCAGCAGCCTGGAGAAAGTGGTGATCTGCAAAGTTAAGAAATGCAAACCAAGTTTAAGGGTAGAGCACCTAGAAACAGAGAGGCACGCAGCAGATCCCTCCTCCAGGTTTGGCAACTGGTGCCCTGACAACGAGGAATCCATACCTGGAGATGTTTTCTAACCTCAGGCAGTGCGGAGCCCAGGGGGTCAAAAGGGAACACGGAGAAGGTTCCCTGACCCTGCCATGCCTTCATCTCCTCCCTGCCTTAGTTCCCACGTGAAACTCTGCCCATCCCGGAGGGCTCGGCACAGATGCCATTTCTTCCTCGGAATCTTGCTTCGACTTTGAGATGGCATCAGCCCTGGGCTCCCCCAGCTCCGTTACAACTCCCCCCACCCCTGACCGCCAGGCTCCTTCAGGCAAAAGCTGAGACCTTAGTCCCGAGTCTCTATCTCCAGGCCGGACCCCACCACTGACCTCCAGGTTCCTCTACCAACTGCGTGACAGGCATGCCCACCTGGGTGTTTCAGGGCCAGCAAAGCCTGTCCCCACCGGAGTCACCATCAGCCCCAGCCTGGCTGCTTGTTCTTGACTAATAAGCCCTCCAGCCACCTAAGGAAGCCCCCGAAGTTCAACATCAACGCCTCCATCCCCCGCAGCCCCGACACAGAACCCGCTACTAAGCGCTGCTGATTTGCGCCCTCTTTTTCAATCCATCCCCCATCTCTTTTGCCTGGACTGTCACAGCAGTCTCCCTTCTGCTCTCTCTGTCTCTCTCCCAGGTAGTGGGAGGCACGTCTCCACCTTGCCCCTCTGGAAAGACAAGGCCCCCCAAGTGTCCCCGCTGCCCCTGACCTCATCTCTCGGCACTTGCAGGCTTGACGTGGCCCTTCTGGTTCCACGCATGGACCACGTAGTTCACACTGCACACGCATGCTCAGCCCCACCGCAAGGCCAGCCGGACGCTCCCCGGACCGTCCACCCCGTGCTGCCCTGCTGCTCGCCGCGACGCCCAGCGTCTTCACACTCCCGACGGCGGACGGTGGCTATAGCGCCACTGCCAGAGCGAGCCGGCCCCCGAAACTCAGACAAACCGAGTTTACGTAAGCAAGCCAGCCTCACACCTCACACGGGGAGGAGCCAACGCACCCCTTCACGAGCCCCTATGCTGACGTGGAAAGAATTCCCGATACTAGGATTCAAGGAATCTCAGGTGGAGGAGCGTAAGGACAGAATCTTAGAAAGAGAAGCACCTCTGTGAAGACGGCCTGGCGTTCCCGATCCACCACGTCCAAGTGAGCCTGGAGGAAGTCTGCGAGGGAATTATGCTGCTGCTTGTAAAAGTACTCCTGCGCCAGCGACTGTGCGGCAAAGGAGCCCAGCGCGCACGCGCTGAGCCGGACCACGGCGTCAGGGGTGGCACAGTCCAGCAGCGTCAGCTTGGCCTTCTCAGAGACCTGCAGGTAGAGACCGTCAGTCAAGTCCCTGGGCCCGATCCTGTCCACAACCTGCAGCACCACCGAGGCACACGCGGCAGAGTGGAAGCCGACGAACACATCGGACGGGCTGTACTCGTGTTTGGCCTTCACGTTTATGAATTTCCCCACCCACTTCTTGAGTTCTTCCACAATATTCTTCTGCCATTTCTCCAAAATACTGTTGATATCCAGATAGTGCTTCTCCAGCCGGTTAATGAGGGGGATGGGAAAATGTCTATACACAACGTCCTTCTCCTCAATGACGATCAGGCGGAAGTCCGAGTGGACCCGGCACTTGACACGATGGGTTCCCAGCCCGAGGTCGACGTACTTCTGGCCGCCCAGGTAGACGTAGTACTGGTTGAGCGCGTCATATAGGCTCTCGTAGAGGTTCTGCAGGTTGAGGAGGACCGCCATCTTGCCGGTCTCCATGCACACTTTCACTTGGTTGATGTTTCTGCAGATCTGGGTGTACTCCTGGTCCTTGGGGAAACTGGAACCGAAAATAATCTCCGGCTGCTGGTCCTCACTGAAGAACGTCTGCTGCAGAATCTGCAGGGCCACGTAGTTCTGGGTCAGCACGAGTAAGTAGCGACACTCGGACTCCTCCGGCTCTCTGCCCGACACCTTTCGATGATCACCACAAATGTTCTGCTTGATCAACTGGATGGCGCTGATTTCTTCAGGGCACTTGGCCTCGGGCAAGCTGGCTGTGAAAATGTCCAGCGCGTGGATGTCATCTTTGCCACTGAAGTTCCGAAGGATGGCCTGAGCAATCTGCTGCGGCGAAGGCTCTTTATTGGAAGCTTTTGCTGTGGTGAAGACCATTTTGATGAGGCTGTAGTAGTCTCGGAGTCCGAAGAATTCCTTGTCTTGCCTGCTACATATCGTCTCATAGGCTCTGGCAAAGGGTGCGAAATACCCTTGGATCCTGTCTTTGATGAGGGTGTCTGAGGAGCAGATCCCCCTGGCGCTCTCGATGAGCTCCTTCTCGTTGGGAGTGCCACGTGACACAAAGATACCCCTGTTCATCTTGGCCGGGTCCAGCGCCCAGTTGGAGATGCCCACAAAGCCAACTTTTTTGTGGGGGGCAGGGTCATCGTCGATGCAGCCATCTTCCAGCAGGGGGTGCAGAGTCTTCAGGGGCATTTTGGGGGAGTCTTCTGCCAGCCCCACCTCATCCAACACCACCACGGAGACGTACTGCTGCAGATCCTTCCCCTGCTGGAAGCGGGCGCACTGCCTGAAGGTGCCGATGATGCCCTGGGGGGTGGAGTGCGGGCTGCACTGGAACGACACCAGGTGGACCTGTTTCAGGCTCCTGAAGAGGTCCGAGTAGGCTGCCTGGCCTTGCATGGCGTCTGCCACAATGGTCTTGGCAAGAGATTTGGAGCTGCCAGGCTTCCCCACCAGAAAGAGAGGGATATTCAGCTCAATGCAAATGACCATCATGAAGACGTTCTCCTTCAAAGCCAAGTTCCTGGCGATGGTTTTCCTCAGGGGCACGCCGTTCAGGAAAAGATCCTGTGTTCGGGTTATTTCGTCCAGAATGAACTTGCTGTCGTTATATGGTTCGGGAAAAAACTCACAAATGGCTTTCCGATAGGATTCTTTTGTCTCTAAAGAGGCGTGATAACACACCCCGACGGCCAGCACCAGGGACCACAGGACGGGGCACCTCTCAAAGTTATTTTTGCCGGCATTGGACCCAGAGAGAAAGGCTTTCAGCTTCGACAAGAGCATCCCACTGTGGTCGTAAAACCACTTGAAGACTTTCACACAGCGCTCCACGTCCCTAAGGCTGACGAAGCTGCACTCGTTTTCTCTTCTTCTCATGAAACACTGAGAGGCAGAGAGCACCTCTGTGATCAGACAAGTCTGATTTTGATCTATGTCGACAGAGCCCACCAGCCTCTGGACAATTTGCTGAATATACAGCTTTTCGGCAGCGTTGTTCAGTTGTCCGAAGTCCCACACCAGAGGAATCAGGCTTGGCGGGAGCGCGTGGACGCGGTAAACCAGCTGCCTCAGAGGAATGGAGCCGAGCTTGTCTGCTGTCTCCTCCGCACGCACTCGGTACCCTAACCCAGCTGACTCCAAATGGCAGATCATCTCCTGCGAGTGCTTCCGGTAGGGGTTGCAGGCTGCTATGATATGCAAACCAGAGGCCTTACCGAGGGGCTGCCCATCCACCGTACCATCACACAGAACTTCTTTGATACAGCTCACAGCTTCTGTCGTGTTGGCCTCGTCAAAGAAGAGGGTGGTGTCAAACTGATGGTGCTTCTTGTTGAAGTTAGCAAGACGCTCGGCCTCCCTGACTTTGGAGTAGATCATATTGGCCGTGGTTCCCCCATGGACCTTGACCAATTTCATGGTATCAGTCTTGACCCAGCCTCGCCGCAGGTTGCTGAGGTATCTAATGAGCCTGGTCTTCCCACAGCCAGTTTCTCCCATGATGATCACGGGAATCCCGCACCGGAACCGCATCTCGATGGCGAGGAGCTTCAGCATGTTGTCTGTTGTCAGCTCGTATGTTTCGTCGAGGTCGATGGGCCACTGGATTCCTAACACCAGGCAGAGCCTCTCCAGCTTCTCATGTCTGGGCAGTTTATCAAAGTCAATGTTGAAGGGCACCCCCTGATGCCGCAGCCCATCGTACAGGTGTGTTGTCATGACGTCCCTCTGGATGACCTTTCCGGTCAAGGGGCTGATGGCATCCATGCCGCCGTTCTGGTTGGGCTGGAGATGGAAGCCGATGAACGTCATGGAGATGTGGTCGCTGTTGAAGAAAATGTACGGGTGGGGCTCCGACTCCCACCTCTTTCGGAGAGTGAAAGGAGCTAGGTCTTCTTCAGTGACCCCTTCCATGCTGACCAGGTGCTGCCCTGGGCTCTGGTCAGAAATGTTGAGTGTTGGTGTGGCAAAATCTCTTGCCATAAGGATCATGAAGGTGACCACAAAGTTCTTGAAGCCCCTCAGCGTGTCTCCTCCAACAGTGGGATCACAGAAGAGAGAGTTCTCACAATCTCGGAGCTGATAATTCAGGAACCGAGCAAAGTTCTGAAGCTCTGCCCAGGATGGATTTATCACCCCACAGTAGAACAAGAAATGCTGGAGGCATTCCCCTGGGGTGCCTTCAACCGAGTCTTTTTGGTATTGAAACGTGTCTAGGTTTTGTTTCTGGTGGAATCGTTTTAAGTACTGGTAAGGTCTTTGGAAAGTTTCGCTACAGAACTCATTCTGATCCATTCCCGGCTCTCTGTGGTTGAACTCAGGAGTCAGCTCCATTTCCATCACTTCTTTGGGAGGCCTGCATGTGACCTTTGGGAAGACGTCAAGAAAACTGAACGGTGGGGCATGTGCACTCTGGAAAGGAGAGATGTGGATAAAATGGTTATGACAAAATTTCTTTTAAATGCTTTTGCATTTTAAACTTCCAGGCGGGGTATGGGCCTTTATGAAAAATTACTTAAACTGTGCAGCTTTCCAAACGGCCCCTTTCACACAGGTTATCTTTTACACATTAAGGTCAGGTGGAAGCTGAACTGCAGGAGCTGCATTCTCCATCGGGAAATTATTTTCTAACCAAATTTCCTGAAACGACTTTCCCCCATTATGCATATATGAACCAGCGTTTGTGTGTGAATATAAAACTCCTTTTGTTAAGATATTCACACAACAAAAGTCTCCTTCATATCTCAGCTCGTAGGAAAGTGGTGCTTCTCGTAGCAAACAAATTTACTGCATTCAAAGCACAGCTGGGATTTTACCTGGACATAGGGCATTCATTCTGAAGTAAACAAGAAAATACTGTACTGCTAGTTAACCAAAGAATATTTGTGTTTATTGGAAACATTATTAAACAATGAGTTTAAGGTTTGATTTTTCTTTACGAAGATACTGCGTTTGGCTGTTTCACTAAGGCAGAAAGTGGGAATCCCAAAAACGTGCCACTCCACCCCATTCCACTCCATTCTTCTCTACCCCACCCCATTGCACTGCTGTCCACTCCACTCCAACAAGACCGGAAGAAATTAAAAATCCCTCCGGTGCCAATGTGGACAATGCCCTCTAATACACACCAGTTTTGAAGGCTTCCTTGGCAGTATTGCGTTCTCTTCCAGGATTTCAATGATATATAAATGGCACCGATTTCGAAGCCACATTTTCCCATTTACATCCATCAAGTATTGTAAAATTAGGAGTTTGAAGAGAAACCCCCAAATTCCAGTCTGGACCTGAAGAGAGAATCATGTGGGTTTGTAAACGCTGACACAGACCGAGGACTGGCTCTCCCCACCCACAGGGTCCTCACAAGTTCTTCTCTGAGAGAACGACACTGAACGCTTGCACGTGGAGAAGGACGAGGGGGATGGGAGAGCTGTGTCGTCACTGATCGGCCGCTCAGCTGACCCGAGACACTTACTGAGGAGGTCACATCGAAGTGGAATATCATGGGTCTGCTCTGGTTCTTGGCGTTCAGGAGAGGTAGGAGGGAGTGCAGGACTTTGTTTTCATCCACCCGAGGATCAATCAGCCGAATGACCTTGAAAGGCACTTTTCCCCCACTAAACTTCATTTTCAATTTGTGATGCAATCTCTTCACATAGAGAGATTTCCCTGTAACATAGAAATATGGAAAGGAAATTAGGTCCCACAACTGTGGACAGAGTCAGGGACTCCCGAGAGATTGATCTGGAGTCAGTTCTCTTGGGGGGAAATTCAGGATGATGTATGCAGCATCCACAGACTGGCGCACTTTTGAGCCTTCAGATTTCCCAGCTGTCACCCACACCCTGTCCTTGCTGTGTCTGGCATTCGAGGCAGTGATCTCAGTAAAATTCAAGTAATGGCCAAAGCATCCCTGGGCGGGGGAGAGAAGAAAGTTTTATCCCAACAAAATGTAGTATCACAATGGAATAAAGTCAATAGTAAGAAAAAGGACTATTTCTTTCCAAACCTTCGGACAACACAACTTTTCACCGTGAGCAAGAGTGGGGTAGGAAACACGACAGTAAGCGAAGGGAAGGCCTGGGGGCCTTAGATTCCTCTAAAGACGGAACAATAATACTTCCTTCTGCCCTCACAACAAACATCAACCCAAAGAGGTGAATGGAGTTAAAAAAAAAAGCAAACGTAAAACGCAGAGAATCTTGCTTCGAGGGTGTGGCAGTTTGATATTATTTATGAATTCCAAAAAGAGATATTGATTATGTTTGTAAGCTGGTTGGTTCCTCTGGGCATGTCTCTTTGGCTGACTAATACTGAATTTGGCACCCAGAAGTGGGTGGTGCCTTTGCAATTACCAAAATGCTGGAACAATTTTATAAATGGGGAAGGGGTATTTTTTGGAGGAATTGTGAGAGGCTTGATAGAAAAGGCCTAGAGTGCTTTGAAGAGACTGTTGGTAGGAATGTGGATGCTAGAGACTTTTTATGAGGCCTTAGAAGTAAAGGATGAAACTGTTATTGGAAACTGCAGGAAAGGCAATCTGTGTTTTAAAGTAGCAGAGAACTTAGCATATAAGATTGCCTCCTTCTGTTATATGGAAGGCAGAATTTGAAAATTATGATCTAGGACATTTAGCCAAGGAGATTTCCAACCTAAATGTGGAAAATGCAGCCTGGCTTCCCCTTGCAGCTTACAGTAAAATGTCAGAGGAAAGAGATAAGCTGAGAACTGAATTGTTGCGCACACACACATAAAAAACCAGAAACCAATTCTGGAAATTCCAAGCCTCTGGAAATCAAGCCCCTAGACAATAGTGCCCCATTTGAGGAATTAACTAAACTTAGAAGTTTTTGAAAATGCAATTATCCAGAAAAGACTTGTGGAAAGTCTTACAGTCTGATGGCTTGGACCCCTGCTTCCTACATGCTAAACCAACAAGCTTTTTGAGTGAGCTGTATGAACAAAACCACTGTCAGCCTGAATGAAAAGGGACATGGAGGGGAAAGACAGAAGGGAAAAACAGCTTTAAGAGGAAAACCATGGGCACTGAGGTCTGGAATTAAGACATCTCCTGGGGCCAAGAGAGGAACCCCACCCATGTGTACAAAGAGGGTGAGCTTAGTTGAAGAGGGTAGATGTTCCAGCCTGCTGTTCAGGGAGAGTTTTGCCGTCTGAGGCTACAGAGAGGGTGGAGCACATTCGCCAAGGGTTGGGGAGAGTGAGGTCAACACCCCATAGGTCTGAGAGGGGTGGGCCTGTCCCCCATGGATTAGGGAAGGCCAGGTCACCAACTCACTGCTCTGAGAGAGCTGGGCCTGAGAATGTTGCCTCCCCCTCACTGTACTAAGAGGGTTAAGACTCTACCCCAGAGATTGGGTAAAGTGTGGCCATCACCCCAATGTTCTTGGAGGGTGCTGTAGGTCTGGAGCTCAGTCGCCACCCAGATGCTTGATGAGGGTGGAACCAAGAAAATGGCCGTTGGGTAAGCACATGGAAAGGGTGGGTCCCCATGAGGCTCCAAGGAGAAGAAACCATCATCTTAAGAATGACTTTCAGACTTTGAAATCTAATGGAGTATGCCCTGCAGATTTACAGAACTGTAGGCAACCAGTGACTCGTGTTTCCCTCCCAATTTCTCCTTATGGTAATGCAAATGTTTATCCTTTGTCTGTCCCTTTGTATATTGGAAGCAGAGAAATTGCTTTGTAAGTTTCAGAGGTCTACAGTCAGAGGGGACTTTGCCCCAAGACCCACTGTATTTCTATTGTGATGTGATTTTGTACTTAGCATTGTTACTGATTTAAGCTGTTTTTTTCTTTTTTTAATACTGTAATGTCTTTTTGGAATTCGGAGGATAAAGTGTGGCAGTTTGATATTATTTATGAATTCCTAAAAGAGATATTGATTATGTTTGTAAACTGGTCTGTTTCTCTGGGCATGATACCCCTGTGGCTGACTCATACAATGGGGGATGGCAGTGGGGCACTCAAGAGCTGCCCAATCCCAGAACCCAGATGAGAAAGGGCCGCCTTTCTCCAGCGTGGGCCAGAACCCCCCAATAGCAGCCTCCTCTAAGCTGCGTCCCTGCTGGCGGGCCCTGGGGAAAGAGGGGTCTCCAAGCCTCAGCTGCCATCATTACCAACACCAGCTCTCTCCGACGTCACGACCCCGACACACATCTGGTCCCTGAACACAGCCGCGGCCGACGGGGTCTGCTCTGGGACCTGGAAATGACTCGCCAGGTAGGTCTGGATGGCCTCGAGCGATGCCTGGGGGGTGGCGAGCACCTTGTACTGGCTGAAGGCCGAGGGGAGGTAGCAGTGCTCCCGGGCGCTGTCGCACAGCACCACGAGCTGGTAGTCTTCCCGGTGGGCGTGCAGGCACAGGCTCTGGAACAGCGCCTCCGCCCGGCAGCCCACGTCGTAGCTCAGCTGGTCGGCATACAGCAGGCTGTAGACCTTGCGTCCCTGCGCGCCCGGGGTGAGGCAGCGGCGCAGGAGCAGTGCCACCTCCTCGAAGGAGGTGTCTGGCGTGCAGAGCAGCACCTCGTCGTAGGTGGGCAGGGGCTGGCCTGGGGCCTGCATGTAGACGGCCAGGGCGGCCGGGAGCACCTCGGCATGGCCGCAGACCACCAGGTTGGGCTGGCCCACCTGCAGGCCTTTGGGGAGAGGCCGCTCCACGGGGGGCCCGCCCATTCGCGACAGGTGAGCCAGACAGTGGCCGAGGGTGTCCAGGTCCAAGCAGTCAGGCAGGAAGGCGCTGACACACTCCGTCGCCTGCTCCATGATCACCTTCAGCTTGTCGGTCAGGCTGGACTCCGAGAACAGCATCAGCGGCAGCTCCTCCATCACCGTCCTCTCCCGGTACCTGCGGGCCTTGCCGCCGGGCCCCCCGGCGGCCTTCCCGACCTCGCTCACCACCTCGCTCGCGGTGCAGTCGCCTTTGATGAAGGCCAGCATCGTCAGGGCCGCTTGGCTGGGACTCAGCTTCTTGAGCTCTGTGCTCAGGTAGACCAGTTGCTCGGCGGTGTAGAAGTTGAGGTAGAAGTGCTCAGTCCGCTTCTCGATCACGAACCTCTTCCAGCGCTCCAGGAAGCACTCCATCTGCCTGCAGAGGGCTTCCAGCAGCTCGGCCACCTGCCCGCTCCCGAGCAGCTTGCCCACCAGCTCCAAGGCGAAGTCCATGCAGATGGACACGCCCCTCCTGGGAGAGCAGTACACCTCGGCGGTCCAGGTCCTGAACAGCATGTTTCCAGCACAGTAGAGGTTAATGAAGGACTGGACGAGCCTCTGCACATTGCAAAACACCTGTGGGAAATAGGACCAGGAGGTGGACGTTACAGAGCTGCGTCAGGGAGGCCACGAGGTCTAGAATGACCACAACGGGTTTCCGGTTCGAAGGACTGGGGGTTGTTTCTTTCCGATGAAATGTGACCTTGAGCAAATGACATTTGTCACAGCAGCCCTTCCTTCCTCACTTATATAATCGGCCTCACAAGAGGGCTCTCTACTGCCGTAAAGATCAAGGGTAGTGTTTGTAAAGTACAGATGAACTTGAAAGGAATAAAATAATAGAAATCAATGACACAGCAAAATGAACAGACTTTTACATGAAGCAGCATGCCTTTATCAACACGGTTACCTTGGATTTTGATGAAGGCTGCCATCTAAATCTTTGGGTATTTTGGATTCTTGCTGATTTACAGAGTAAGTGAAGCAATTGAAGTTTCCCACCCACTGGGTCATCTCCTCTTCCATGTAGTAGACTAACTGCCAATTTGTTCTATGGATCTTAAGAAGCACCTGCTAACTGAGGGGCTGCCATACCTTCAACTTCTCTCGGTGGATTAGGAATTT
Source organism: Tolypeutes matacus (assembly GCA_026826555.1). NCBI lineage: Eukaryota > Metazoa > Chordata > Mammalia > Cingulata > Chlamyphoridae > Tolypeutes > Tolypeutes matacus. The sequence continues at coordinate 20,053,585 of JAKSZT010054478.1, read as the reverse complement.
GATCCAACATCAAGTTCCTGCCAACTCATCAGCACAACAGCCCAGCGATTTAGCCATGGAGTGACTCTTCTCAATCAAACTCAAACTCAGACCATTTCTAGCTCCCCAAGCACCTCGGTGGTGGGTGTGCACGTCCCCAGACGGTGAGACGACGATGCCCCGCCTGGCTCCGGCACGATGAGCGCTCACCTCTGAAAACGTCTCCACTTCAGCGTTGCTCTGCTCTTTCTTGCCAGACATCAGCATCAGCTTGTTCAAAAGCTCCTTCAGCTCTTCTAAGGAGTACTCTCGCATTTCTTCATAATCCCCCTGACTCTCGGGAAGGAGCAAACGGAGCACCGTGTCCGGGGAGATCTGGGAAAGGTCACACGTTTAGGAATCCCCCAGTGGGCAGCAGCCCGTTGGCGGCCCCTGGAGCGTGGCCTGGGAGCGGGGGGCTCACCTTCTGGCCATCTCCCGGGGCCTGGATGATGTAAGTTCCTTTTCTGTTGATGGCTGTGGCCAGCGACAGGGACGAGAGCTCCACAGACCCGTGACTCTCCTTCACCGTTTTCAGCCACTCCAAGTTCCTGGCAGAATCACACTGTTGGGACAAAAGTGGAGAAAACGGGCCTCAGTGCATGTGCTCTCCTTCCTCCCTGACCTTCTCCAGGTGAACTCCTACACAGCCTCCTCGCAGGAGGCCTTCCTCACCTGTGCCCACCATGGCACCAGGTGCCGCTCACCTGCGCTTTGTCTATTCCATGCAGGCCTGTCCCTCCGACCCGCTGCCCTGGTAACAGGCTGACTACCCGCTCCGCCTTTGCCCGGTGCGCTGGCCGGCGTGCAGAAGGCGCTCGGCTCGCATTTACAGATGAGTGGGTGAAGGTGGGTGGCGCAAACCCTACTCCCTTTTTGAGCTTACCCACCTGGGACCCCCACCCAGAGCCCTCAGCGAGGGATGCCGGCTGGGACAGGGCCGTGGATCTTTCCTAAAGTCCTTTTGTGGCCCCCAAGTATCACCAGAAGAATTAAGGGAAAAACCTGAGCTTCTAGCAGAGAAAATGAAAACAGCTCCATTTTCTCACTCCATTTCTCTCCTCCTCTCAGGCCGCAGGCAGACCCGGCCCGGCACTGGCACAGCCTTCTGACACCTCTGCTCGTCAGGCAAGTTACGTGGCCTAAGTCTACGAGCACTCTGGTGCAGAGTGTTCACTTCAACTTAAGTGTTTATTTTTTTCTGATAAAAAATATATACTAATTGTGGAAAACATGGAAAATACCAAAAAGTATACAGGATAAAATTCTACCATTTAGAGAGGGCAGTAATCACACTTTAGCGTGTTTCCTTTTTTTCCCATATATGTTTTGTATAGTAGAAGTGACTATTGTTTACATGCAACTCTGCATCTTTTTTTGCCTAAGAGGAGAGAGGAAGCATTTCCATATATCAAGAACAGTTTTCAAACACCATGTAAAACTGGCTGCATAACACCCACCCCCATGTGCTCTGGCATCCCCCTCATGTTTTACGTAATGCTTCATTGAACCTAATCTGCCCTGGAGCCAGAAAGAAGACTCACCAGTTTCCCAGGTAGGAACGAGTCATTTTCCAGAGCCTTCCACAGTTCCTGCAGATGTTCCATGAACTCATCGAAACCCGCCCTCGTGTCCAGCTTGTACAGCAGAGGGGCGTAGCCTTGCACGGCGTCGTGGAAGCAGGCTACTCGGTCCACATCGATGTCGTTCTCCCCCGCTGAGATGGAGGCCAAGTCCACGAACACCTTCAGCTCATTGATGTCTTGAAAGAAGAGACAAGGTCAGTGCGGGAGCCCTCCATGGTGAGAGTAATCTTGAAGCTTTACATGGATCTTCAGTGGACACTCGGGGCTGATTCCACACTCTGCTTTCACTAAGAATCTGGGGCACCTCTTCTTTTGCAGGATGCTTTTTTTTTTTTTTTTTTTTTTTACCCCTAACCAATATCTAACCTTTCCTGAACAAAAACAATGTCTGAGGCATTATCCTAGGCTTTTGAATAGCTGATTTCATTTAATCCACACAAGACCCCCATTTTGTACAAGAAGAAACTGAGGTTCAGATAGCAAATATTATGCTAACAGTTATCTAAAAAAAAAAAGCAAAACCCTGAGATATATCCTCTACAGTCTCTTTGGGTTAATTACCAATCAAAGCCTGTGAGTCAAATGGACAGAGCCTGCCATTGAAAGCAGGGAGAGAGGCTCCTGGTGAGAGACGGAACCAGCGCAGCCTCGGACACAGCAGGCGGCAGCCCCTTGAACTCGTCACTGTGCAGTACTGCCAGCCTGCTTCTTCCCTTCCGGCTCTGCCTTCCTTTCTTAACTTTACTTCCCCCTCTCTTATTAACTTTGCCACTAAGTCACCCAAAAGCTAAAAAGGCTGCAGAGTCCTTGGCTGCAAAAGAAATGCACAAGTTAACGAGGATGTTGAAGTAAAATCTCCCTGTGGGCAAAAGCTCTCCTCTCATCTAGTCAAAACCAACTGGTGGAAAAGCTAAAGGGGTTGAGAGTTTTAAGACAACAGTCCCCAGCTGTTCACAGCAAGCAGCATCAGACAGAAAAACAAGTGGCAGAGGAAATCATTTTTATGCCCTAACAGGAGGAATATTGTCCTGATAGAAATTCTACCCATAATGAGTGAACGGCACGCCACAGAGCTACCGAAGATGTGACACTGCGTCCTGCAGGTAGCACACGGCCGAGGGGAGGGATCTCCGGGCAAACCCTCCGCAGCCCCCAGCCCACTGCTCTCATCAGTGTCTTACCTCCGAGCGCCTCTCGGATCCAGTTAATGAACTCCCTGCGCAGAGCCAGCTCCGCCAGACACTGGTGCCGGGCCTCGCTGATATCCTGGAGCAGCTTTTTAGCCCTGATTAGCTGCTGGCTGATCTGCTTCAGTTTTTCATGGCGAAAGCTTTCAAGGGCATCAGTCTGCAAGACAAGGCTTTACTGTGGCTGGAAAGGGCCAGCTGGAGCCCCCGAGGCTCTGGGTGGCGAACGGCTCCCTCCCCCCGAGCACCCTGCCAGGATGATGGGCAAACAGAGAGAAGCAGTTCGTCCTTGAAGTGGTCAAGGTTAGGACTTAGGAAGAGAAGCTTCATTGCCTTTTGCCCTCCCTGTCAATACCAAGTCCCCCTCTTCTGTGCCAGACACTCTCCTGAGCATTTTACATGGATTTTTAAATTGAATCTTCACAATAACCCTGCCAGGTATGGGTGTTTGCTGTTTTAGAGGTAAAGAAAGTAAGGTAAGAGCCGGGCCTCACTCAGGGATATGCTGCTGGGAGTCAGGCTTCAGTGTGTATCATTCCACATTTTGTGCTTCTGAGCATCTCATACCTGACTGGCCTGCAAGAGAGGCCACAGCCTACCTTACACACGCTCCCCTGGAAAATCAGAAAGCAGAGCCCTGCTCCTTCATTCTAACAGAAACAATCTATCCCTTAGCCACTCCTGGTGAGAAAGAGGACACCTGGTCAGATAGTCCGCTTTCTCTTTTACAACCCAAGGAAATCAGCGGACTCTTGACAAATATCTGATGACTGAAAGTATCCTCGGCCCTTCCTAAATCCCCGCCCCTCTCACCGACTCAGGCAAGCCCTCCACAGCTACGCAGCAGCCTCGGGCTTTACAATCACGGGCGCAAACGAAGCCCTGGGCATACCCAGGCAAAAGCACAACACGCGTGCGATCCCCGGAAGAAAGCGACCTGATCACCCCGTCCAGCTCGTAGAAGCCAGGAAGCCCAGGGACCCCAAGGAGTCCAAGGTGGGGTGTCCCCTCAGCCCCCCAGGAGTCCCTGGCAAATAACTTACAAAGCTTAATAAAGTGTGAAGCACACTGAAGTCGCCAGTCAGGCCCAAATTCTCTTTGACCTTCAAGATGACCTTGGCTGAGTTAACGGCCTGGTGCAGGTGATGGTATTCCTTAATCTGCCCCACGCGCTCCTTGATCCAGTCCTTGTCAGAACTGCCACCCATGGTGCACATGATCTGGAGGTCAGCTGCAAGGTCGCTGTACTTATTTACAAAATCTTTGAAGATGACATCAATTTTTGCAAAGGTGACCTCTCCCGACTTCACATCCTGATAAAGCTGAATAAACTTTTTGTGACAAGGCACGTACAAACAATTATATGCATCTTCCAACTGAATTGGTTCCCTTTCCGATTCCTCATCAGGCTTGCTCAGCAGCTCTGCTGCTTCTTCCCAGAAGATCTGGAAGATGTGGCTCTCCTTCAGCAAGTCTGTCTTTGCAGCCATTTCCTGGAGTTGGGGGCTCAGGTCGTAAAATGTCATGCGCTCCACGTCTGAGGAGGCAGACAGTCTCACGGTCACAGCGTCATTTAATCTTTTACTGTCAAGGGCTTCAGCATGTTTCTGTGCGATCTCTCCAAAGTCCACTTTTGAGACAATACAAAAAAGTCAGAGGTCAAAACTCTAATCACCACGTTACCTTACTTTACAATGGCAGTAGTTACTGTCCTCACTTAGCTAAGAAAACCGACATGAATATAATTTCTGGTACTTTTTTTTCTCAATAGGAATTCACAGGTCTTTCCCTTCCCCCGTGGGCTTGCTCACCAATTTTGTGATAAAGAAAGCATTGTAACTTCTGGGTAAGGATGAAAACATGCATCTACTTTCACTCCCTCACCAAATCCCCCTACAATGACAGAAAAAGATTTTTTTGAAAAGCCATAAATTTACAAAGATGGTAAGAATAGACAAGGAGAGAGCAGAAAAATTTCAGAAGCTGAAAAGTAATTGTACCAGTGGTAAATGCTGTAGGGGGCCTGGGAACATCATGGGGGAAGTTGAGAACAAGCCAGATCTATGGCACAGAATTCCCTAAAAGCACAGAAATTCGTGGCACAGGAAACTGGCAACTGGGAAGTGGTGATAAAATAAGAAGGACTGGGTTGAAAGCCTAAGTGGTTAAGTCTGCTGGTTTGCAGCCCACCCCCAACCTATAAGGCACTCTGTATGTGCTTGTAAAACATAGGGGGTTTCCTTCCCAGAGAGGATAAAACAGGTTTCTCCAGATTGCAGGTCACAGATACCTGATAGAATAAAGGCATTTCCAATGGAAGCAGATGTGGCTCAAGCAGTTGGGTGCCCACCTACCACACAGGAGGTCCCAGGTTCAGTTCCTGGTGCCTCCTAAAAAGGACAAGCAAGACGGCAAGCTGACACAACGGGATGGCGCAGTGAGCTAACATAACAAGATGATGCAACAAAGAGACACAACAAGGAAACACAATGAGAGACACAAGCAGGGGGCAGAAGTGGCTCAAGCCATTGGGCACCTTGTTCCCACATGGGAGGTCCCAGGTTCGGTTCCCAGCACCTGCTAAAAAAAAGAAGACAAGCACACAATGAACAGACACAGAGTAGACAGTGAGTACAAACAATGTGTGTGTGTGTGGGGGAAATAAATAAAATAAATCTTAATAAATAAATAAATAAATAAAAGCATTTCTGGGCATATACCCTTTCCCTGGAAGCTAATAGAGGACACGGGATTAAATTAAAGGAACAAGCAAGATAAAACATAAGATCCAAATAAGAAACAGAAGAAGGTTAGGAGTAAGCAGGGACAGAATGAATATATGCACTTCGGATGCAGAAAGCCCCCCAGTCCTCTTCTTCCTTGACTCCCAGAAACCTGGCAGCCAGGCGTATACCTCCCAGACAGGAGACTAAAAGCGTTTTCTGGGGAATCTGACCAGTCCAAGAGAAAGACCTGAAGATATCAGTTAAAAGGTCTAGCTATATCACCCTGTAAGGGCAGCACCTGGTTGAAAATCCCAAATCATGCATTCAGAGTTTTCAGCAAGTTTTTCAGGCCCCTCCTTCAGTATAAACAGACAAACAAGAATTTCCTTCCAGACATATGAGGAAATTCTTTAACATTAAAAATAGATACTAAAAATAAACCAACATATAAAAGCAACTTAGGTGAAACAGGAAACTGCAAGGAAAGAAAAGAAAAACTCTAAAACAAAAACATCACTAATAATCTCAGAATAATAAGATCCTGCAGTCATGAACAAGAAGAGGATACTTAAAAAAAAGATCTTTCAAAGAAGAAAAAGAGCTCCTGTCAATTAAATATATATGAGAGTTGAAACAAAACATTCAACAGAAATGCTAGACGATCAAGTTGAGAACTCTCTAAAAGCAGAGCAAAAAAACAGAGATGGGAAACAGGAAAGAAAAATTATGAAAATTAGGTGACCATTCCAGGAAGTCCAATCTCCAATTAATATGAGTTCCAACAAGATACAAAGGAGGAGAGAAAATAATCAATGAAGTAATTCAAGAGAATTTCTAGATTGGAAAGACCTATTTAATGCCCAGCAAAATGGATGGAAGATAGATCCATGCAAATTATTGTGGAATTTAAGAATACTAGGGACAAAAAGATATCAAGAGCTTCCAGAGGCAAAAAAGGTCACATTCAAAGGATCAATAATTAGAATTGCACTGAAGAGACAATGGAACAAGGCATTCAAAATTCCAAAGGAAAATGATTCCTAATCTCTAATTTTATACTAGCTAAACTATCACTCTAGTATGAGAGTAGACATTTTCAGACATGCAAGGAATCAAGAATTTAACCTCCCATGCCTGCTTTCTCAGGAAGGTAAGAGAGGGTATGTTCTACTGAAATACAGGAATAAGAAAGTAGAAATCAAGGTTTACAAGAAATAGATCTAAGAAAGAAGGGATGGGATTCCCTGGAAGGATAAATCTGGGATGACAGTCTAGTTTTGGGAGACTCCTTCTGACAGATAAAACTGATTGTCTTGAAAGGAAATTCAGATATTCAAAGAGTATGTTTGGGATTGATTTCTGATTGGGAGCAGAAATAAATACATAGAAAACAAAGCATAGATACGAATATTCTCACTGTCCTGATTCTGTGATAATCAGGGTGGGCTAAACATTCGCTATATTAGAAACCATGCATGTGTCCCCAGACCTCGTTTTCCTCCCTAGGTCTGGTTTTTAGAATGCTGGTGATAAACTAAGCCTGATTTATTATTATATGTCCATCCTGTATGGGAAAAGACTGTAACTCTAGGTATCTCTGGTCAACCTTAAGAGATATAGCAGGGGGCTATATCTGGTTGGCATCCATCTCCCATATGGAGGGACCTGGGTTCGATCCCCGGGACCTCCTGGTAAAAATTTTAAAAATATATAGAAGGTGCGTGGGCCGCCAGGCCCTGTGCGCGGGCGCACCACCAGTCCCGCGAGCCACACAGCAAGATGATGACATAATAGGAGAGTGACACAAGGGAGAGGCAAGATGAGACGCACCGAAAAACCAGCAACTAAGGTTGCGCGGGCAGGATGCCTCTCTCCTACATCAGAGATTCCAAGGATTGAATCCCAGTGAAGACAGGAGGAGAAGGATGAGAAGAGAGGGCAGAAAATGGACAGAGAGTTGCCCAGCGAATGGACACAGAAACAGCAAAAACGGGGGGGGAGGGGGAAGGGGTGTAAAAATGGATAAAAGTAAATAAATAAATAAATCCTTAAAAAAAAAAAAAAAGAAAAAGAAAACAAAGCATAGGAGAACACAAGAATTGTAATTCCAGAGAAACAAAGTTTGTACGAGAAACATAAAGCAATCATGGCCCACTTCAAGGCTCAGTTGTAAATGGTGCCTTTACACAGTCATGATCATGGAAACACCCAAAAGTTATGCACCTTAAGTTATAATTGTGATGGGAAGGTTAAGTGTGTAGGGACACAGATTGGAAAAACAGGGAGCTATAAACTCCTCATCTTCCACAGTAAATAATGCTTAAAAACTGGAAAAAACAAGATGATACCCAAGCATGTTATTTAGAGATATGGAGGTAAAAAACAAAACAACAAAAAAATCACAAACTATCTAAAAGAAGTGAAATCGATTGCCCCTAGAAAGGAAGAAATACATACGCATGTGTCCTTCATTAAAATTTAAAAATAAAAATAAAAGCCACCCCTCCAAAATAAAGCCCTGCTAATTTCATGAATTTTTGTTTTATTCTCCTCTAACCCTTGTCCCCTCATTTTGTTTAAGTTCTTAAGCATACCACCTTGTATCAGGTGTTTCACCTTCTCACAAATCTTCAGGAGACTATCAACCTGTCTTTTCTCTCTCTCTATAAATATCAGTTCACTCAGTCTCCAAGACAGCACTTCCTTCATATCATGTTTTCGCTCCTGGGGTGAAAGTCTTTTTTCCTCTGGAAAAAAACCAAAAAAAACCAAAAATGTAGCGTAACAGATGAAGCAGACCTATCCTTTCCCACCTCCCTCTGAACAGGCTCCGTTATCATCTTCAGAGCTGGGAGGGTTTTCTGAACTCAGTAAGGTCAAGCCACATCTCAGCCGCAAGGAATAAAAATAGGCCAAGTGCCCTCACTTTGCAGTTATTTTATTCCTTTCCCATTAGTTTCCTGAGAATTATAAACCACTTCCTGCCAAGTTTCTGGCAAGTAAATGCTCCTTATTATAAAAGCTAAAAAGAGCGCCTTTCACTAAAATGCAAGCACACACCCCTCACCCTCGTGATCCTCAGGACCTGAGGATCTCAGCCGGACACTTACTCAATTGCCAGATGTTGAGAAACTGCTTCGAGTGCTTCCTGATCAGGTCCAGCTGTCTGATTAAAATCGTTCCATTTAGGAGGTAACCAGCAATTTCTGTGAACGTGGAGTCAGCAACAGCCATCAACTTCCTGCACTCCTCCGTGACATTTGCTAGTAGTTTCTCATCAGATCCTGATCAAGTAAAGAACACAGTCAAAACAGCAGACACTCCACTCCCATCCCACCTCATCTCTTCTAAGCGTGGGAATTCCCAGTAATCTGTTCTAACTTTCTTACCTATGAAAAAAATCCAGATTCAACTCTCAAACAACTTCGTTGTTGGTGAAGAGGATTCCCTGAATTTCCTGGGATTTCTCGGGATTCTAAGCTGCAACCTTTTGCTAAACTATCTTTCTTTCTTTTTTTTATTTGAAAACATTTTATTTGAAGTTTTAGACAAATTCATTATATAGTATAAAGTAAATCTTTTTACTATTAACTATTAATAACCCCAAATCTCCTACAGTTTACTACAATATGCTCTACAAATATTATTAAAGAATACATAGAACATTTTTTATGTGCCAAAAAAAATATATATATATATTTTTTTTATTTTTCAAGCAAAACTTTAATTCAAGTATCAAACCTACTAATCAAAACGTACTGGAAGAAATTCTTTGAGAAAAGAAGATGATTTCCTTAAATATTTCCCTTTGGGGTGGGAGGAGAGGGAATCACACATAACAACAACAAACAGAAAATCAAAACAAATGGTGGCAAGAAATCGAATGAAAAAAAATGCAGTTTGTCTTTTAAAGGAAATGCTAGGATGAAGATAGCAGGTCTTGAGGCTTGTATTTGAGCAGGTTCCCCCATTGTGCACTGAGGCTCTAATTTTCCTGCTTAGGAATAATCCAGCAGACAGTTACTAAGCATTAACTGTTTTATTATACTACATTTCTTAAACTAAATGTGATGTCCTTTGACATTCCCTCGAGGTGAGAATTCCTGCAGCACAAGAACGAACTGCACCAGGGATGCCTGCCCTGGCAAGGGCTTCTGTCAAAATGGCTCCAAGGAGGCATTTTCATGGGCCATGGAGAGGGGGACGTGACGTTGGCTACCAGAGGGAAGTGGGTGGCTTTACGTTCTCAACTCGTGGCCGCCTTGCAAAACTTGGGATGAAGTTAGAGAGCAGAGTTTTTAAATATTCATAAACCACCGGAAGATTTCTTTCCCAGTAATATGAGGGTTGTATAGTATTATAAGACCAAGTTGATTTGTGCTATTAAGAATAAACACGGCAGCTTTACCGACAATCGCCAAGACTTGGAAGCGACTAAGATGTCCTTCAGTAGGTGGGTGGATAAACAAACTGGTCCGTTCATACAACGGAATACCACTTGGCAACAAAAATAAACAAGTCATCAAGCCACAAACAGACATGGAGGGACCTGAGATGCATGTTGCTAAGTGAAAGAAGCCAGGCTGAAAAGGCTACAAGCTGTATGATTCCAAGTAGAAGACACTGTGGAAAAGGTGAAACGACAGAGATGGAAAAAGGATCAGTGGATGCCAGGGGCTGGAGGGAGGGAGAGAGGGATGGATGAAGGGGCGGAGCCCAGGACGTTTCTAGGGCAGTGAAACTATTGAGTGCGACATTGTACTGGTGGACACGTGACATTTGTCAGGTCCCACGGAACCGCACAGCCCGTGAGCGCCAATGTTAACTACGGCCTTTAGTTATTAATAATGTGTCAGTGTTGGCTCATCAGTTGTAACAAAAGTACCACACGAATGCAAGATATTCGAAAGAGGGGAAACTGTGTTTGGTGGGGGGGATATGGGAACTCTGTACTTTCTGCTCAATTTTTCTGTGAACCTAAAATTATTCTAAAAATAGTCTATTAATTGAAAAAACCCACATGTACTACTCTTATTCAAGTAGCTTTTCATTTATTTTTTTTATTTTAATAGGTACCAGGGCTGGGAATTGAACCCGGGACCTTGTGTGTGGGAAGCCGGCACTCAGCCACTGAGCTACACCGGCTCCCCCAAGTTGGTTTTTTTCGTTTGATTGCTTGTTTGTTTTTGTTTTTAGGAAGTACCAGGGATGCAACCCGGGACCTGGTCCATGGGAAGCAGGCACTCAGCCCCTTGTGCTACACCCACTCCCCTCAAGGAGCTTTGAATAATTGGCACGGTGCTCGTGCACTAACGACCTTACAGTTTAGCTCCACAGCCGCTGTGCCATGTAGGGAGCTTGGCTCTGTATGTCTGTCCCAGTTATTTTAAGACACTGAGACTCAGAATCATCTAACCTGGGGTTTTTAGTTCAAAATCCGTGCATTTCCACTACAGCGAATATAACGGCTTGCATATAAACTTGAATATAGAGTTTTAAGGGCCATCCATAGCGCCTCCTTTTTGACAACAGAGCACTTGGGGCGCAGGGAAGAGGTGGAAGAACCAGACAGGACTTCGTTTCTTACAAAGGTCATCAGTATGGGCTGGACATTCTATACTGATTTCAGCATAACCGAGTGGCTTTTAGAGCCAGCGGTTTGAATTTTAGCTCTTACTCCTTAGAAAATGTGAGATCTTGGCTAAGTACCGTTACAAACCAAGCTTCAGTTTCCTCTTCTGAAAAAAAAACGAAGGATGGTCTGCAGGGCTGTTTCAAGGCCACCACGCCAGCACCGCTGCTGTAGGCCAGGGGGTAGTCCATGGACAGCAGCTTCGAGTACTAGTTATTATTCACGAGGCGAGACGTCCTGGGCCTTCCTGGCTCGCTCCACCCACTCTGCTTCCTTTGTCCAACATCAGCCCTACCTAGCAGCATCAGGGCAAATGTTTATCCCCCTCATCTCTGCCCGAAGCCAGGAGGACACCGACTCTGGGCATTCCCAGCACATCCCATGAACATACCATACAGTTTGAAGAGATGCTTAACATCTGGCCACGTGAGCAGGTGCTTTAAAATCTGGTCCAAGTCACCCCCACTGTGTTCTGGCCAGGACTTAGTGATCACGGCGGACACAAGGATGCCAAATTTTCGCAAGTCATGGTAGGAGAGTCCATCGAGGATGCTGGTCTGAGACTGTAAGAAAATCAAGACAGAGAGGGAAACCTAAACTTTTTTTAAAAAAAAATTGGTTTGCTTTTAAATAACAGAAGTACATGACCCATCCAAAGTATTTCAGAAATCTGTTATAACTAGTTTTACAAGCTGCCCCCCCCTAAAGTAAAACAGTAAAACACTTCACATTTCTTAGCCTATTTCCATTTCCTGTGTCCTGGATCTGTTTGCTTAAGTCATTAGCATCAGGGATGTGAAGACAATCATGCAAATACACACTGTGGCAGTTTGAGATTACTTATGAATCCCCATTAGTTTATGTTTGTAAACTAATCTATTCCTCTGGGTGTGATACCCTTTGATTGCATAAGATTCAGCTGAGATGTCTTTGATTAAATTATGTTAAGATTAGGGCTTTGATTCAACCACGTCAGTAGGGCATGACTGTGGTTGAATTGTTGCCCCCTTGGTGGGCTGATATAAATGGACACTCATTCAAGAAGACACACAGGAAGAGAGCTCCATAGATGCCAGGGGAGAGAAGGCTCAAACAGCGAAAGCCCAGGGAGAGATGAGCCATTTGCCTGATAGTACGTAGCTGAGCAGCTGATAAAGCCTGGAAAGAAATGAGCCCTATGCCAGACTGATATAGGAAGCCCTGAGACAAGCCCTAGGCCAGCTTACAGCTGAGATCGGAAGAAGCTGGGCCCACGGAGCCTTAAGACAAAGAAGGAAGGAGAGACCAGGCAGAGATCGCCCGCCATCTTGCTTCAACACGTGGCAACAGACTTTGGTGCGAAAAGACCTCTTATGGCACCTTGAGTTGGACTCTTTAGGACCTTGTTACTGTAAGCTTCTACCCCAAATAAATACCCTTTATAAAAGCCAACTGATTTCTGGTATTTACACTCACCAACACAACCCACACATCACACCCCCTTTCCTGCTGGTTCCCTGCCAGTTTCCACATTTTCTCCTGGACTTCAACATCATGAAAAAATACCCAACCTAATATGAGTGAATTACTAACACATACTTTATGTTCCTAAACTGTGACCTGCCTACAAAGACCACATACATTTTAATTCTCTTTCTGATTCCCCACCAAAGAATTTGTCTTCTTTTGATCAAAGTTTCCACAAAATGTTTCACCTCTAACTAGTGAAAAATACAATTAGGGCTAAAGTACAAACAGATACTCTCCGATATTTAAAAGGATGAAAGTAAGCCTTGCCAAGAAACATGTTGAACAGACCAAACACACCACGACCAGGTGGGACTTACCCAGCACGCAAGGCTGCTTTAATATCAGAAAGCCAATTTTAATACAGCATAGAAAAAAACCACATGATCATCTCAACAGGTGGAGAAAAAGCATTTGACACAATCCAACACCCTTTCATGATAAAAACACTCAACAAAGAAGGAATAGAAGGGAACGTTCTCAGCCTGATAAAGGGCATCTATGAAAAACCGGTAGCTGGTATCATCCTTCCTGGTAAAAGACTGGACGCTTCCCCCCGGCGACCAGGGACAAGACCAGGATGTCTGCTGTCACTACTTCCCTCCAACACCGTGCTGGCTGTACTCGTCAGGGCAATTAAGCAAAGAAAAGAAATGAGGCATCCAGGTTGGAAAGGAAGAAGTAAAACTATCTCCACTCACAGATTACTTGATCTTGTATATAGACAATCCTAAAGAATCCATTAAAAAAGACCGTTAGAACTGATTGAGTTCAGCAAAGTTGCAGCATACAATATTTCTGTACACTTGCAATGAATAATCTGAAAATGAAATTAAGAAAACAACTCCAGGAAGCATAGAGAGATTGAGAGGTGAAGAATTTTGTTTGTCTGTTTTCTGTTTATTATTATTACTATTGAAATAATGAAAATGCTCTAATAATGACTGAAGTGATAAAGGCACAACTGTGTGATTATACCAAATATGACTGATTATTCACTTTGATTACTGTATGCTTTATTAATATGGATCAATAAAATTGATTTGTTAAAAAAAAATAAAAGAACCCAACTCTTCTCACAACAGCATCAAAAAGAAGAAATATTTGGGAATAAACTTAACAAAAAAGTACAAATCTTATACTCTGAAAAACCACAAAACACTGTTGAAAGAAATTAAATAATATCTAAATAAATGGAAAAAGCATCCTATATTCAGGGGTCGGAAGACTTACCGTTGTTAAGAAGGCAATACTTCCCAAACTGATCTATAGATTCAGTGTCATCCCCATCAGCATCCCAGCTGACGTTTGATACAAATTAACAAATTCATTCTACTATTCCTATGGAATTACAAGGAACCCAGAATAGCCAAAACAATCTTGAAAAAGAACCATCACGTAGGGGGACTCACACTCTCTAATTTCAAAACTTAGGACACAGCAACAATAATCAGAGAGTTTGCTACTGGCACAAGGACAGACATCTAGATCGATGGAATAGATGTGAAAGTCCAGAAATAAACCCATACACCCATGGTCAACTGATTTTTTTTTTTTTTTTTTTTAAGATTTTATTTATTTATTCATTTATCCCCCCCTTGCTGCTTGTGCTCGCTGGGTCAGCTAACCACGCCGTGCAGGCGGGCCTGCCTTCACCAGGAGGCCCCGGGAACCGAACCTGGGGCCTCCCATATGGTAAACGGGAGCCCCACTGATTGAGCCACAGCCGCTTCCCTCAACTGATTTTTAACAGGAGTGCCAACACCATTCGATAGGGGAAAGAATAGTCTGTTCAACAAATGGTGCTGAGACAACTGGGTAGCCACATGCAAAAGTACGAAGTAGGGCCCTTACACGTTACGCCATATACACAAATGAACTCAAAATGGGTCAATGACCTAAATATAAGGGTTACTACTAAACTCTTCATGACCTAGGATTTGGCAAAGGATTCTTAGACAACAAAAACACAAGCAATTAAAGAAAAAACAGATACACTGGATGTTATCGAAATTTAAAACTTTGTGCTTCAAAGGACACCATTAAGAAAGTAAAAAAACAATCCACAGAATGGGAGAAAACATTTGCAAATCATATTTCTCACAAGAGACTTGTATTCAGAATATATATATAAAAATAAAACTCCTACAACTCAGTAATAAAAAGACAAATAATAATTTAAAAAACCAGGCAAAGAGTCTGAATGAATATTTCTCCAAAGAAGATGTAAATGACCAAGAAGACATGAAAAGATGTTCAGCAGCATTAGTCACCAGAGAAATGCAAATCAAAACCACCATAAGATGCTGCTTGACACCTGCTCGGATGGCTACAATCAAAGAGTCAGAGAAGAAATATTCGCGAGGACTGGAGACACCAGAACCCTCGTTTGCAGCCACTGTGGCTGACAGCTGGGCAGGCCCTCAGCACGCGAAACACAGAGTTACCATATGACCCAGCAATTCCACTCCTAGGCATATTTCCAAGAGAAATGAAAACATTTGTCCATGAAGAAACTTGTACACAAATATTTATGGAAGCATTCGTCACAATCACCCAAAGGTTGGAACAACCCAAAGGCCCATCCACAGACTGTAGATATACAAAATACGGTACATCCACACACCGTAACATTATACGGCAATAAAAATGAATGACGTTCTGACACGTGCTTGAAAACATTACGAGGAAACAATCACAAAAGACCAGGTTCTACATGATTCCATTCATGGACACCCAAAATAGGACATCTACGGAGACAGAAAGTAGATTAGCGGTTGCTCAGGGCTGGGGAGGAGGCAGGGGAACAGGAGGGTGACAGCTGAAGGGAAGCTCTGAAGGTGCCGGAAGTGTTCTCAGATTGGCCTGGGTGGCAGGCAGCGGGGCAGAGTCTCTTCCCACTTGGCAGAAGACGACGAAGTTAATGGATAGAATCGTTTTCAAGCTTATAAATTTTAATCCCATCAATTTTTCTAGACCTTTGGAGTCTTCCGCTCCCCACCTGCTAACCAAATGTTAGCAGACAACCCAACAAGTCGCAATGACAATAAAGGGGGCATTTGGGGAGCTGCCTGCAAGAGCGTCTGGTTCAGCTCGCGGCAGCTGCGATTTCCCGGGGACAACGGCCACCTGGCAGCATTCAGCCCAGTGGCATCTCACGCTCTGGTTGAGGGCACCAGATTCCAGAGCCGTTACACAGGCCGCCTGGCGCCTCACCCACTGCCCATCCTCCCAGGCCTGATCTTAGGACCAGCAGGCACCTAACAGCCTTTAGCCGATTGACGTAAGCACGCGGCTCTGAACCCACGTACGTTTTCCAGAGAGGCGTGGAGGGTTACCTGGCAGGCTGAGCTCACGGCTTCAATCACACACTTCTCAAAGCACCTGGCCACGCTGTCCTTGAGGCTTTCACTGTCCCAGTGAGTGGAGCAGTAGACAGAGATCTGCGAGAGGGGCCTTTCCTGCAGAACCGGAAGATGAGACGGTGGGAGCTTTGGGATGCGGTGCTCAAACACTCTGTAGCATAAAAGTGCCCTGCTTATTTTTACTTTCCCACTATTTTGTCAGTTTCCCGGCACTTGAACGTTCTCCCTCCTGCATGCTAAGCTTGGGGTCCCTGCCCTCCACCTCCGCTTCGGAAGGCAGAACCTAAAATTAAGAAGTGTCTCTTTTCCCACTTTGCAGGGAAAGCACCTGGGCTCAGCATCTTGCAAAAACCAGGTAAAACGTGATCAGTAGGTAAATGGTGGTTCCTTAACTCTGTTTTTCTAAAAGAAGATCTCTTGTCCAGTTACACATAAAACTCTCGTATAGTGTTTAAAACTCATTTTCCTGGGGTCACAGGCCTGAATTTGGAACGAAGAGCGTTTTTGTGTTTCTCCCCATGCATCACTCTGTTTAAGGAGGCTCCTGTCGCCTCCAGGCCGCCGGAACACACAGGCAGGCTCCCCAGCACTGCCAAGTTCTGGTCCCTGCTGCTTCTCCAGTCATCACAACAAAACCTGGGGATGCTCCTCTGGATCTGACTCGCAAGCCTGAATCGGTCCTGGCATATTTCACACAGGCAGGCGAAGGCCGTGCCCTGAAATGCCACGTCAATGCCTCCTTGTTGTTCCTAAAGGCCTGGTGTTCCCTATTTCCCTGCACCCCCACACTTGGTACCTGTCTGATCCTCCCTTCCAGGTCTCCCAGCAACGACTCCTTCCAGCCGGAGCCCACGGGAAATTTCATCGCCACCATTCGACTCCAGATCTGCAAACCACACAGACACGACAAGGAAATGACAGCACGTTACTTGACGACAAGAGAAAGAAAGAAAGGCCAGACGACAACAGAGAGCCCTGCCTACGAGGACCCTGCGTTCCGACCCCACCTTTGTCTCCCATGAGCTGCCTCTGCGGCAAGTCCCACCTTGCCTCGTAAAACGAAGGGCGCTGACGGGACCCAGGAACTGCTGTGGAATCAGATTTTATTCTGGAGCAGGGCTTCTTAACTTTTTCTGGTCCACGGACCCCTTTGTCAGTCAGGTGAAAACCACAGACCCCTTCCTAAGCCCACACTATACCATGTATTATTTCATAAATACATCACACCTGCACCCTCACGGCCCCACAAGAATGTTTTTTTGAATTTCAATTCAAGCTTGCGGACCCCTTGTTTTGTTTTGCTTTTTAAAGATTTATTTATTTATTCCCCCGCGACCACTTGTTGTTTGTGCTTGCTGTGTCCGTTTGCTGTGTGCTCATCTTTTTAGGAAGCACTGGAACTGAACCACGGACCTCCCATGTGGGCGGGAGGTGCGGACGTCCACTCCCTGCTTTGTTGTGTCTCTCATTGTGTTTTCCTTCTTGTGTCTCTTTGTTGCGCCATCTTGTTGCATCAGCTCACCGTGCCGGCCTGTCGCGTCAGCTCGCTGTCTTGCTCATCTTCTTTAGGAGGCACGGGGAAGCGAACCCGGGACCTCCCATGTGGTAGGTGGGAGCTCAACTGCTTGAGCTACTTCTGCTTCCCACGGACCCCTTGTTAAGAACCCCTTTTCTGGAAGGATTTTCCTCCAGCATTAATATTTTTTGAACATTTTTATTTTTATTTTATTTTTTGGTTTTCACATTTTTATTGGGGGTCCCGGGGTGTCTAGGCACGTCGGGCATGTTGCCGTCATCTCGGACTGGCACTGGGTAGTGGTACGGTGTGGCCTGGTTCATCATACTGGCGTACTTGGTGTAGGGGCAGGGTGAGGGCAGAATTACAGCTGTAGCCATCTTGGTCTCTTGAACATTTTTATTTGTTTGTTTGTTTGTTTTTAACAGGAGGTACCAGGGATTGAACCCAGGACCTCGTTCATGGGAAGCAGGCACTCAGACCACTGAGCTACACCTGCTCCCTCTTGAACATTTTTAAAGCAACACGCGAGTTGCAAGAACAGCACATGTAGAGCTCCAGCTGGATTCGGCACGGCTTCCTCCCTGCTCGTCAGTCTCTCTGAGCATCTTCTTTGCTGAACCCTTTGTTTTTTTTTTTTTAAAGATTTTATTTATTTATTCATTTATCCCCCCCTTGCTGCTTGTGCTCGCTGGGTCAGCTAACCACGCCGCGCGGGCGGGCCTGTCCCCACCAGGAGGCCCCGGGAACTGAACCCGGGGCCTCCCATATGGTAAACGGGAGCCCTACTGATTGAGCCACAGCCGCTTCCCTTTGCTGAACCCTTTGAAGGTAAGTGGCAGACACCAGGACACTCGCCCAGCTACGAGGGCCGGTTAAGGAGAAGGTCCTTCCACCACACGACCGCCCCTACAGCGTCACACTCGAGCCAGTGAGCGTCGACAGGAAGCTCCCCCAAGGAGTCGCCATATCCACATTTCCCATCCACGTCGCGCCCTTTCCCGCTGACTTTTGGGGTCCGGGATCCAACCCAGGATCAACTACATTTGGGCCTCAGGTTTCGTTTCTGGAAGAGTCCCCAGCCCTTGCGTGCCCCTCTATGATGCTGGCGATTATGAAAAGCTCGACCGGCCGTTCTTAGGACTGGCTCTCGTTTTGTCGTGGAATTTTCTCGTGATTGGGTCCAAGTTGAGCAGCTTTACCAAGAGCACCAACAGGGAGAATCCTAGGGAAATGCACTTTCTAGAGGACAAACGCGGCCAAGCAGCAGCAGCTCCACACGGGCACAGCCAATGCCTCCCAGAGCCCGAGGGCCTGGGCAGCCCCGTGACGGCCGGCGGCCAGGTCTCCCCTTGGCTAAGAAGCCCAGCTTGTCCGTGGACAGAACCTACAGGAAATACCCAGTCAAGGATAAAGACAACCCTAAGCAGGTGACACCCAGACCCACCACCTGGGAGTAAAAGGTGGCTCGTGCGGTGTCATCTTCCCAACTCTCGGATATAAGAAAAGCCTTAAAGGCTAGAGTTCTCCATTGTAAAAGCAGCCTGTCCCATTCTGTAATTAAAATGTCGTGTATGTGGGGGGGGGAACTCTGAATTTTCTACATGGCCTTTCTATAAATCTACAACTTCACTAATTAAATTAAATGTCATCTGTGGAGTGAAACTTTGAGACTTTATGGATCTCCTGCTTCCTGAGAAGTTTTTACCGATTGAGATCAACATCCTGGATGACTTTCACCTGAATCAGTTATTGATCAATTACAAAATGATGATTTTCAATTGCTATTATTTATTCTACATTTATTACCGGGCATTCTTCTGTTTAAAAAAAGGAGCTTTCCTTTTTTTCCCCATTTTTTCCCCTTTAAACGTATGTTTAAAGTATCAATGAATCATAATCCATTCCTATTCACTTTGATATCAAATTGTTCCTGATCTGGCCAGTGGGAGTCCCTTCAGGCTAGCTTCTGTTTCCTTATTATTTTATTATTATTTTATAAACCTTTCATGTTGGAAAAAATTTAGATTTACAGAAATGTTGCCAAGATTGTACAGCGACATCCCATATACTCTTCACCCAGTTTTCCCTAATGTTAAGATCTCACATACACGTGGTACATTTGCCAAAGCCAAGAAATGAACATGGATGGATTACTGCTAACCAAGCAGACTTCATTCAGGGTTTCCTGGTGTTCCCACTGCTGTCCTTTTCCTAGTGGGGATCTCACCTCTCCTGGTGAGTCTTCGAGCACTTCCTGACCTTCCAGCAATGTAAGGCGCTCTGGGCTCCCCTTGTGCACTGCCTGCCCCACCTCTGGATCGGCCGGTGGGAAATGGTACTTAGCAGCCATGCATGGGCTTCCGTGTGCGCTCGCGTTCCTGGGGTCTCCCTCTTCTCAGGCCCTCTCAGTGGCTAGCATAGGGACTGCTTTTAAGCCAAGACTTCCTACTGAACTTCCTACTGACCTCTGACTCCATCCAGACCTCGGCGTTCTTTCCTCTTTCCTTATCCCGTAGCTCCCTTCTCCCACAGTGAGACCCGGCTCCTGACAACATCAGCACATTCATTTGTTCAGGCTGACGAGACACACACGATCGTCATCCATTCCGCTACCAACAACAAAACTTCTAAGTGAAGTTCGAGATGTGTGTGCTTTTCTTCTGTTTTGACCCCGAGGGTGAGTGCTCCAAGTGCTCCACCTACGTGGACTGCTGGTCCCCCCTCCGTGCGGATACACAATGCGCTTGCAGTTTCAGCTGTGTAATTTTATGATTATCCCGTTAAAGCATCCCAGGAAAGCAACAGCCTGCCGGAATCTGGTTAAATTAAAGAAGAGGGCTGTTCTCGCTCCGGGAGCAATGTCCATGCAGCCAGCTAACAGTTTTAGGGAGCACGGACAGGCTGACCTCCCCTGCCTCACTGCCCTCCAGGCTGCAGGGAGGCCACGTCCTCTCAGTGCTCAGCCCCACAGCCGGCCACGGCCCCCACAGCACCTCCCTGGGAGCGGGCGTGCAACGACGTTTTAGTTACGGGTGCGAGCAGCCCTGCGTTTAACTAGAACCGCCCTCTCGCGGCAGCGGACCAACCCGTCGTTAACGCCCACTTGATGCTTTCGGGACTCTATCATTTGGAATCTTGAAAGAGTGGAAAGTCAATTTCGTGAGGGTGGTGTCTAAGTCTTCCAGTCTACCATGCACGTGGCACTCAGAGAAGGAGCTTCTGGTTCTCTAAAGAAAAGACACAAGTCGAAGTTTGCAACTTTCTGCCTTGATGGAAAGCAGACGCAAGCACACGTAGGCATGGGAGCCATTAGGAGGCAGAGAAAAGCCTGGAAGATGACGGTAGACGGGAGTCACGCTGTGCGGCAGACACGCCGCCGGCTGCTCTAGGAGGTGAGTTTGCAGCCGGCTCCTTCACCGCCCTGGTGACAAGCGCCCATTACGGGCTGGCAGCATTAGCCAGAACTGCAGAGCCGCGAGTAAGCGTGAGCCTTGTTTCCAGTGCTTTCCTTTCAGGTGACATCACGTTAAACACATCCAGTCCACAAGGCGAGAGTGGCCCTCACTCTTGTCTATCGACAGAACTGACGGGGAGAAGCTGGCCAAGGCTAAAGATAAGGCTAAGTCGTTACACGGCATGTTACTTGGCATGACCAAGAACCCGGAGGGCAGCTGGCTCGAGAGGTATGATTTTCACAGCTGCCAGGACATAGGAAAAACACAGAGGAGTTTAAAACCAAAACAGGGCGACCACTTCCGCACTTCCGCTTTCCGGCCCAGCCAGCACCCGCGATGGTTAGAGAACCTGGCTCTGGGCCAGGGACCCCTGCCGTTTTGCTTTAAGGGTCTGGGGGGGCGATGAGATTTTTGCAGCAGAGAGGCTGGGGTGTGTGTGGGCACGATGAGGCTGGGAGAAAGAGGGCGGGGCGGAGTCTGAAGTCAGGAGGGGATGAGCGGGGGCCGCCGTGGTAAGAAGCAGGCCTTGCTGCTACATGGTCCAACTCTTGAAATAGATAGGGAAATTTCCTGAGGTCTGGAGGAAGTTGGAAGTGGAGCTATCTAGACTTGTGGTAGCACCTCGAAGGCACGTAGTTGGCCTCATAGGCCGTAGTAGGGCTGCCGAGGCATAGAGTTGAGGCACCTTCCCACCCACAGTAGAAGCTCACTAAATACACACCCCCTTATTTGCCTGCTCGCTTGACCCCACTGTTCCCAAGGGAAGCGTCCACGCTTTCTTATCTTCTCTCGGTACCACCAACCCTGCTTCTACCGCATTGAAAATCTCTTGTATTGCCTTCATCCGAGCCCCGCCCTGGTCAGCGCTAAACCGTGTCAGCCTTACTGTAGGATCTGATACTATTGATCCCTTCCCTTCCTGTAAATCCTCCTCCCGTTTAATAAACGTGGGCGTTCCTGGGAGTTGTGACTTTGGCTCACCGTATTCCTCTTTATACTCACTTTGGTGGTACCTATCTTGTAGCTTTAATGACCTCCTATATTCTGGTGACTCATGAATCTGCCTCCTTACCTCTGGAATCTCTTTTAAGGTTCACCTAGATATCTTGATGACACCTTGAAATCAGAGCTCTAGATCAAAACTCATCTCCACTTCTAAACTTGCTCTTCCTTCTGTGTCTCTCTATCCTGGCTAACTTTTCATCTTCTAAACTAAAAAAAAAATAAAAATAAAAATTTAAAAATAAATAAATAAATAAATAAAACCAAAACAGGCACAGCCCACGGAGTGGTGTGCTGGGGGGTGGTTGAGACGGGAAAGTTTATGCTGTTTCCACAATTAACAAAAACAAAGCAACTAAAGAGACAATGAAATTAAATGTAATGCATGAGCCTGGATGGGCTCTAGCAAGGGGAGAGAAAAGGTCTGAAAAGACATTATTGGCCTATGAAAAAATTGGAACACAGACAGTGAAAGTCTGTATCAGTGTTAAAGCTCTTGAACTTGGTAACGGCACTCGCGTGTCCGAGGAGCATGGCGCACACAACTTCTCAAGTGTTCAGAAAACTGACAGACACGCAGCTAGAGAGACTGGCAGACGAATGGGGAGCTGGCATGACACAGCCGTGGTGGCAAATGCTAAAGCAGTGGCGAGTGTATTGGACTTTCACCTCTGGGTTTACATTATTCCTGCAACTGTCCTGTGAGCTGGAAATTACTTCAAAATCAACAGTGAACAACAGTCCAAGCGTAAGCTCCCCCGGCCTCCCCTGCCCCCTTCCCAGCCAGCACGCGGGAGCTCCACCCAGCCACCTCCGAGCCCCTTCAGCGGGCCTATGCTCACAGGGTCACCTCTGACCCTTCTCCGCCGTTTACCAAATCTACAGCCTCTTCTCAGTCCCCGTTCGCGCCGTCTCAGTCGCGTGTGAGTCTGTGGGACACCCTCTTTCTGGAAATCCTCGCCACCTCCCAGCCCTCTGGTGGTCAGTGTAGCTCACCTTGCCTTCTCCTTCCCTCACATCCAGACGCAGTCCCGCCCATTTGCCTTTTCAAGTAGCTCTTGCTTTCATCTTTTCTTTTTTTTTTTCAGGCAGTAACAGGGATTGGGAAGCAGTGAGCTACATCTGCTCCCCTCATCTTTGCCTTCCATCTCCCATGTCACAAACCTAACTTGTAACCTCAAGACTGCAATAGACTCCAAATGTGCCCCCTGCAAACCACTGCCTCTGAGTAGACTTCCCAACGTGGCCCGTTACTGCCGCCACCGCCTCCAGCAGCCTCGCCATCGTCACCAGGCCACGGACTGCCCAGGGTGCAGGCAGGCAACGTAACATCCGATCGCTCACTTGAGCCTCAGAAGCCCCTGTTGGATGAGCAGTCTCCCTGTGTTCTGAGGCTCAGGTGATGGTCGACACCTGCCGCAGGTGAGCGGCTGGTGAGTGGTGGTGTGGAACTCTGGGAGTCCTGCTCCCGCTGCAGCCTCTGGCCATGACGTACGTTGTGGGCGTGACCGACGCGTCACAACCCCCACTCACACACCTTCGGCGGTTTCTGCACTTTCAGCAAAGCTTACCTTCATTTCCTCAGGGTAAGTGAACGAGACAAATGAGTGAGGAGAAGCCCAGAACATGTTCCTTCTAAAAATACTTTGAAGCCAAGTCCTAGTAGCAGCGAGAGCTCCCTGGAACACTGTTTTTACTGCGGTCTTCTTTCCAGTTTCGTCTCTCTGCACTTCCATCGAATCCTGTTAGCACGAAAGAGAGAACACTGAATGCCCTCCTGCTGATTGAAGGGTCTCAAAAAGATCCCAAACTTCTGCCTCATCCTGCCCACACCGGACTACCTGACAGCAGCTGCTCAACAAAGAGCAGCTTTAGCCACACATGTAAACGGCAGTGTGAGCACACGGGCACTGCAGGTAGCCTCCATCTTAGAGGCACCTGGACTTCCCTACTTTTTTGGGCTCTGTGTGAAAGCAGAGTCCTGAGGCCAGTGAGGGTGAGAACGGCTCTGAAGCTCTGCTTCCCACCCAGCAGGCTTCCGGGCTTCAGCGGGGGAGAAGGGCATGCTTTCCCAGATTGCGGAGGAAGAGAGACTCGAGTGGAAACCACCTCCAGCAGCCACAGACCAGAACCCAGATCCCTGTGCCAGTGACCCCCCCGGCCCCTGCCCTGCGGATGCGGAGCAGCCAAGCTGCCGGCTGCTGGCCTGGGGTGAGCCTCGTCCCTTCCTTCGACGCTCCTTGCAGCGAGGCCTCCTCCACTTCCTTCCACACGGCTACCCTGCCCCTCTTCGGCCGAGGCTCTGGTGAAGCTGGCCCTCTGCCCCTCTTCCTTCCAGAGGCCTCGGACACTCCTGGGCTCTCCCTGTGGACCCCCCCAGTCCTGACCACGCCCTTGTCCTCGTCACCTTTGTATATCCGGCACCCAGCGCCATGCAGGGCAGTCGGCCAATAAATGACTCGAATGGTCCTCGTCCTGCCCCAAGCTGTCCTGCCCCAAGCTGCCCCGTCAGCCCGACTGAGCCCTCGGGGCAGCGTCCAGCCACAGCGGTTCCGCCCTCATCGTGCTTTTGTCCTGCTTCATTTTTGTACAGCGGAAGTCTTCTCTCCTGTTCTTATGGCCCAGGTAGAGTATTTTGCCCATTCTGCGGATTACACTAATCTGAGATCCCAACCAACATCTAAGGGAGCTCTTTCGTCTGGAAAATATATTCCAAACCACTGAGACATTTGGAAGGTGGCAACTGCCTGTGATGGTCTCAACAGTGCCCGTGCTAGGATAAAGTAATCACCTTGCCAGTGACATTTATTATTAAAACATATCTATGGTGTTTTAAAGAAAACAAACTAATAGGAATGACATTAAAACATAGGCTTAATTATATCGCTAATTAATTGCAATTCTGTATCACCTTCAAACTGGACGTTCACAGACTCAGGTGGGTGAACACTGAACCCCACTGTAAACGGGGGACCACTGAAATGCACAACACGGAGGGACGCAGCTCAGAGAGAGCACGCTGAGCGAAGAAAGACACAAACAGCATCGAGATTGAAGGCAGGCAAGACTAAGCCACAGGGAGAGGAATCGAGCAGTGGCTACCACGGCGAGGAGACACAAGAAGACTGGGTCTCGCACGTGGTACCCGGGGGTGGGGGTGGGGTGGCAGATCTGTGGATTTTACCACTGTATTTAAGTTAGAGCGTCGAGAAAAAAGCTCAAGTGGAACGTGCAGTTTTGGGGTGGAAGGATTCTGCTCCATAGAATCCAGGAAAGCGCTGGCCTTGTGAGAATCTGCAGAAAACTGCCTCTCTCTGCCGCCCCTCGCTGCAGCGGGAGCCAGAAACAAGAGCTTGGGCTCTTCTTGTCAGCTCTGTCCTCGGGGCCAGGGCAGAGCCTGCCACCGAGCAGACTCACAACAAAGTGATGAGCTGCGTCCACCACACCATGCCTCCTTCCAGCGCGCCTCGAACGAATCCAGCTCCTTCTTCAGCTGAGGCTGCTTCGAGTGAACCCCACCTGGCTGACGCGATCTGCATGTATCCCACTCACCTCCAGAGGCTCCAGCGCAATCACTCTGCAAACAATCTCCGCAGATAAGGCAGGCATCTCGTAGAGCTTTTCATCTTTTGTGATTCTGCAGACCATTTCATGAAGTTTCAGGCACACCGTCAGGTAGGGCTGTAATGAGGACTGCTGGAGAATCCTACGCACAGAGAGCCAAGAGTTAGCACCAAAGAAATTCAAGGAAAGTGAGAAAACAGGGCCCAGCTGTCATGACCCATGACACACCCTTCCCCATAAAATACCTGCGTGGAAGGCATTTATCTGCCCTCACAAAGGGTGACGTCTGGAAGATTCCAACTGGCTTTGAATTTGTGACTAAATAAATAAGGGAAACAGAGTCCCTTTGGTTTGCCTGGCATCTGAACTCCTCTAAAAATGCTAGTTAAAATATTTCCAAGTGCATTCCCTCATTTGGAAAAAAACCAAATGGAGTATGTTACTGAAGATTAAAATACGACATAGATTCGGGAAAAAAAACAGAAAGATATAGGGAAAGAGGGAATAAGAGAAAGAAGTGCTCAAATGACACGTCCCCGCGCAGGCCAGGTTTCATGCCAGCTGGCATGTGGACAGAGCTGAGCGCTCGCCAGTTGGTAAGAAGGGGCCCAGGACGCAGCTTGGGAGAGGACTCAATGGGGTGACTTGGCAACAGTGATAGGGGAGGGCCCTGACCGGTCACAGATGCCATATGGGGTGAGGATTTGCCTCCACCACCTCCTTTCTCAACCCCCCAAGACTTCAGGTAAGGGAATGCTGGGCATGCTGGGGGCTCAGGAGATACCTCACCACCCACTTGTGTACTTCTGCTGTTCTAAGTCCTGGACCCTGCCCCTTCAGGGTGTCAGAGAGCACACGAGTCGGCAGGTGCAAATGATTTCGGATAATTATGTTACACAACCCTGAACCTGACTTGCAGAAAAAGCACATAAAGGGAAATGGATGTGGCTCAAGCAATTAGGCTCCCATCTACCATATAGGAGGTCCAGGGTTCGATTCCTGGGGCCTCCTGGTAAAAGGCAAGCTGGCCCATGTGGTGAGCTGGTGCAGCAAGATGATGCAACAAAAAGAGACACAGAGGAGAGACACTAAGAGATGCAGCAGACCACGGAGCTGAGGTGGTGCAAGAGACTGAGCGCCTCTCTCCACTCTAGAAGGTCCCAGGATTGGTTCCCGGTGCTGCCTAAAGAGAAGACAAGCAGACACAGAAGAACACACAGAGAGCAGACAGCGAGCACAAAACATTGGGGGGGGGGGGAGAAATTAATAAATAAATAAATCCAAAAAAAAAAAAGAAAGAAAGCACATAAAGACTAAATGTGCAAGAAAAGCAGGACAGAAGCTTGCATATGCAATACGATGATAATCACTTAAAAATAAATGACCGAGGGGTGAAGAATTTTCTTGTTGGCTTGTTTTTAATTATGATCATTGAAATAATGAGGGGGCAGATGTGGCTCAAATGGTTGGGCGTCTGTCTCCCATATGGAGGGACCTGGGTTCAATCCCCGGGACCTCCTGGTAAAAAAAATAAAATAAAATAAAAATTTAAAAAAAAAAAAAAGAAAGAATGAAAACGCTTTAACGGTGATTGAGGTGATGAATGTACAACTTACATGATTATACCAAATACCACTGATTGTACACTTTGGACAAATTATACGCTTTATTAATATATATATGAATAAAATTGATTTGCTAAAAATTTTTTTAAATTAAAAAACTGAAAAAAACTAAAAAAAAAAAAAAGGCACAGTTAAATGCTGTTAAGGCTTAAGATACTGTTACGTGAAGCCAATTGTATGTGTGAATTGGCACAGTCTCTAAGGAATGTAAGTTGACAATATATTTCTACTTTGAATGCCAGAACCCCCACGCCCTTCTGCCCTATGTGCTACGGCTATTTCAGCTTAATTAAAATCATAAAATTTAAGTCTCCTCTTCAGCTGCTCTAGCCACATTTCAAGTAAAAAAGGAAAAGAAAAGAAAAGAAATTGTACGAAAGAACAACAGAAGGAATAAACCAAAATCTCAGACACTATCATTTATTTCCACCCCCCTTTTAGGAAAAAAAAAGGCTGATTATACTAATAACTTGCAAAGAGAACTGGGACATGTGTGGCTCTGAGACAGCAGGTGGAAACCCTGCCACCAGATAAGGGTGACTGTGAAGCCCCCTGGAACTGTGCTCAAGAAAGAGACTACGCTTTGCTTCTCTACTTACTTGTCCTGACTCATTTCCAGGAGGTACAACAGCATTTTAAGTATATTCTCAATATCCTAGAGTGGCGAAGAAAAGGGAGTCAGGAACAGTTAAGATTTAATCACGACGCCATTGCCCCTGCTAGAGCAGAGCTGAAAAACAGCCCAGCAGAACTAAGGGGTAACATGATTTCTTTTTTCCTTCTATAAACAAGATTTAAAGTGCTAAAGTACCACTCTTCCAGCATTTAGAATAAAATTCAGGATTTAAAAGTATGCCACTTTTCCACCCCAAAAATGTGAAAGGCATAAGAGCAACCCACAGTGTATCAGCTTTCACAGCAGGTTCTGAACCACTTGCACAGTCCTAAGTAGCAAAAGGCTATTGTTGGATCGAATTCTGCTTATTGAAACAGAATAAACTCAAGGAAATCAGCCCTAAAAGATAGTGCTTTCCCCCAGCTCCCAGTTCTCTCCTAAGGGCTTCACCCCGTCTGCTTCCAGGAAAGACGAATCACAAACTCTCAATGTTTAGTTTTCATCTACTTTTGCTAAGCAAGGACTCAGAGCCCGTTTCAGACGACAAACCTCAAGGTTCATGCTGGAGATTCTCTGAAGTCCTTGAAGCCGGTAGTAAAACCCTAGAAAACAGTCCAGAACATGAGCAGGAAAAGTCATCAGGTGTTCAACAAAGTTTTCCATATAGGAAGCCAAGTTCCTCAGAGGCAGCAGACTGAACCAGCACCGGAACAGATGCTCGTCCACCGTCAGCAAATGCTCTTTCTCGGTCATCAGATTAAGTAAATGCTTCCTGGGTAAGAGAACACAGGGACAGAAAAGAGGGGTAGCAATGAGCTCAGTAAAATACACTTAGGATAAAATTAAATGTTAGAAGGGATCTAGAAAGTTCAAAACATTTTAAATTATTTAAATGCTAAGGGAGAATCAAAAAATAAGGAGTAAATCAAATGAAACATATCTGATGAGTAGATGAGAGCCTGGATCAAACAATCCAAGTGAGCTCGGCAAAGGCCTTTAAATTATGCTGGCTCTGTAAACACTGTCCTAAAGACCCAAAATGATAACGATCAGAAAAATAAATAAAGCAGGGTGCCAGCGAGGCAGCAGAGGCCACAAAAAGCACAGGTTTACAGACTGAAACACTCCTGCTGCAAGACAGCGTCTCAGGGCCAAGGCAGAGCCCGTCACTGCCCGTTTCTTCCACCATTGCTCAATTCCTTCTATGTAATCTATGCACCACTGAAGGGCATTTAAAATTTACATAATTATATAAATGCTTTTAACTTGGTTTCAATTTCAAAAGGTTCTGATAATGGTGAAAAAAGAATAACTTAATTTAGCTCACCATTTTACTTCCTAAAAATCTATAAGCTGGATCCTATTGGAGCAGGGGAAGGAATTGGGGGCAGGTGGGACTTGGAATAGTTTCCTTAACAAAAAATAAACAGGGCTTGTTATCTCTGATCGGAAACAAACAGCAGTATTTAATTTTTTATGTTTAATTTTTATTTATTTTTGTATATTTATGTTTGATTCATTTTTTTTTTTTTACTTTTACAGGTTGTGCTTTCTGTGTCTTCTCTAAGAAATCTCCGCTCACCCCAGGACTGTGTTATGTAGACTATCCCAACTATTTAGCGATTTTCCCACTGTGTCTGATGAGAAGTCAACCACCGCCGTTCCCCACATGCAACATGTCTTTTCTTCTCTAGCTGCTCTCAA
Source organism: Tolypeutes matacus (assembly GCA_026826555.1). Lineage (NCBI taxonomy): Eukaryota > Metazoa > Chordata > Mammalia > Cingulata > Chlamyphoridae > Tolypeutes > Tolypeutes matacus. The sequence continues at coordinate 20,024,080 of JAKSZT010054478.1, read as the reverse complement.
GACTTTCTCTTTCCTTTGGTTTTCAGCAGACCGTGAGGGTGTAGGAACTCGGCGTTGCTTTCTCCATGTCTGTCCTGGCTGGCGTTCACTGAGCATCAGGGTTGGTGTCTCATGAATTTTGGAGTGCTCTGGGCCATTATCTCTCCAAATATTTCTTCTGCCTCCTCCCTTTCCTTTTCTCCTCCTCTCCCTTCACTCACAGGTGTTAGGCCACTTGATAGCATCCCACTGATCACAAATGCTCCGTGCCGCTGTTTCTCCGTTTGTTCTTCTCCTCGTGTCTCTGTTAAACAATTTCTATTGACCAGTCTTCAAGTTCCCTGATTCTTTCTTCCGCTATGTTTATTCTCCTAATAAGCCCTTCAAAAATATTCTTCATCTCTGATATTCACATTTGTCTTTCCAGCATTTCCACCTAGTTTTTTTTTAGTTTCCCTCTCTCTGCTCAAATTCCATATCTGTTCATGCATATTGTCCATTTTTTCCACTAGCCCCTTTAAACTATTTGTATTAGTCAGCCAAAGGGGTACTGATACAAAATACCAGAAATCTGTTGGCTTTTATAAAGGGTATTTATTTTGGGGTATAAGCTTACAGTTACCAGTCCAAAAAGCCTAAGTTACTTCCTTCACCAAAGTCTGTTGCCACGTGTTGGGGCAAGACGACTGCCGATGTCTGTGAGGGTTCCGGCTTCCTGGGCTCCTCTCTTCCCAGGGATCCGTTTCTCTCTGGGCCCAGCTGCTGTGCTCTCTCCACAAGGCCAGCTGTAGACCATCAGGCGAACGGCTCTGTCTCTCTCCCCGGGGCTTCTGCCGTGTCTAAAGAGCTGTCTCTATTCCTCTGTGTTCGTCTCCTGTGTGTTCACTTCCCGGGCTCCAGCTCAAAACTCAGCATCAAAACTCCAACTAACTCCTCCGCTCTGCCATGTAGTTTTATCTGTGAGTCCCTGGCCACCAAAAGGGTGGAGACTTAACGTCCTCCTGACGTGTCCCAATCAAAGCCCTAGTCATCATTTAATCATGCCCAGGTATAGACCAGTTTTCCAACATAATCCAGTACCTATTTTTGGAATTCATAAACAATGACAAACTGCTACACTATTTATCACAGTTATTTTTAAAACCCTGTTTGAAAATTCCAATACCTGGACCATCCATTTCCTCCCTTGGGCGTCTGGCAGCCCCTTTCAGTTTCTACCTGAGACGAACCACAGCTTTGCTGTTGCTTTACTTAAAATCAGTTCAAGGTGAACTGAAGGTTCAAGGTGAATCTTCTTTTCAAGGGGGACCATGACATTCCCTTTAGCAGAAGTTAGGACCTGAGTGCCTAAAGGGATGGTCCCCTTTTTGCCGGCAGGCTCTGCACGTCTATGCCTGGCGGGCCGAGGGGGGCAGCTACACGGCCCTCTGCAACCGCAAGAACCAAAGTGCCGACGAAGCATCTCTCCGTCCTCCAGCCCTGACTCCAGCCTTCAGCCATCCCACAAGGGGTCCCCACAAATGGGTTTATTGCCTGTCTCCCCAGCTGGAAGGCGAGCTTCATACGCTCAGGGATGGCTGTTTGTTTTGGCTGCTTTCGTGTCCCCGGGACCTTACCGAAGGCGCTCGGTAAGTATTTGTTAAATAAGCGAATGAATATACATTTTAATTTATTAGTAAGAGGAAGACCACGTCAAAGCCAAAAGAGGTTAACAGCCCTTGCTTAGAAGGGTTAAACTGTGGCCTCAATTTCTGTGTCTTTTATAGAGATTATACTTCAAGGGGAAGTTTGTGGTTACCTGACTGGGAACTGAAAATAAAGATGCTTTTATTTCAACTTCTAGGGAATCTGGTTTCCCACCACCTAGAAGCAATCAGGGAAATTAACAGGGAAGAAAGAGAGAGACGATCTGGACTGAAATACCTTGTGTCCTAAGTAAGTGAAAGACTCTAGGCCCATAGCAGTAATTTTTCATACAGTAATGCACGGCCTCCCTGGCGACAGGCACACAACTGGGCTCGATAAATCGAAGCCGCAACCCAAGTGTGAACACGCCGTACCCGACCTGCTAGCAGATGCCTGGTTACTGGGGTGGTCCCAGAATCACCTCTCAGACCACAGGCAGGAGCCTCTAGTTCCCAGGAGACCCTCATGAACTATCACTGTTTGGGTGAGACCCATTAGCCTGGAACTCAACAGTAAGTACACATGAAATTTGAAATGATTTGACAACATATCAGAGTGAGGAAAAACTATCTAAATGAATATATACATGTGTAACTAAACATTAAATTAAATATCTGACCTCCAAAAACCTGTCTATCTGTGTTTCCCCAAAGATTTTGGGGGGGGGGGTCCTATTTTCTAGGGATAAAGGCGGATGTCCTTATATTTGGGTTAAGGTCAGGATTATACATACTGCTATGATTCCTATGCCATAGGCTGGCATTATGCAAATGTATAACTGACTTACAATGTGTAAACTCTTTGGTGTAGCAGTTGTGCTTTTAGGAATTAATCTTAAGGAAATAACTGGACAAGGGTATATAACAGGGACACTCATCTGAACATGCTCACAAAATGCAAGTGCAGAAACAACACATTGATGTGGAGGCTCTGGGGGCAGGGAGAGGGGAAAACAGGTGTAATACGGGGGCTTTTTCAGGACTTGGGAATCGTCCTGCGTGACGCTGCAACGACAGGTTTAGTCCATTTCATGTCGTCACACAGCCTGCGAAACTGCGCGGAGAGAGTGTGGTCTCCACCAGGAACTGCGGTCCCCGCTCAGGGGCAACGCCCCGGGGCGCACTCAGCAATTGCAGTGACTGTGCCACACTAATGAGGGACGTGCATGTGGTGGGGGGCAGGTGTGGCCAACAGAGAGTTGGCGAAATAAAAGGTGGCAGCTCTTTAAACGGCCATCATCCTGACAACGCAGATAATGGTTACTGGCATAAAAAGCTGCTCAGACCTCGAGGAGGAAAATGAGAAGAGAAGACAAAAAGAGAGACACAGAAGATCACACAGCAAATGGCCACAGGGACCAAAATCAGCAGGGTGGGGGACAGGGGGGAAAGCCGCTCAGGAAACAGCTGAATGAAAAGAGCAGGTTGCAGAACTGAGTAAGCTGCCATTTGATTTTGCTTTGTTTGGGTTTGTTTTCCGGGACCTTGTTTGTGAAGCATACGAGGCTCCCACACAGCCACGTATGGACAAAAGCCACACAAGGTGCAGCCAAAACATGACCGACAGAGAGGACCTCTGCCTCTGTGGGTACTGCCGTGCTCTTGTTGAGATCCTCTGCATGCTTTAAATTTTCAGAGAAGCACATATCGGTTAGTTCTATCATCAGAAGCAGGAACATATGCCACAGAGACCCCCACCCCCCGGGGACCTCGGGGACAGAGTCAGGGGGCTGAGTGCAGCTCCACCGCTTACTTATCTGATTCTTTTTCCCAGGACTGTGAGAAGGAGATTCCTTCGAGGGCTGCCCAGGTGTCCTGAGACTGAATCCGGAAGTCCTTCCCCGGGGGGGAGAGGTCCATGAAGTAGTGCAGCACGGGGAGGGTGGGGACCCAGCGGTTGAGCCCTCTCTCCATGCACCTCTGGTACAGGTCTACCAGGTACAAGCGCCAGCTGCAGAGGGAAGGAAGCCCACCTGAGTGGAGGGTGGCAAGGGTCCCTCCCAGCCTGGTGTCTGTGCCCCCACCGTGAGGAGTCAGCTAAGGTCAGAGCCGGCACGCCACCCGGAAACGCTGACTATCTGGGTGACGGGGGCGCCTAACGTGCCAGGCACTTAAACGCTCTCTCGCTGAATCCCCACGACTAACTCCCAAAGGAGTCATTTCTGCCTCACGTGACAGTTAAGGAAACAGGTTCAGAAAGGCTAAGGGACTCATCCGAGGCCCTCCGTGGCAGAGCCGGCATTTGAGCCCAGGTGTTCTGGCCGCAGAGAACCTGAATGTGCAGCGACCTTCTCAACGAGAGGGCCGTGGCTCTGAGAGCACAGGCGGCTCTATTTCCTGCAAGCACGGAATGTGAACGCATCTTAACACTTTTCAATACTCGCACTCACATCACACATTTACTTGTCACCACTTGCCCTCTTCTCAAAATGTACAATGCCTAGCGGGGTGGTTTAGATGTGTAAAATTATTAGGCAGCCGTTCTAATAAGACCTGCTGATCAGGGAAGGCTACATCGTATTAGCCTCAAGTCCAAATCAAACACAGCTGCAGAAGATGCCATAAAAACACCCTGTCATCCTCAGAGCCCAAAGAGGCTTCCGTTTGCGTTCCCCATCAAGCCAAGTGCGAACGCCAGTGGGACAGGCCATCGCCCCGCTTGCCTCTGAACAGCGCAGGGCCCAGCAGTGGCAGATACAGGCAGAGGCGGAGGTTGTGGGGAGCATGTCTAAGTTACTTCTGCAAGAATCTTCTAGTTGGACTACTACAGGTAAGCACAATGTCACAAGCCCTCTCCACCAAACACACGCCACACACAGTCTGTTCGTGATATTGCATAAAGTTCAAAGAAAGCAGACTATTTAATGCATATATAATATGACAAAATTTTTAAAATACTATATATATGCTGGGGGAAAGGCTAGAGCAGGGGTTCTTAACAAGGAGTCCATGAATTTGAATTGAAATTCAAAAAAAATAACACTGTTGTTGTCGGGCCGTGTGGGTGGGGGTGTGATGTGTTTCTTAAATAACACACAGACAGTGTGGGCTCGGTGAGGGCTCCGTGGTTTTCACCTGACTGGAACAAAACGGGTGAAGAAGCCCTGGGCTAGAGGGATAAATACTGAAAGGACAGTAGTGGGTGGTAAAATTACAGGTGGTTTTTATTTCTCCCTTGTGTGTTTTCAACCATCCTGTGACATGCATTCATTTATGTAGTTAGATAAAAAATCACTACAAACAGCTGGAAAACCTTTTGACAAAAAATAAAACCTTTTGGGGTCAGATGTAGCTCAACTGGTTGGGCGTCCGTCTCCCATATGGAGGGACCCGGGTTCGATCCCCGGGACCTCCCGGTAAAAAAATAAAATAAAATAAAAAATAAATAAATAAAACCTTTTGCCAAAAATAAAAACAAACAAAGCCAACCTACCTCTGAGCTGTTTCCCGGACGTGGGCTAAGTCTCTGTGAAAGTCCTCCACTGACCTGGCATCCGAGGAAAGAAGGTGACAGACGGAGAAGAGGCTTCCTTCTGACAAGGCAAAATTGAACTGTCCCACCGAGAAAAGGATAATTAGGCCCATTCTCAATTTACTCCTCACTGGCCAGTTTTCCGGGAGAGAACCCTCGGTGTTCGCTTCCAGGAATGGTGCCATCTGCTTTTCCAAATACTTCCACAGGTCCTTCTTCACCTGACCCCGGAAGAAAAGAGAGGCGCATGAACCATGGGGTGGCAGGCATCGGGGGGCCGGGCTGCGCCCCCACCGTCCTCCCTGCAGGGCCAACTTGGCCGGGGATGAGCCCTCTGCGGGGTGCCCTGCCTCCCCACCGAGCCCAAGCGGCTGCCCAGCCCCTGCCCAGCCTGAGCCTGCCCAGCCCCTGCCCAGCCCCTGCCCAGCCCCTGCCGCCCTGGGGCCCCCGGAGCAGCAGGAGCTGAGCCAAAGCAGCAAGGTGGGGGCAGGTGCATCTCAGATCGGACCCGTGACCCTTACAAGGGGTCGACTGTCCACCCACAAGCAGCTCCCTGGTCGTCTCAAAACCAACTCAGGCCACCCCACGGTGGGAGTGGAGGGGCAGCAGAGAAGGGGCCCCCGCCTTCTTCCCACTCTGCCTCTGGGGCTAGGCGAGGTCTGAGGACCAGGGCGGGGGGCTCAGGTGGGCAGCAGGAGGAGGAAGACGACGGGGAGGGCAGAGAATTCCCGGGAGGCAGCAGGAAGAGCAGGGCCCGGAAGGGCTCCCTGCCCCCAGCCCCAGCGCAGCCCAGCGCGGGGAGGGGCCACCCAGTCACCAGCGGCTGCGGTGGGCTGCGGGGGCCCAGAGCAGCTCGCACCTCGCTTTCTTTGTACTGCAAGGTGCTCCACGGCTTTGGGCCTCCTTCGTAGATCATGGGCTTGTGGACGACAGAGTAAAACTGCTGGAACTGTGTGAAGAAGCTCCTCAGGTTCACGGCACTCCACGTCTGGAGGACGCTGAATACGCGGTCCAGCATCACGCCCGCGGCCATCTGCTTCCCTTTCAACAGGTCCTTCCTTGTGCCGTCGGTGATATAGTCCATGAATTTCCGAACTCTGCCAGGAGGCCGCATACAGATGATGTCATCATACTGGTGCCAGTCTAAGAGGGAAAGAAAAATCTTCATCCTTAAGATCCTCAAAACCCATGTGACCTACACAGCCACCAGAGAAGGCTCATCTCCACTGGCCAGAAGCCCGAAAGGAGTGAGCGAGAGGAGGGAAGGAAGAGGAGAAGGCTAGGAACTGCGGGCGCCTGAGCACAGTCGGCCCCTCTCCCCAGCCACCATCCTCCCATAAGCAACCCCCGGCGCCTGGTCTCCTGTGCGGGAGCCGCTGAATCGGAGCGGCAGGTACAGTGGTGACGTGCCATCGTGACGAGCATGAAACTCGGGGTCACAGAATCCAGAAAGCACTTTGAACTCACCTCTAACTCTATAGCTAAAAGACTTGGCAAATGACTTCCTTACAAAAACGACCACGTGGAGTTTTAAAATTTTATGCTGAAACAACAAAAAGAAATAAAAACAAAACAAAAAATTTAAAAGAAATAATTAAAAAAAAGAAAAACATATAAGAAAGAAAAAAGAAAATAAACAGAAGCAACAAAACAAAAATATTATGCTGAGAAAATTCATTAGGACTTCTGTTTTTGTCCAAGAGGCAATAACCAGGACTGTATTTATTCTCCTGCCCAGAACAAATGAAAAAGTGGACAAAGCCAATAAAACAACTGTTTTCAAAATGTTGGACACCAGGCAATGAAGAACCCTGGCTGCTGAGGGATGGCGAGCAAATGAGCTGAGCCCTACGACCACCCGAGCTTGCTTCCTTAAGCAATTTCTAGGCCACTGCACCGGGAGGAGGACAGAGGGGAAGCCTGCAACTCCCTGAGTTGAGGAGGTAGAGCTGAGAGTCTGGGGAGACCAAGACAGCCGGAGTTCCCAGGGCAGAGTACCAGGAAGGAAGAGTCCTACAGAGAGAACCCAGAGTTCTGCAGAGGGTCCCCTCAGCTACCATCAGTGTGCTCAACAGCCCACACATAGGGAAACGACCTGAGGCCAGGGAAAGACCCACCCAAAAGGATGAGAAGGGACGTACCAGGTGATCCCACGGGATAGGAAACAGCATCAGCTCCCACCAGCCAGACCAGGAAACACAATTCCTGGGCAACAGGCAGTGTGCTTATTAGAGTCTAATTTGCCCTACCTGAAATGCTGCTCTTTTACCACCCAAAACTCTTAACAGCAAGACCAGAGAGGATCGAATGGTATCCAGGTGAGTCAACTGCACCCAGAGCAACGATCAGGACTACTTATAGGCACACCAAAACATCCAGCATCCCGTAAGGCAGCGTTCACGATGTCTGGCATTTAATAAGAAATGACCAGGCATGCAAAGAAGGAGGATGCAAAATGAAGAAACACATCAACCAGCCGAAACCAAACCAGAACTGACCCGGATGTTAGAATTAGCATTAAAACAGCTACGATGATGGTATTTTATGCTTTGAGAAAGCTAGAGGGAAGACTGAACATGCTAAGTGGAGACGCAGAAGGTATAAAGAAAGACCCCGAGTCAGACTTTTGGATATGGAGCTACAAGGTATGAGATGAAAAACACACCCGATGGCACAAATGGCAGGTAAGATATGATAGGAAAAAAAGGTAGTGAACTTGAAGACTTAGCAAAAGAAACTACCCAAAATTAATCACAGAGAGAAAAAGGGGCGGCGATTAAAATAGTTTCAGTAAACGGTGGGATAACCTCGTGTCCTAATACACGTGTATTAGAATCCCCAAAGGGGAGAGGGAGAAAAAAATATCTGAATTGTGACCAAAAAATGTCCAAGTTAGACGAAAATTTTATAAGCCCACGGATCCAAGCAGTTCAAGACTCTCAAGCACAGGACTCATGAAAAAGGCTACACCACAGCAGCACGTCATGATCAAATGGCTCAAAATCGGCAATAATCCTGCATCTGCAGCTGGAGAGTCTAAGACTCCCTCAATAACTGATAGAACAAGCAGACAGAAAATTAAGAGGCATCTAGCAGACTTGAACACTGTCCGCCAGCTTGGTTCTGGACTACGTCTTCAAGGTCTATACAACGAGCTGCCTCGGAAGACCGAGAGAGCGGCTCCCTCTGAAACAAAGCTCAGGCGTGCGAATGTCTGCCATCAGGGAGGTAATGAAGGGCAGGCATATTACTGCTCATTATAAAATCCCTGGGGGCCCTCTGCTCAGCTGCACCCCTGCACGTCCGGGCGTCATCTGGCACCCGTCATGTTGTCCAACTGCGGAAAACGCGGCCTTGGGGAACTGGAGCAGAAGTGCTCATCCTCTGGCTGCCGCAAATTCTAGGTGTAATAAAACCATCATCTCTGACCCAGGAATCTCACGCCTTCTGCCGGCACCCATGAAACTGGCAGGCTAATTTGTTGCTTTGCAATAGGATAAAATCTGAGATTCTGCACATTTCTTCACAGTTATGCCAACAAGGATGCGAAGCCGTAAGAGACATGGCTTGATGGATGAGCAAGGAGGAGGGCCTGGCGGGCTGGTTAGAGGGATCAAAGGGGAGTCCACGGAAATCGAGAGCAAACGTGTTGACCCACCATCAATGGTCCTCCAGTTTATTGCCTATTAATGATGAAGAACTGGGGTGCAAGGAAGTGCCAGGAAGCAGATTCAAAGACAGTTCCCTGGCTGTGGCCATGGGAAACTTCTTAACAATCAGCGACTGGTCTCAGGGCCACCAGATCGGAAGAGCTAGCAGGAAGATTCATCCTGGGTGGGCAGAAGGTTCCAGGCCCTTCTAGACAACATCAGCAGAAATGTGCACTTAGGCAGAGTGTGCAAGAAGGGAAATTCACATCCACTACGGCAGAAACCAAGGAGATCAAAGTCCACCCAGCTGGCAGCTCACCTCCTGAGTCCATGAGGGAAGACTTCACGCATAAACAGCGGTTTACGTGCTCGCCTTCCTTCTGTTGATTCTGGTAGATGAATTCGTACTCATCGGGGCCCTTGCCGCGGACGATGACATATTTGTAAGGGATGGATTTGTCCAGGTTCTGCCTGGAAATGAAGGCTCTGCCTTCAATGAGCAACCCGTCGTCGTGTAAATCTCTGCAAACAAACAGGTTATCGGCTGGTTATCTGAAAAGTCTACCTAAGAAATTTTAGTTCTTCTCAAACACAGCATAGAGCACAGACCCAAAGCTTCTAGAACAAGCCACAGGCTCCAGACAGAACTGAAGGGGGGGAAAAAGCCGTGGTAAAACAGGTCAAATGCATCATAGGGAATATTTGTTCAAGATATTCATTTTCCAAAATTCTAAAAATGTGCTCAACTTACTTGATAAAAATTATTTAACTAGTTTTCCAGACTTGAACGTCATAAACACTTCCCCAAAAGACTACTAACGAGCCCTCAGATATGCTTACTTGGTGAAGTTCATCTCACAAACATTGCGACTCCATTCTGGTGTCCCGAGTTCTTTTCCTCCCCTAATGAACACTCTGTGCTGGTCAGGGTTGAATGAGAAGTGCTTAGAGAGGATGGCATGGAAGTACACCGTGATGCCTTCACGAGGGTCCAGAGCGCTAGAGTGAAGCAAGAGAAGCAGCACCAGCTACACCTCAATCTGCCTGCCCGTGTGCGTGCACTCACACACACGTGTGCATACACACACGGCCCTTGTTTCTTGAACATGCATAAACGCACATACTAACAGAAGAGCTGCAGGGTACTGCCCCCGGCATGGATCCCTCAGCTCTCCCTCTAAAGTGGAGGAGGACAATCTTCATCCCATCTCCAAAGGGCGGGGGCAGAGGTGGGAAGGGGCTGGCTAGGAGCCAGGGACATGCAGCATCTCTGCTGCAAGGCAGTGTTGGCTCCAAGCCCAGAGGCTAAGAGATGGGGCAACCTTCCCGAAGACAGAACCAGGTCAGGTCCTTCCCACCTACCTCCTGGGTACTTCCCCTTTCCCCCAAAGCCAAACCAGCCTCAAGAGGCAACCTGAAGTGACAGCAAGCAGCAGCCTGGGATGGCCGGGGCTGGGTGGGGGTGCCAGGGGCACCTTGTCTCCTCTGCTTTCCGGGCCAGGGGCCAAAGTCTGCCTACCTCCCCTTCACTTCCTGGGCTCCAGCCTCCTTGTTCCTCTGCTCCTTCGCGTTTTTCACAGCCGTAGCGTAATTTTGGTTTTTCCCCTCTGCTGTCTTCAGGTCCTGTGGCTTGGCTTTCACCTTTTCATCTGCTTTCTCACCGGCAATGGCTATCTTGTTCCTGGCCTCTGCTTCCTGGAACAAGTCATGAAACTCCAACCATTAAGGCCAGCTTCCACGCTCGCCCCCCTCCAGTCACTGCTTGTCACGGCGGCCAGCGCCATCACATCCGTCCCCTGCTCAGACCCTCCAGTGCCTTCCAGGCCCTCAACACAACCGCTCCTCCCCTCACTCGCTCCTGGGGGCACGGGCCTCCTCACTGCTCCCTGCACAGGACAATCACACTCTACCTCAGGGCCTTGACACGTGCCATCCCCCTTGCTGGCACATGTCCTCAGATAGCCCCGTGGCCTGCTGCCCACCCCGTCAGGCCTCTGCCCCAGGAACACCTCCTGAGAGGCCCTCCCAGTCCTGGCTAAAGGAGGAGCATTCCCTCCAAAAACCACCCTCCCAGCCCCTTCCAGCCACACCCCTACTTTCCTTCACAGCCCTTCTCATTGCCTGCCTTTGTTTTCTGTCATTTTCCCCTCTAGATCGTGAGCTCCACAAACACAGGGGCTTGGCCTTGCCCACTGCCATACTCCTAGCACTAAATAAATAACTGGACCAATTAACTGGAAGCTGAGCAGGGCACAGGGCGGGGGGCAGCGGGGAGAGGGGCCTCCGGGAGCCCCTGGCCGGAGTGAGATGCGTCACCTGGCAAGGTGGTCTGGAAGCAGGCACTTTCGCTGGCGTCTCTTCCATTTTCTGCGTCTTGTTTTTAACTTCTTTTCCAGCCCCTTTTGAGGGATCAGCTGGCTTGGCTGTAGCATTGATGGCCTGGAAGAAAGAAATCAAAGACGTCGAAGCATGAGAGTTGAGGGGACAGAAGAGAATAGGGAGACTTGCTTCGAGGCTTGGTGTCAGCACCTGTCCGAGCCTCACCGGGTGGGCCAGCCGCTCTGGCTGGAGGGCGCCCCCCACCCCATGCTGCAGGGAGCAAGCCCGAGGGGCCAGCCTTCCCAGACAGATGTGAGGTCAGCACCTCCATCCCGGGTGCCAAGCAGGCCCTGCCACCGCGGAACCCAGCACCACTCACCTCGGAGGCACGGGCCCCCGCCTGCTGCCTGGCGGCCTGCGCGCCCTTCCTGGGCTCGGAGGGGGCCCCTTCTGACTCAGGTAACGGGAGCGACTGGGCAGCGTCATTCCCCAGAGGGCCAGCTCTGGAGGTAGAGGTGCCGGAGGCCTCCTGATCCTTCCGGTCCATGGATGTGCCTCCCGGAGGCAGGGCCCGGGGCCCAGGGGTCCTCACAGGCGTCCCCCCGACAGCCTGGCTCCGCGGAGGGCTGCTTCCAGCCTCAGCACCTGCAGGCCGTGGGGCGGGTGTGTCGCGGCCACCACCCTCCTGCGGCCTCGGGTCCCCCGAGCTGGGCCAGCCTTGCTCGTGCCTGGTTCCAACACCCCCGCGGCTGGGGCTCAGCTGGCCGCTCGAGCTGCCCTGCTGAGCGTGGCTTTCGCGCTGGGTGGGTGCAGGGTTCGGAAGAGAGCTCAGGCTACAGGGCCCAGAGGGCGAGGGGGGCGAGGGACCCGGTCCTGCGGCCGCAGAAGACGTCTGATTCCTTTTACTCTTCTTCCTCTTCTTCTTGCTCTAAACAGAAAAAGAAACACCAACTGGATGTCTTCGCCCTCCTGCTCTCCAGCCTGCGTCCTCCTCCAATCTCCTCTCCAACTTCTCAAGCACATCAAGCGGTGTCACACCAAACCACCTCATTAAAGCTGCAATTTCCCCATCTTGGCAAGAATGAAATTAGAAGACAAATGCAAGGGAATGCTGGAGAGTTCACAGACCCACGTCCTGCCAAAGGTTTATAACTGAACCCCCCTAAAAGACCCGTGTTCAAACGTCGGAAATGTTTTACACACGTTACATGTATTATGTACAAAATGCTGAAATAAGAAAGAGATGAGAGAAACAAATGAACCGAAGTCTGAGCAGGTCCTTCCCACACCCTGAGGGTTAACAGGCAAGACTTCCCCACTTGGAGGCTGGTAGTGGAGCCCATGAGGGCATGGAGGCCAGGACCCTCCAAGAACTGCACAGGGGGTTCAGGGCCCTGCCGGGTTTGGGGAGATGGCTCTCGAGTTCATTAGGGGCAATAACGGAGGCAGCCAGGCAGCCCCACCCAGCTTGGGGCGAAAAGGAAAGGAAGAACTTGGAGGGTGTCAGCTGGGGGTGGGGATTGGAGAGGGAAGGGGGGAGGCAGACGGGAGAGCCCTTGTTCTTGGTCAGCCCCTAGACTTTCACCCCAGAACGCTAACTGAACCTGAGCTGGCTAAGAAAGGCACCTCAAGGCAGCGGCTGCTCAGACGTCAGTGGCCCCACGAGCTCTGGGGACCCTGCGTAAATGCAGATTGCAATTCAGCAGGCCTGGGTGGCACCCCGGGTTCTGCCTTTCCAGCAAGCTGCGGGCGACACCGTTGCCCAGTCCAGGCCGCAGGCAAACAGTGTGGTTCTGCTGGGGGCCTGTAGAACCATCTGGAAGCCTGACCCCCAGGACTCTCATTAAATGGTCTGGGGGTGTGGATTGGCGCAGCCTGGGCACCAGCAGTTCTCATGTGCTTTCCTGATGGTTCCAGCGGGCAGCGCGGCTCCCGCGGCCTCAGCCCCTTGCAGGCCTCCTACTCTCCACTCAGCTGCCTGCAGTCAAGTCGGCTCAGCTCAAGGCTGGTTTACCAAGAAGCCTGGTGACACGGCAGGAAGGCGTGGCCCTGAGCCCCAAAAAGCCACCATTCAGCAGGGAAGACAGACGGAAAAGCACACCACTCTCGGGCGCCGTGAGTGCCAAAGACAGGCGAGCGGGCGCCAGGCTGCCAGGGCTGGCTAAGAGGGGCTTCCCAGAGGAGGGGGCCCGGGCCGGCCAAAAGCAGCTGAAGACCCGCTCGGACTAAAACCAAAGTCTCCATCGAGGCCCAAGGGCCCCGGGGTGACCTGGCACCCGCCTTGCCAGCCTCGTCCCCACCCCTGACCGCTCCCCCACGTCTCGGCAGCTGTCGTCATCCTGCGCTAGGTGTGCATTGGCTCAGTTCCTCCCTCTGGAAGGTTAGCCTGAGCCCAGCCTGTTCATTGCTCTCCACAGTGGCCGGCCCAGCGCAGGTGCCCACTCGTCCTTGTTCCTGGAAAAGCCCCAGCCGGCGCCCCCTGCGAGCTCTTGCTCAATTCCCCTGATAGAACAGGATATGCCCCCCCACCCGAGTCTGCCCCCCATGACTCCTCAAGGCCCCCCACTCGACCCCTGGCCTCACAGGCAAAATCACAGCCTCTCAGGATTGTCTGGATTTGCTCTTTGGTTACTTCTAAAGCAGCATTTTTCCATGAGAATTGCCCATGTATTTCTTCTTTTGTGAGCTGTCTTTTTTGCCCTTTGCCCATTATACTATTAGATTATTGATGGTCATTTTTTATAAGAATTAATTACCTATTAATTACATATTGTCATTTGTTGCAAACATATCCTAGTGAGTCATTTGTTTTTCCACTTAATTGCTTAATGGTCTCCTTTGACCCGAGATTTCTAAATATTTACACAGCCAAATTAGCATTAATGGTACTTTTTTCAGTAAGGCTTAGGAATATTTATATGATTTTATAAATACTCACCTGTATTGTCTAGAACTTTTAGGGTGGAGTTTTATATTAAAATATTTATTCAGTCTGGTATTTATTTTAGTGCTTAGCACGAGGTTTTTCTGAATCGTAAGCCAGCAGTTCAAACACCCCTTCTTTAAGACCTCAGCTCCTACCCCCTGACTTGGGGTGCCCCCTTGACCACGCACTGTCACTAAAGCCTTCACCCCCACACCTGTGTCTGGGTATTTTGTCCTGGTCCCCTCTGATCTGTCCCTGTGACCCCACTGGAATGTCACAGCTGCACCACGCATTCTGACGTCAAACCTCCCATTCATTTTTCTTCCCTTCCGCACTCTTTATAGGTATTCTCGACAGATGGGCTTGGAAGCTTTTTGCCAACTTCCAAAAACAAACAAACAAAACAAAACCTCTTCAGGGTGATACTACTTTTATACATTAATTGGATAATTGAACGTCTAACTCTAGGGAGAGAGCTGATACATCCTTCCGATATTCAATCGTCCTTTTTCCCCTCTTGGGAAACTGTCTATGTCTCCACAGACTCGGGTCTTCTTTTACGGCCCTCTGTAAGTTCCTGCCGTTTTCTTCTCCCAGGTCTCCCATGCCCCTCGTTTATTCGGAAGGCTGGGTTTTTATATTTTTGCCCCCATCAAGAACCAGCTTCCCGCCCTGACTGTAGTTTCTGTCTGGTTAACTCAGTACCCGGTTGCTGCTCTGGAAGATCATCGAGAGCCCACACCTGGTTTGCACACCTGCCACCTGCACACCTAACACCAGCCCAGCCTGCAGCAGGTGCTCAGCCTCTGTCGCGGGAATAAACAACCATCTCCAGGAAAAAACATCAAAATCCACAAACACCACTCTCCAACTCACTGCTTTTCCCCACAGGCCAAAGTACTTCCATCACATACGCTAACCAGTTTCTCTTCCGATATTAGTCGTGAATCCTATAACCTAACTGATAAAGTGAAATTGGAGCGTGCAGAAACCAGAGAGTAAATTCAGCAGGGCTTCCTCCATAGCTCCCCACGGGGCCTGCAGCTGGGGGCGACAGCACAGGGCTCGGCAGCCTGTCCTCCGCCCTCGTGCCCCCCCCTCCCCGGGACCCTGGCTCCGTTCCCCTTTTCCGTGAGAAGAATCCCGGTGCTGCTTGTGGGGCTTTAGCTGGGAGGTCCCCCACATGTTAGAGGCGACAGGCTCACAAGAAACTACAAGGCGGATGAACAAAGGAGGTTAGGGGGGACACACACAGCTGCGGTTAGGGTCTGCAAACGCCCTAGCGTCAGAAGACATCCATCGGCTGCTGTCTCCTCACCTGCCCATCCCAGGTGGACCCCGGAAGGCTCGTCCCGCCAACCTTCCAGAATGGTCAGCAACCCGGTGGGGGGGGTGCTCGATGCGCATGCAGCCCTGCATGGAGGCATTCTACGCACTCTGTCCAGCTCCTCATGCAAACTACCTGCTCGGAGGCGGCGACCTCGGCGGGCACGGGCTCCTCCTTGCGTCTTTTGTCGGGCGGGTAACGAGCGTCTTCCCACTCATCAGAGTCTACAGCGTCTACAAAAAGCTTGGAAGCAACTCCCTGTAGAAACACGACTCCCTTCAGACAGGCAGGGACACCCCGACACGGCTCCAGCTCAACCCTGGCGGACCCCTGACTCGGGACCGCCTCGTCTCAGCGAAGGCCCAGGCAGGGCCGTCCCCGGGGAGGGCTGAGCCAGCTCTCCTGCAGCTTCTGGGCCGCTGCGGGCAGGGAGGGACCTGGGTGCGAGAAACTGAGAAGGAGCTCATGCGGGCCGCCCTGCAAATCGGGGAAAGAGAAGACCTGCCCCCGTCAGCACCTGCTCCCCTGCCACGGCAAACACACCTGCCGCCAACAAAGGCCCACGTGGTGCTCTGGCCCCCTCGGACCTCCTTCCGAATGCCTAGGTTACGGCTTCGAGAACGGTGCAGCCGGCAGACACCAGGAAGGCGCAGGCCGGAGCAGGGCACCTAAGTCAGAGCCCCTCGGGCAGCCCGTGGACAGCGCAGGGCACGTCCAGCCTCCGAGCGTGGCACATCCTGGGTGGCACAGAGCCAGGACTGGTCAGGGCGCCTGTCTCCTCCCCCCTGCCTCCCATCACCCTCCTCTCTTAGAGGAGGAACCTGAGGGCCAGAGTGGCTCACTAAGCTGCCCAAGGCCCCCCGAAATGGCCCAGACAGAGCAGGGCTGGCAAACGGTTTCCTGTGCTCAGGTGGCCGTGGGTAGGGGAGAGCCTGGGAGGCCACCCAGCTCCATGAGGGTCTCAGCCTCACCCGAGGAGCCCAGTGGGGACATCTCGACCTTCCAGGAAGAGGGGCCCACACCGTGGGGCCCCGTCTTCAGGGGAAGAGAAGGGAGAACAGAAGTCCCTGAGAGCCTTGGACGAGGGCCGTGCAGGCTGGACGTTCACCCTCGACAGGGAAGGGGTGTTTCTCCAAGAGACATGCAACAGTCTCAGCGGCGAGACCATCAGCTACGTCGGGTGGTCCCAGGGGGACGAAGGCGGAAGCCAAGGCGGGCAGTCCCACCCGGCCAGCGGGCTCGCGCACCCAGCACCCCTGCCGCCCTCCCGGGGCAGCTCCAGCAAGGCAGACGCGACACTCCACACCAGTGCCAGCAGAGCGGGAGGAGGCTCAGCGGCCACAGGCTCCGTCCAGCGGGAAGCCACCCCCGAGGCACGCATCACCGCAGCCTCTCCAGAGCAGGCCACTTCCGTGGGTCCCCGTGGGCACCCTCCACCGCGGCTGCTGGGGCAAGCGGCTCGGCGCTGGGAGGCCCACGCGACCTTTGGGGTGGGGGAATCACGTGCTCACGCCAGGCACTGGGGGCAGGTGCAGAAGCCCCCTGGGAGCCAATCACCAGCGACAGCATCTTCAGCTTTCCGCACCTCATTCTGTTTTCTTTCACTGTGCAGATGTGTGTTTAGGCTTTCAAAAAATCCCCTTTTGCAACAAAACTGTACATAGTTTTGTTTTTTATTAAGCTGAAATATTAATACCATAAGGTCAACTCTTTTTTTTTTTTAGGACTGAACCCAGGACCTTGCACGTGTGAAGCAGGTGCTCAACCACTGAGCTGCACCAGCTCTGCAAGTTCAACATTTTAAAGTGCACTCACAGTGTGTGCAGACATCACCCCTACCTAGCCCCAAAATGTCTCCATCACCCCCAAAGGAGACTCTGTAACCACCCAGCAGGCATCCCCTCTCTCCCATGCTCTAGCCTCTGGCAGCCACTGACCTGCTTTCTGTCTCTGTGGCTTTTACAGTATTCTGGATATTTCAAATAAATGGAAGCAGGCAACATGTCCTTTCGTGCCTGGCTTATTTCACTCAGCATCATGTCTTCAAGCTCACCCATGTTGTAGCACGGATCAGAGCTTCATTCCTTTTTATGGCAGAATAACATTCCAATGTCTGTACAGACCACATTTTGCTGGACTATCCAATCTACTGATAGATCCTGGGGCTGTTTCCCAGCTTTCGGCTGCTGTGATCAGTGCTGCTGTGAACATGTGTGCACACGGACTTGAGTCTGTTTTCAATTCTTTTGGGTATATACCTAGGAGTGGAATTGCTGGGTCATACGCGAATTCTATGTTTAACTTTTTGAGGAACCACCAGACTGTTTTCCACAGAGGCTGCACTATTTTACATCCCCACCTGCAATGTATGAGGGTTCCAATTTCTCCGCATCCTCGCCAACACTCACTTCCCATTTTTTAATTTTCATTTTTTAATTATAGCCATCCTTGTAGGTGTGAGTGATATCTCCCTGGGGTTTTGATTTTCATTTTCCGTATGATTAATGATGTCAAGCTTCATTTCATTGCTGATTTCACGTGCTTTGGCCATTTGTAAATCTTTGGGAAACATCTATGCAGGTCCTCTGCCCATTTTTTAATGGGGTTGTCTGTGTTTTGTTGGGTTGTAAGAGCTCTTTATAAACTCTGGATTCTAGACCCTTATCAAACAATGGATTGGCAAATATTTTCTCCCATTTTGTAGATTGTCTTTTCACTTTCTCCTGAGGTGCAGAAGTATTTATACATATATAGATAGATAGATATTTATTAGGGGAGTTGTGGGTTACAGAACAATGCATACGATACAGGATTCCCAAATACCCCCTATTGCTAACACCCTGCATTGGTGCAGGACATTTGCTACGGCTAATGAAAGCACAAGTACCACTACAGTCCGTGGTTTAACTTAGGGCTCACTGTTCGTGTTGTGCAGTTTCATGGATTTTTTAAAAAGTTTTATTCTAGTAACCTATTTCCCCTTTTAATCACATTTTATATATATATATATATAATTTAACAAATTATCTATTTTTTCTTTTGTTGCTTGGGAGCTGGATGTCATATCTTTTGCCAAATCCAAGGTCATGAAAATTTATCCAAATGTTTTCTTCTAAGTGTTTGAGCTGTATATTTAGGTCTTTGATCCATTCTGAGTTAATTTTTGTATATTGTGTGAGGAAGTTTTGCATATGAACATCCAGTTGTCTTAACATCATTTGTTGAGAAGACTATTACTTCCTCATTGAACAGTCTTGGCATCCTTGTTGAAAATCAAATGACTCTAAATGTGTGTTTGTTTCTCAACTCCCACTTCTATTCCAGTGGTCTACGTATCTATACTAAAGTGAGTAAAGGATGTTTTGGTTACGGTAGCTTTGTAGTAAGCTCTGAAATGGGGAAGTATGATTTCCCCACCTTTGTTCCTTTCAAGATTGTTTTGGCTATTCAGGGTCCCTTGCAATCCCATATGAATTTTAAGTTATGCTTTTCCATTTCTGCAAAAGAGACCGTTGGGTTTTGAAAGGGATTTCATTGAATTGTTTGGGTAGTACTGTCATCATGAAATCTTCCAACCGATGAACATATGAAGTCTTGTCATTTATTTAGGTCTTAATTTCTCTCAGCAATGCTTTGTAGTTTTCAACACGTCTTGCACCTTGGTTAAATTTATCCCTAACTATATTTTTTATGCTACTATAAATGGAATTGTTTTCTTAATTTCCTTTTGGGATTGTTCATTGCTAGTATATAGAAACACAATGGATTTTTGAGTGTTGATCTTGTACCCTGCAACACTGCTGTATTTGTTGATTAGTTCTAATTGTTTTTTTTATGTGTGTGGATCTTTTAGGATTTTTTTATCTGTAGTATTATGACATCTGTGAATAGTGATAGTTTTATTTCTTCCTTTTCAATCTGCAATGACTTTTATTTTTCTTGCCTAGTTGCTCTGCTGGAACTCCCAATATAATGTTGAATAAAAGTGGCAAAAGCAGGCATCTTTGTCTTGTTCTTGATCTTAGGGGGAGAGCTTTCAGACTTTTACAAATGTGGACTATGGTGTTACCTATGGGTTCCTCACACAAGGCCTTTATCAGGTTAAGGAAGTTCTTTTCTATTCCTAGTTTGTTGAGTTTGTTGTTTTTATTTTACTTTTTTTAAATCATGAAAGGGTGTTGGATTTTTTCAAATGTTTTTTCTGCATCAATTGAGATGGTCATACAGATTTTCCCCCTTCAATTTCTTAATTTGGTTTATTACAGTGATTGATTTTCATTTGTTGAGCCACACTTCATTCCTAGGATAAATCCCACTTGGTCATAGTATATAATCCTTTTAATATGTGGATGGATTCCGTTTGAGGACTTTTGCATTGATATTCCTAAGAAATATCTGTCTGTAGTTTTCTCTTTCTTAATGTCTTTGTTTGGTTCCAGTGTCAGGATAATGCCGTCCTCACAGAATGAGTTAGGGTGTGTTCCCTTCACTTCTATTATTTTTGAAGAGTTTGATATGGATTGATGTTAATTTTTCTGTATGTATTTAGTAGAATATACCAGTGAAGCCATCTGGTCCTGGGATTTACTTTGTTGGGAGCTTTTATAATTGATCCAACCTCTTTATTTGTTAGTGGTCTATTTAGAGTTTCTATTTCCTTTTGAGTTCGTTTTGGTAGGGTACTTTGTGTGTTCCTAGGAATTTGTCCATTTCACCTAGGTTATCTAATATGTTGACGTACAGTTTTCATAATATTCTAGTGTAATCCTTTTTTTTTTCTTTTTTTTAGGAGGTACTGGGGATTGAACCCGGGACCTCGTGCATGTGAAGCAGGCACTCAACCACTGAGCTACACTCACTCCTGTAATCCTTTTTATTTCTGGAAGGTCAGTGTTAATATAGCAATTTGAGTCTTCTCTCTTTTTAATTTTAGTTATTTTGTAAGTGGTTACCCTGGATTACAATTGACATCTAAATTTATGACAAACTAGTTTGAACTAATAACCACTTAGCTTCAATAATATATAAAACTCTGGTCCTGTACAGTCCCTTTCCTCCCTGTTTATATTGTTATTGTCACAAATTACATATTTAAACATTGTGTGCCCATTAATGCAAATGTATAATTGGTATTTTATGCAATATGTCCTTCAAATCTTAGGGAAAATAAGAGTAACAAACCAAAAACGCAACAATACTGGCATTTATGTTTACTTACGTAGTTACCTCTACCAGTGTTCTTTATTTCTTTGTATGGCTTCAAGTTACCGTCTAGTGTACTTTCATTTAAGCCTCAGAAGGACTCCCTTGTAGGGCAGGGCTACTAGCAACAAACTCTCTAAGCTTTTATTTATCTGGGAATATCTTAATTTCTCCTTTTTTGAAGGGGTTTTGTTTGGTATGGAATTCTTGGTTGGCAGTTTGTTTTCTCTCTGAGTCCTTTAAATAGGTCATCCAATAACCTTCTGGCCTCCACGGTTTCTGATGCGAATTCAACAGTTGATCACATCGAGAATCCTTTGTATGTGATAAGTCACTTCTTTCTGGCTGTTTTCAACGTTCTCTGGCTTTGGCTTTTGATGGTTTGATTATAATGTGTCTAAGTTGGATCTCTGAGTTTATCCTATTTGGAGTCTGTTGAGTATCCTGGTTGAGTATATTAATGATTTTCATGAAATTCAGGGAGTTTCTTAGGCTCTGTTCATTTTTTTCTATCTTTTTTCTTTCTGCTCCTCAGACTGGATAATTTCAATTGATCTCTCTTCAATATCGCTGATTTTCTCTTCTGCTTGTTCAAATCTACTGTCCAACCTCTCTAGTGAATTTAGCATTTCAGCTATTGTACTTTTCAGCTCCAGATCTGTTTGTTTCCTTTTTACAATTTCTATCTCTGTACGGTTGTTCTCCATTTCTTGAGACATCATTATCCAGGTTCCTTTTAGTTCTTTGTCCATGGTTTCTTTTAGCTCTTTTTCAGTTTCCTAGACTGCTTAAAGCAAGTAGCATGAAATGATTTGGCTTAAACAGTGGCAATTTATTCATTCTTGGTTAGAGCCCAGGAAAATGTCCACATTAAGTCATCATCAAGGCGATGCTTTTTTCCCCAAAGACCAGCTGCTGGTGATCCTGGGCTCCTCTGTCACATGGCAGCGTCTGCTGTTCTCTCCTTTCTCTTCCAGGTTTCATTGATTTCCACTTCTTGCTTCCACGACTTTCTCTCTCTTATGTCTAAACTCATTTTGCTAAAAAAGACTCCACTAATAGGATTAAGACCCATCCTGATTGAGGTGGGTCACACCTTGACTGAAGGAGTCTCACCAAAAGGTCCTACTTACAAGGTGTTCATGCCCATGGGAATGGGTTAGATTTAAGACCACTGCATGGTCTTAAAACATATTTAAGACAGTTTATTTAAGTCTTTGTCTAGTAAGTCCAATGTTTTTATTTCCTCAGAGACAATCTCTGTTAGTTTTAACCCCTGTGGATGGGCCCTAATTTCTTGTTTCTTTGCATGCCTTGTTATTCTTTTGTTGAAAACTGGACATTTTTAATATTATAATGTGGCTACAATGGAAGTCAGATTCTTCCTCCTCCTCAGGGTTTGTTGTTATGCTTGCTGTAGGTTGTAGTTGTTTGTTTTTTTAGTGACTTTCCTAAACTATTTTTTGAAGACTGTATTCTCTGTTGTGAGTGCTCCTAGAAGTTTCATTCCTTTACCTTGTGGTTAGCTAGTGGTTTCACAGTGATTTCCTTAAAAGCCTGCAGCCAAAAACAGAGAGTAAAGAGAGGGAGAAAGAGAGAAGAGAGAGGGAGAGACAGAGAAAAATACCCTCCCATTCTCTGCAGACTGGCTAAGTGTTGGGGCACTCCAACACTTAACCAGGCTATTTACAGCTCTGCCTTAGCCTTCATTTCCTGCTTGCACTGAGCCTAAAGAGCAGCCAGAGGTGAAAACTTCCAAGGTCCCTTCCAAACATGCATTTCGCCCTGGGTGCGCACTCTCTCCCATCTGTTCTCCCAGGCGTTCGGCATGTCTATTGTTTGCCCCAATTGTAATCTTTTGCTGCAAGTGGCAGTGGTTTGTTCATTGGTCTTTCAATGTCTTTAAAAAAAAAGCACCCTCCATACAGCCGTTTTTCTGCCTTGAGAGCAAAACAGAGGCGAGTGCGTTGCACGTTCCTTCAGGGAACTTCCAGACAGGTCGAAACAGACTAACACAATTCTTTGGGAACAAGGTCTGCTCTGCTCCCTCTAGAACCCATTAAAAACTGAAATGTGAAACTGAGGCTGAAAACTGGGCATCTATCTTCAGGAGGTGCGACAAGGCTAAGTTAAAATGGCACAAAGCTCTCCTGCCATGTTTATGCTGCCTTTTTCATGATTCTGTGTTTGCTTGCCTGTTGTAAACCTTTGACTATTTTCCAGTGTTCTGACAAAGTTGATTCTAACAGTCTTTACTCATCTTTTTGGTGTCTTTGTGGAGGGGTGAGCCCTTGGAGCTTCCTACTCTGCAATTTTCACTGACAGCACTCAGCTGTAAATGGTTGTTTATCTTTTTATTTTTTAAATTCTAATTTCATTGAAAGAATGGCATCATATCATTAATCTTTGAAAAAATAACATTTGGAGGACACAGTGTATTCTATCATAAAGATGATTCAAGTGGCGCTCCCCACGGTGGAATTTTCAGGTAGAATCCAATATTTGGCCATAATAAAGTTATTTTATTATGGGTGATACAACCCTGTACTAGACCTTCAGATGCCGCTCTGAGGTTATTTCCTCATAGTGAAATCAGAGAAGCAGAAGAATAGGTCAAAGGGTGCCCACCTTGCCAGGTGCTCCAACCACTCGGCCTCACGGGAAACCCTGCTCCATCCCTGCATATGCCAACTTTAGAACAATTCTTTAATTTTATAGGTTTAGTATTTTGTGGCTCTTTTCATTTTAAGTGTTTCCTTTTGAAGGTGGAACATTATATATTTACTAGCCATTTCTATCTTCTCCTTTGGGAACTATTTGGCCCACTTTTTTGTTGGGTTGGTTACTGTTTTCTACTTGATTTTTAAGAGCTTTTGACATATTGAGGCTACTCTTTGTTAAAAATATTTTTATATGCAAATATGCTATACATATTTTTACTAGATTGTTTCTGTTTCATTTGTGCTTATATTCTATGAGTTTTTTAATTCTTCTGGTATTTTTTTCTGGAGTCAAGTATACCAATCTTTTGTTTGTACTTTTTTTTGTTTTGTTTTAATTACTAGAAAATCTTTCCCCACCCAGAGATGAGATATTCATGTACATCTTCTCCTACTGCTTTTATGCATACTAGAGCGTTGATTTCAGGGTCGTCTAGTTTGATACACCAATTACCCCAAGATTTCACTGTTTAAATATGGATGCTTTATAGCATGTTTTTGTTTAATCTGGTACAGCAAGTCCCACATCCACCTTTTTTTCTTCCAAAAGAGCCTTAACCTTACCCTGTCAAGGCTAAAATAGCCAAATCCTATTGGGCCCAAAATTGTTTTAATCACAGTGTCACATACGTGTCTTAAAGGTGCATGTTCCTTATTTCAAGGGTTTGTCCAAACCTTCAGGGTCCCATGTAGCTCAAACTGGCTTGGCCATCCCTCCAAGGGGAAGGGCACACACACACCAACAACAGGCCACTGCGAGACCAGCCACATCCCTTCCCACTCCAGTCAGCCACCGAGCACCAGCCACAAAGAACGACTGCAGAACACAACAGAAAGCCAGCCAGCCAGACCCAGAGCGGCCACTTGCCCTCCTCAGCATCCAGCAAGAAGCCTGGAGCGAGAAATGGCCCAGCTGGATCTCAACGGGGCTGGACTCCACTCGTCCCCCCCTGAACCTGTCCAGGAAATGCCCCTGGCAGCCTCACCTGGGGCTCCCGTTTGTTCGCTTGCCAGGAAACATTCTGTTGGAGTCTCACACGTCTAAGGGGCTGAATGAAGGTGCAAGGATATAAAGGACGGCTCAGCCTCACCTTTGAGGAGGGGGCACCTGGCTGGCCAGCGGTATTTCCCGAGCACCCACCCTGCAAGGCACCTCAGGGGCTACATCGTCAACACAACAGAGAAGAACTGGACACACAAGAGGTAGAAGATCAGGTGCCCACACCCGCCCAGCCGCGGCTTCTCAGCGGCACGCGGCACATCGGGTCTGGTAGGAGCATGGAAGGAAAAGGAAGGCAGCACCCCAGAGGCAACAGAACCCACAGGCTCCTGTGCCGAATCAGGCACAGAAGAAGGGGGGCCCAGCTACTGCCAGCAGGCATTTTGGGGGCCAACAGAGTGACTGTGCTTGACGCTGTCCTGGAGAAGCTGTGAGGACACGGGGGTGTGACCCAGGGCAGGGGGCACTCGGGCCATCCTTGTTCAGCTGCTGCTAAAACCGTATCAGGAAACAACTTGCTGGCCAAGCACAGGCATATGGGAAAATGGAAGAAGCCCCTCCTTCCAGACCCACGTCCCCAAGGGGCTGGGCGCACTCACCACTTGGATGGTCCAGGAGTCGTCAGACCAGGGCTCATCTGCATTTTCTTGTGGATCGCTTGACCCCAGAGATGAGAAAGAGCTGCCTTCTGGCTTCAGTTCTTCCCCACATTCCATTTCCTCCTCCGGGGCTGATGCCACCGTGGATTCGCCATCCTTGGAAACTACAAAGGCAGCTGGATGAGGGTCGGGTCTCAGGGAGAGGCAAGCGTGTGTCACAAAGGGAAATCAGAGCGCTCCCCGTGAGCAGCTGGGGACAGGTGAGCACGGTGCTCTCTGCAGCCTGCGGTACGGCAGGTGTGGCACGGTTCCTGCTGTCAGGTGCCACCTCCTTTCTGCCGGGAGCTCGGTGGGTGAGTCAGGCAGAATTGACCCCCAGTGTGAATGTCCAGCCACCCCCAGCTCTAGCTCAGAATGCCACCTGGATGCTGCACTCAGAGCTCTCAGAGGGACCTCAAACTCCACGGCTCCAAAACTGAACTGACCCTTCCCACCGAAAAAGTTCCTCCTCTCTGCTCACTGGTGGGCACCCATTCCCAGCACCTCCCCCCGTGGCAGCTCAGGGGTCTCTCCACACCTCTGCTGTCCCCAGGCAGCTCTGCCTCCAGAATCACAGCGGAGGCCCAGGGGGCTTCTTCCACAGGCCCTCCCTCTTCTCCCATCCCAGCACTGCAGTCTCATCAGTGCCCTTCTTCACCTCTGAAAGTTCTAGAAGGCAGGGACTAAGCCAACCTTGTTCCCCTTAAAATCTCCAAAACCTCGAACATGGAAGGCGCTCACTAAACATTTGCTGAATGAATTCAATTAACAGGGTTCAGAATTAATAATAAATATTTTAAACTACACACACACACAACCAAAAAGCCAAAAGCCACAATAACAAAAGCTGGGAAAAAATTGTGGCACATAGCACTGCAGGGCTGGTTTTATTTGTAGAGCTGACATTTTATAAACTGTAGGTTTTGAAAGAAGCCAGACACAAAAGGACAAAAGCTGAATGATTTCACTCCAATGAACTACCTAGAATAAGCAACTTCATAGACAGAAAGTAGATTACCAGTTACTGGGGCAGGCTGGTGGTGGGAATTCAATGCTTAATGGGCGCAGAGTTTGCCTGGGGTGGTGAGGGATGGTGGAGAGGGGGCCATGCTATGATGCCTGTAATCAGGCTCTCTGAATTATCACATGAAGGTGGTTACAACGGGACATTTTGCTTGTATTTGTTATCGCAGTAAAAATTTAAGGACTAAATTTTAAAAATAAGCTGTAGATTCTGAACTTACCTCCTTCCACCATGCTCCAGCTGGAGTGGGGGGGGGGGCTAATCCAATCAGATTTCGGAACCCTCCGTGACTGGCTCAGAGACAGTCCAATCAGGGGGACTCAGAGAGGGGCTGGGGGCTTCTGACACACCCAGTCCTTTTCCCCAGCGAGGCTCGGACAGGGCTCTACCATTTTGCCTCCCAGAGGGGAGCCACCCAGGTCACAACTGGCAGATGGGAAAGATAATGCGGAAAGGATCAGAGTCCAGGACAGCTCCCGGTCACCTGGGTTTGGACTTGCCTTAGAGGGGGCTGGCGTGCCCCCTGCCCCCCACGGAGCAAGCCCGCAGGAACTGGGGTTCTGGTTATCTTCAGTGGATATATTCCAAGGACTGTACAAATCAGTAAGAAAAACACCAGGTTCCCAGAAGAAAAACAGGGAGTTCAAAGAAAAAGAAATGCAATTGGGTTAATGTGCAATGGGTGCAGGGTTCGTCTGGGGAGGTGGAAAAGTTTTGGTGATGGGAGCCCAACACTGTGTGTGCAATTAACACCCCCGAAGTGTGCACTTGAAAGTGATCGAGTTTCATGGAGTATATGTCACCACAGTAAGAATCTTAAAAAAGAACTGTACAACACAGAGAAAACCCTCAAGTAGACTATGGACTTTAATTATTAATACAACAATATTGGCTCATCAACACAACAAATGACCGCGCTGTTGTAAAATGTTGATAAGATGGAAAACTGTGTGGGGGGGGTGTCTGTGGGAACTCTGTAATTTTTGCATAATTTTTTAGTAAATTTACAATTGCTCTAAAAAAAATTTTTTTGAAGAGAGAGGGAGAGGAAGAGAAAGAGAGAGGAGAGAAGGAAAAGAGAGAGAGAGAGGAAAGGAGAAAGAAAAGGAAGGGAGGGAGGAGAGAGAAGAAAGGCATTGGGCCTCAACATCTGAAAAGCGGCCTCCCCCGCGCACAAGGAAACCCGCGAGCTGCCCTTTCACCTCCCCGCCTGGCATCGACTAACCAGAGGACGATGCCCAATGCTGGGGGGAGAGTGGGTGGGAAAGCAGCCCCCCCACGGCGACTTGCAGGCTGCAGCAGCTGGGAGAAGCCTCGCTGGACCATCGGAAGAGCGGGCATTTGCGGGATCAGTCCCGCCCAAGGTGCTGGGCAGGGCCAGCCAGGGCGGGGCTGCGGGCGAGGCCATTGTCCTGGGGCCCTCAGCGTGGTCCTTTCTCCCGGGGGCGGGCGCATCCCTCTGCCGGCACGCAGGGGCTCTACAGGCCCCAAAAGAAAAAGGAAGTAGCTGGATTCCGAAAGGACAAGAAGTCAGCGCTTCGCCCGTGTTAACCCATTAGATGCCCACAGCCCCCTCTGATCGCTGCAAGGCTCGTCTGGGGAGGTTCAGCAGCTGCCAGGTCCCCCAGGTTTGAAGCCCCCCACAAGCTTCCCGTCCGGGGCAGTACGGTCACCGCTGGAAACTCCTCCCCGGGGAGGCACGGGGCAGGCCCCAGGGTGGCTGCAGTTTCAGGTCTGCGCCCCACGCACCCCAGTGCGGCCAGGGGTGGCCCCAGCGCGGCCAGCGGTGGCCCCAGCGCAGCGGGTTCCTCGCCATCAAGACGGAAGGGGACAGCTTGGGGAGCAGCAGGCATCCCCCGCCCCCCAGCGCCAGCCCCTGGCAGGGAACACGAGCCCCCGGTGGTGCAGGAGGCCGGGGGCAGGAGGCCCGGGAAACCAAACCACCACAAAAAAGCGCCCACAAGCCCTAACGAGGTGGGGGCCAGCCCTCCCCAGCCGGCAGGGCTCCCCCAGGCCAGTCAGGGGCGCCCGCCCTGGGTCCCTGGGTGACCCGGGTGTGCAGGGACGTCCACTCCACTGCCCCAGGCCCGGGGCCCTTTCTCCCTGAAGCCATCAGGGCCTGGATCAATCCTGCTAGCGCCTTCCATGAGGCCACATAAGCACCCCTTGGCCTGCCTTCCCCCCTTCTTTGTCATTACCCCGACCCCATCCCTGCCGTGGGCGGGGCTGAACCCTGAGACCTGGCCCTGCCTCCGCGAGTGGAACCTGCCCTCACCTGGCTGGTCATGGCCAGGAAGTTGCCAAGCCCCACACTGTGACCTCCCCCAGGCCACCCTGAGCAGCCCCCGGCTCTTTTCCCGACTCCTAACAGAGTCCCAGGCTTTTCATAATATTTTTTCCATTTTAAAAACACTTACTCCGGAGAATGCAGAAAATTCAAAAGAAACCTTGCCCACAACTTCACTCCCCAAAATACAGGCTGCAGGCACTCAAGCTGGAGGTCTCCAGACTTCCGGGGAACAATGGGGTCAGTGGGAACTCGGGGTGGGAGGGGCAGTTAGTTTACATTTTGATAAAGCTCCCCAGGCTGCCCTGCCCCCACTGGCCCCACAGGCTAAGCCCACAAGGCAGGGTGGCATTCGAGGCCCTCCACCAGGAGATGGCCCAGGCGTCCCCTCTGACAAAGCTGGTCACGCCCCATCTGTGCCAGGGACAACTGGGACTGCCACTCATACCTGCCTGCCCCCCTCCACACCTTTACATCTGTAAGTCCCACCCCCACACACACACACCAAGGCCTGGGCTTCCTGGGAGGGGTAAGGGGCCCCCCTAGCAGCCAGCACAGGTCCCCCTCAAAGCTGGGTTTCACTTTCTATTCCCTTAAAAGGAGCCTGGGCTGGGATGAGGCAGAGAAGCCGATGAGCTGGAAGCACTGTGTATTTCTGGGGAGACACACTGACCCCCGGCCCCAGGGCTTGTGTTCACAGGGAAATGGGGGAAATGGGTGGGGGGTGGGCCGCATGGCTGAGCCTTGAGGGAGGGCGTGGAGGAAGCTGTGTGGCTCCCTAGGGAAAGCTGCTGCAGAGGCTCTGGGAGGAGCACACCTGGCTTGTCCCAGGAAGGGGGGTTGCGCTTAGGGGGGGGCAGGAAGGAGGTCGGGGGCGATGGGGGGCAGCCTGGGGAGGACCCTGTGCACAGTGTACAGACTCCAGCTTTTACTGTGAGAGTAATGACGGGGATTGTGCAAGGGGAGGGGAGCCCGCTCTGACTGTTGCTTAAAGGTCCCCCACCCAGGGCTGCCGTGCTGAGTGCAGGCGGGAGGCAGGGGTGGAGGCAGGGGTGGAGGCAGGGGTGGAGACCGGGAGGCCTGTGAGGGCAGGTTCTGCCAGCAGAGACAACGGGACCTTCTCTGAACGGGACGTGGCCGCCAGTCAGTGGACCCCGAGGTCACCACGAGATGCAGGGGAGCCCACAGCCCGGGCTCCTGGACGCCAGGAGGCTCAAGGACAGACCAGGGGCGGTCTCCTGTGCACGTCCAGGTGTGAGGTGCACCTGACACCGCTGCCCACCCCACTCCATCATCCAGCTTCCCCCACCGACCCGCTGCCAAGCGCCAGGACGGAGCCTGTCCAAAATGCAGGGCTGGCCCGAGCCCCTTCCGGTCCCTTCCCCGTCACCTTACAAACAAACTCAGGCCAAGTCCTGGCCTCCCGGTAACGCCTCGGAAGCCACTTCCATGGGGCATCCTCTGGAACCCCCCACGAAGCCCCCTCAGCTCTGCCCCAGGCTTCTCATTCCTAAGGGGGTGGGGGGACCCTACGCCCTTCTCCCTAAGGAATGCAACCGCAATAACAAAAAATAAACCTGAAAGCAGCCGCTCCGGTACCTCAGCGCCCCAGCCAAAGGGTCCTGACAAACAATCCCTAAGGGAAGTCCCTCTAAAAATAGCCCCACCGGGGAAGATGCCGGGCTGCCTGCGGGGGCTGGGGCGCGACCCGCAAGGCCCGTTTCCTTTTCCGGGAAAGGAGGCGGCCCCCCACGGCGCCCCAGCACCCAGCGGCGGCCCCACCCTGTGCCCCCTTTGGGCTCACCTGGGGCAGGGGCTGCAGGAAGCAGCCTGTGTCCACACTCGCTGCAGAACTTGGGGGCCTCCTCCCTGGGCGTGTGCCCGCACGAAGGACACGCCATGCCTCCGGGAAGGGCTCTCCGGCCGCTGTCGCCTGCAGATCTGGAAGAGAGTCCCGCCGCAGCCGGCTATATACCCAGCCGCCCATGTGACCACAGCCCTGTTTCGGTTTCATTTTCTGAGAAAGTGAAATCACAGCGCCCAGGGACCCATGGCTCCGAGGGAAACCTAGCGCTGTCCTGCAGCCAGCCCTGGGTCGTCCCCGGCTCCAGGCCCCGCTGTCCCCGCCGCCGCGGCTCCGGGCACCCTCCTCCCTCCTGCGCCCACCCGCCCGGGCCTCCCCGGCCTCCTGAGCGGCGCTGCCTGCCGTCCTCCACCGCTCAGTTTAAAAGGGCCCCTGCTGATCCGAAGGAAGGAGACGGGTCGGTGGCTCCCAGAGCACCGGGCGGGGGGGGTGAGTGTTCCAGCCAGAGGCCTGGCACCCGAAACCCAGGGAGGAGGCAGCCAGCGGGGAACCGTGTGCCCTGCAGCAAAGCAGCCAGGGCCACGGACCTGGGGCCAGGGGCCTGCTGATGGCCTGGGCAACTCGCTCCACCTCTCTCCGTGGTCAGCGGGCATTAAAGCACCTGCCTCGTCGGCCGGCGTGAGGACGAGGTGAGTCATAGAGGCTGAGCTCTGACAGCCTCTGCGACCTGCCAGCCACCTCCAGCCCCCGCGGCCCCTGCGGCCCCCGCTGGCTGAGTCAGAGCTATGGACAACAGCCAGGATTGCTGGTAGCAGGGGCACCGTCCTCCCCAACCAAGCCCTTGCTCTTCTCATTGGACATTTGGCTCTCAAAATGCCCTCTGGGGTGGGGGCATCAAACCAAGTTCAGGGTCACGGCTAGTCCAGGCAAAGCCTTGGTGTCCGCCTTCAGGGGCCACTGAGCACGTCCAGGGGGGAGTGGAGCTAGGTGCCCGGCCCTGGCCAGCCTGACCACTGAGGACTTGACTCTCTCTGTGCTAGGAACTCCAGGGGCACAAGGCCCCATCTGCCCTCTGCTGCTGGCTCAGGTCAAGGAAGTGACCAGGCGTGGACCGGCCTCTCTGCTCCTCAGAGCACCTCCAGCTGCACCACAGCAGGGGAAGGGCACTCACAGCAGGTCCTCCTTGCTTGCACCCTGCCACCGGCCCTGGCCTCCCCTCTCTGCCACCTCAGCTTGGTCTCTGGCACGGGGCACTCCGGATGTGCTGGTCCCCTGGCTTCACCAGCCTCACCAGTCAGTCCCTGCCTCCTCACCTCCCGTCCCCTCCCCACAGGTCCTCGGGCATTCCTTCCCTCAAAGACCCTCCAAGGCTCCCCATCACCCAAGCCAATGTTGTCTCCACTCAGTGATGTCTCCTCTCCCTTCCCCACAGCCCAGAAAACAGGGCTTAGGAAGTCCTGGCGGAAGGCTCTCACTGCTTGCTGCCTGCACCAGGGGCCTAGAGGCAGAACCAGGCACCAGCTTTCCCTAGTGCCAGCTTCCTGGCTTCACCTTTACTTTCCTCCCAGCCACAGAACCCACCAACGGCCAAGCTCATCCACCAAACACCACTAGAGAAAACAAATGGGAGGCTGGGAGGAGTGAGGAGGCACTGGGCAGGTGGGTACCTCCCCCCATCTTAGCCCTTGCTCATTCTCGGGGTGGGGGGGCCCTGGATTCCCCAGGATCCTTGTCCCACTGGCAGCCTTCAAGGCCCAATTATGGTGCAGGAAGTGGCAGCGAGGAGCAGTGCCCACCCCAGCCAGGAGCGAGGCCCGGGCCCAGAAGCCCCCTGGCAGAGCAGGTTGGGGGGACGCTGCGCTCCCGGCCCTGCTGTTCTGGGGGCTGCGGGCACTTTTTCCTAAAACTCACTATGAAATAAAGATACGAGCATCTTTTTCCAATTACACTTCCGAGTCGTCGCATTTTGGTGGTGGGGAAGGATTCCGCGGGGAGTCGCCGGCCCCAACCTCGGGCCGCCCCTGTCCCCGGCTGCAGACCCCGGGCAAGCCTCCCCGCGCCCAGGGCCGGCCCGGGACCCCCACCCTGCGGGATGCGCTCTCCCCGCCCCGCCCCGCGGCCCCGCGGCCCCGCACCCCGCCGGGCGAAACCGAAACTCGGCGCCGGCAGGAAGAGGCGGCCCGGGGGGGCGCATCGACAGCACCCATCCCTCCAGCACCCCACCCCCGGGCACCTGGCCCCGCGGCCCCGCCCCCACCTCCACTCCTCCCGCATCCCCGGCCCCGCGGGCACCCTCCCCCGAGTCCCCGCACCCCCGGGACCCGTATCCCAACCCTCATCCGCGTACCTCCGGGTCCCCGAGTCCCCGCACCCCCGGCCCCGCCCCCGCCGGCGCCCTCGCGGTGCCCTCGCCTCCTGCCCTGGGCGCGCAGTTTCGTTTCCCGGAGTCACAGGACCCGCGGCGCCGCCCCTCGACCCGCCCCCGCCCACCGCGGGGTTCGCTCCGGGCTCACTCAGTCCCCGCGGTCCCGCCTGGCCGGGGCCCGCACCCCCTGCAGCGCCCAGGGGCTCCTGACGCTCACCAGGCGCTGCCACCACTATTAAATCCACGGATGTGGCCCCTGCCCCCTCTGACCTGTCCCCACCGCCCTGCTCCCCTTTGCACATGCTCCAGTCACACTGCCGGCCTTATGGGCTGCGACCAGCCCAGCTCTGTCCTCCCTGGGGGCTCCCCCTCCTGGCATGCTCCCCTCCTGGGGTCCCCTTTGCAGGGCTGGCTTCTCTTGGCCATTCCACCCCAGCATCAAGGTCTGATATCGAGCGTCCAGCAGTGCTCATGTCAAGGTGGGCTGTCTGTACCTGTGGCCGCCGGAACACCTGGCGGAGAACCAGCCTTGGCCCTTGTGGCTGGAGGGCGCAGGGTCTGGCCGAGACGACCTGGCCTGCTGCGTCCTAGTCAGGGAGAAGGACCCAGCAGAAGCCGGAGAGCCAGCTCCCTGGCTTGGCAGCTCGCTGGGCTCCCAGCAGCTCTGCTGCAGGATCCCTGTGGGAATGTCAGTGAAGGGAGAGGGCTGCCCTACCCCACACTGCCACATGCCACCTGTTAGGTCTGGGGCGGGGGGAGCGTCACCAGCAGAGGCAGAGTTTTGGGTGGCATCCCCTGTGTGCTCTGCAGGGCGGATGCCCCGGCGAGCCCTGGCAGCCTCAGCCCCAGCCGTGCACTTGCGCGTCAGAACCCCAGGCCGGTGCCCAAGTAACGGGGAGCCTTGATGGATGAGCTCGACTGCCGGGTCACCACAGCCTGGCCAGGCCTGGGACGCTGGTCCCACCAAATGCAGAAACAGGACAAGTCCACGGCCCGGAAAGTGGACCCACACGGCGAGGCATCTTCCGTTGTGAAAGCCTACGTGGGTCGATGCTGACCGGCGCAGGGGCCGTTGGGAGAGAGGATCTCCCACGAGGGAAGAAGGCCAATCTAAGGCCGCAGAGGAGCCGGCTTCTGCCCTGCCTTCTCTGTTCCTGTCTGCTCCTTCTAGGAACGAGGATGTTAACGCATTTTATTTATTTTTTATTTATTTTTTTTAAGATTTTATTTATTTATTCATTTATCCCCCCCCCCTTGCTGCTTGTGCTCGCTGGGTCAGCTAACCACGCCGTGCAGGCGGGCTTGCTTTCACCAGGAGGCCCCGGGAACCGAACCCGGGGCCTCCCATATGGTAAACGGGAGCCCCACTGATTGAGCCACAGCCCCGTCCCACGTTAACGCATTTTAAAGTCTGGCCTCAGGAAGAGCGCCAGGGGCTGCCCTCCTGCCTTCCATGAGTCTCTACATTCTCACTTTAATTTGTGGTTCAAGAGCGATGAAGCCCTGGGTTGGATTCCCTTCGTCTTCCGCCAGCCCCCAGAGCCCAGTCTCGCCAGCCTGGCCCCGCGCCTGCTCTGCGGAAGTCCAGAGTGCGCCGTGTGGCAGTGCAGGAAGTGCCAACGCTGCACCGAGGCGCTGGGACTTCCTACTTTCTGAGAAGTTGGTGTGCGTATGTGGTCAGTTCGGACCTCCTGTTTTTTGACGGTTATGCAGCTCAACCAGTCACTCAACACAGCCACTAAACCGCAGAGGGCGTGAGCGCCCCAAACTTCAAGTCAAAACACGGGCAGGCCGCCACACACAAAACAAGGAGGTAATGGGAAATCTAGGTTTTAAGGGGACGCTCCACATGCTTGCAGAAGAGACCCCTTCTCCTTAGCCTGCATCCTATGCAATAAATTTTTAGATTTAAATATCACAGTTTTTAAAAGTAATCTATAAATGTAAAATACAGTATAATTAGAAAACGGTGAAAACAACAAAGTTCCCATATGATGGCACATGTGGCTTGCTTTGTGGAGTTGAGCTAAAAGCAGGGAACAGGGCAGGTGGGTAAGGGAAGACAGAAAGAGGAAACCAGAGGTCGTGATGAAAGGTTTCAGCTGGTGTCACCTCCGGCCGTGCCCCTAGATGACAGCAATCTGCAGCCTTGACCCTGGAGCATCCTCTCCTCTTAGGGAAGGAAGGCGGGTCTTCACCAAGGGCCCGGCCCCTCCTCGTTGGAGATCTCCCTGGGGAGAGCCTGCTGCAGCCATTCTTCCCCTGGTCAGCTGCCCGGCAGCAGCAGAGGAACCCCTGGACTCGCTGCCACATCCGCCTTGCTGTCCTTGTCCCTGCAGCTTGCAGCTCTCTGCAAAGGCGTCTCGCCTTGCCTTAGACCAGGCTGCGGTATTCTGATGTTTCTGAGGCTCGTTCTAAGGGCTGAGCCAGCTCCCGCCCAGTCCATTGTAGTCTGTTGTAGAAGAGCTTCGAGGTCTTGGGGACGTTGTATCATTTGAAATGTCCTTGGATCTTCTCCTGGCAACCGTTGTAGAAGACTCAGCCAGGCCCCGAACACAACCATTGTCGGCCAACTTTGCTTCCCTGCCTGTATGTCCTCACCTTCTGAGTTTTGCCTTCACCTTCCTTTGTAGCAAAGCTGTCTTGGGACGTGGAAAGATGCTCTCATGCCAGTCCAAGAGCCAGGAGAGAGGCACACTTTGCAGGGAGCATAAATGCAGTGGGAAGCTGCAGGCGCGACTCGCTGAGAACAAGGGGGCTTCTGTCAGGGGTGCGCCATGACCCAGCCCGGGGCCAGGCAGCTCCTTGGCTTTGCTCTGGCCTGGGGCGCTGGGCTTGCTGCATTCCAGAATCAGTTATTTCAAAGCAGGGCTTGTGTCGAAGAGAAGGGCTGAACAGAATGCTCGCATTTATTTCAGAGCCACGTAAATAAAAACCGTGCAAAGCAAGAGGGGGTGGTGGCTCCTGGCTGTGATTTCGTCTACCTTCAGATCTTAATTTCAGCTACAATTTTCCCTACGGAAAGAGAACGCAATGATTCGCAGATGTGAGTGAGCCTCGGCGGTTAAATTGTTCACTATAAATTACTACATGGGCTTTTGGGTACAAATTGGTAGGGGCTGAGTTTGGCTGCTGGGTCCAGTTGTTTTCTGGATGTGAACGTTGTTGATTAAAGATGTGCTCTTTTGACCCCAGAGTCAAATGTTCCCAGGTTGAAACAGAGTCAAAAACACCATGCATCAGCACCAAATGAGCTAACTGGTGCAGGCTGCAGACCTGAGCAGGACAGGTGACAGCCCAGGGTGACCTTTCGGGGTCATCACCTTGCCCTGGGCACTGGAATCACTGACTGTTATGGTGGGTTCATTTTCCTGCTTTCTTTTGGCTTCGTTGGCTCCTTCAGTGTCTCAGTTCTGGGTCTTGACTGCTTTCCTCTCCTTTCTGGCTGAGCCAGAGCCTCCTTCCCAAAGCACCGGGCACAAGAAATCTTGGAAGGAAGCTTCAGCTGATGCTGTCCTCGTGTGATTGGAAGCCTCACACAGGCCCCCGGCATCACCCCCCAGGCTCAAACTGATGCCAGCAAGAGCTTTGGGTCTGGCTTTAGTTTGGCAAAATGTTCTTGAGATTCATCTAAGTTGTTGTGTCAGTAGTTTCATCCTTTTTATCGATGACTGTAACACAATTTATCAATTCACCTGTAGACGGGTGTTTGGGTGGTTTCCAGTTTTCTACTCTTATGAATAAAGGTGCGATGAACATTTGTGCACAGGTTTTTTTGTGGGGGAGTATATTAGTCAGCCAAAGGGGTGCTGATGCAAAGGACCAGAACTCTGCTGGCTTTTATCAAGGGTAGTTATTTGTGGTAGAAGCTTACAGTCACTAGGCCCTAAAAAGTCCAACTCAAGGTACCCTAAGAGGTACCTCCTCACCCACATGTTGACACAAGACGGCAGGCGATGTCTGCGAGGGTCCAGCCTTCCTCTTCCTCTGAAGGCTCTGTCGTACCAGCTTCTTCCGACCTCAGCTATAAGCTGGCTTAAGGTTCATCTTTAGCCTCGCCCCGATCTCCACCAACCATTTCACCTAAACCCACCAGAGAGTGGCGGAAGGCCCACAGGTGAAGACGAGAGCTCACACAGCAAATCCACCTGTTTTGTGGCTGAGCAAACTGAGACCTGGGAGGCTGAAACCACTGAGTGTGTGGGCTCGGGGCAGGGAGCTAGAAGTTGCCCCTGGGTCAGGTCTCCGGGGTGAGGGGGTGGTGCAGATGCCAAGGGAGGCAGTCATTACCCATCCCCTTAATGTCCTCCTCTCCTGTTACTAGATATACTTTTTGTTACCGCTTTTAGTATCAAAACTGATTCTGTAAAAATCCTCTAGTTACAATATCCTAGTAACTTAACGCATTTTATTGCTGAAGAAACTAAGATGCCAAGAGCTGTTCTAGGGCCGAACAATTTTATCACTGTAAAGAACATTAAAATAATTTCTGTTGGCTCCCCAGTCTGGACTTCTGAGATCCAGAGAGATCAAAGGTTTTGTCCAAGGTCATCCTGCTAGTGAGCAGCACAGCCAAGCCTGCCTCAAGGTCATCAAAAACAAGGAAACTCTCACCGCCCAGAGGGAGCCTCAGGAGACGTGACGACTAAATGTCACATGGGGTCCTGGGTGCAGTCCTGGGACGGAAAAAGGACATTTGGAAAAAACTAAGGAAATTTATTAAAGCATGGACTTCAGTCTATAATAACGAACAGCTCTGGGTCTTTGATTGTTACCAATGTACCATAGGAACGTAAGATGTTAAAAATGGGGGGAAGTTGGGAAGCGGCTGTGGCTCAATCAGTGGGGCTCCCGTTTGCCATGTGGGAGGCCCCGGGTTCGGTTCCCGGGGCCTCCTGGTGAAGGCAAGCCCGCCCGCACGGCGTGGTTGGCTGACCCAGCGAGCACGGGCAGCAGGGGGGGGGATGGATGAATAAATAAATAAAATCTTTAAAAAAAAAAAAAAAATGGGGGGAAGTGGGGATACATGGAAATTGTACTATCTTTGCAATAATTCTGTGTAAAGTCTCAAACTGTTCTAAAGTGAAGTTTCTTTTAAAAACTAAGACTGTTGTAGCAGTTTGATGTAGTTATGAATTCCAAAAATAGATACTGGTTGATGCTTGTAAACTGGTCTGCTAATCTGGGCATGATTAAGTTATGATGAGGGCTTTGACTGGGCCACGTCAGTAGGGTCTTGAGTCCCACCCCTTGGTGGATGGGGTCTCAAAGATAAAGAGATATGGCAAAGGTCAAGTTGGAGTAGTTTTGATGTTGGAGTTTTGGTGCTGGAGCCCGGGGAGGCCAGCAGACAGAGGAGCTTGGTCGTGAGGAAGGAGAGAAGGCCCCGGCATAGAGACGAGCCCTTCACCTGATAGTCTACAGCTGACCTTGTGGAGGAAACAGAGGAGCTGAGCCCGGAGAGAAACGCAGCCCCGGGAAGAGAGGAAGCCAAGGAGCCTGAATCCTGGCAAACGTCGGCAGCTGTCACGTGGCGATGGACTTTGGTGAAGGAGGAAACTCATGCTTTATGGCCTGGTAACTGTGGACTTCTACCCCAAATAAATACCCTGCATAAAGACCAACTGATTTCTGGTATTTCGCATCAGCATACCTTTGGCTGACTAATACAACTGTAAATAAGGAAAAAGAAGGAAGGTAAAATAAAGACATTTCAAACTAATAAAAGCTGGCAGAATAAGATGCCAGCAGACCTCCACAATAAGAAATGTTAAAGGCTGCAGAAAAAAAACACGCCAAATGTAAGAGATGGACTGTAGTTAGTAGTAATACTTTGAAGATGCTCTTTCATAATTTGTCACAAATGTTTCACAACAATGCAAGGTGGTGGTGGTGGGTGATGTATGGGAGTCCTGTATGACTATATGCATGTTTGTTTTGTAAGTTCACAACTTTTACTATACCCTGATGGTTTATGTATGTTTGTGCATGAATGATATACTTCAATATATTGTTTTTAAAATGAAAATAGAATAAAATAAAAAGGATACCACATTGAAATTTGGATATATCTATACAAAGGAGTAAATGATACCAAACTTAATAAATATATAAGTAAATAGATTACTCCTTTGCCTGCTCACTTTATTCTCCCCCCCCCCCAGATGGCTCCCTCATCTGTTTGCTTGTTTGTGCTCACTGTCTGCTCGTTGTTTTTGCAGGTTGATTTTTGCTCACTGTTGTTTCTTTTCTTTCCTTTAGGAGGCACTGGGAACCAAACTCGGGCCTCCCATGTGGGAGGCGGGCACTCAACTGCTTGAGCCACATCTGCTCCTGCCTACTCATTTTTTTAATTTAAAAAGGTAACTGGCTATTGAAATAATAATAATAAAAACATTGTATTGTGGGGGTTTATAATCTAAGCCGAAGTAAACGTATGACAACAATGCCACGAAGGAGGGGAGGGAGAAAAGGAGGCAGTCTGCTGTAAAGGTCTTACGTTAATCATAAGATGGCGTAAAATCATTTGAAGATAGACTACACTGCATTAAAGATGCAGATTGTAAATTCTGGAGCAAGTACTGAAAAGCACACCAACAAACAGTGAGGTATAGCTTATAAGCTGATCAGAATTTAAAATGCTTGTTTTTTGAAATGCATTTTTAAGAAAATAAAAAGGCAAGCTGCAGGCTGACACAGGTGCCTGTGAATGCACTCTAGTTCAGAGGCTCCAGCTCCCTCGACCCTGGCTACATTTGAGGCTAAACTATTCAATGATTAAAAACAAAAAACCTGTGTCAGGAACTGCTGGTCGCCTCTCAAGTCATCACACTCGTGCTGGGCTCCCAGCAAGCCTGGAGCGACTGCGCTGCAGCTCTACCTTTTCCCGCAGGTAAGACAGTCAGGCTGCTGCGCAGGCAGCCGGGAGCCGAGGCGCCTGCCGTCGAGGCCAGGGCTGCTGGGCTGTGCCTCGGCCCGGGAACAGCGCCCATCACTGCTCCCCGCTGCCTCTCCCGATGGACCCGGACGCCTGCCCACCTGCCCCTTCTCCTCCATCATCCTGCCCGCGGCCTCCCGCAGGCAGCCGAGCCACACACCTGAGCGGCACGGGAGGCTGAAGGACCCCAACGCACCTTGCCGTGTACAAATAGAAACGTCCTTTGATAAAAAGTTTATGCCTGAGTAAGCAACATCATAAAAACAGAAGGCAAAGGACACACCAGAAAACATGTGCAGTGAATATAATCACCAGAGAATGAGTATCCCAAAGACATCAAGGGCAGGACAGAGAGACAAGAGAAGCCTTCCCGCCCCTCCTCGGCCTCCCGCGACCCCAGCCTGCACCGGGCTGCAGCTCTGCATCCTGGAGAGCGCCGTGCCCGCGGGTTCGGTCAGTCAGGGGTCCCGTGCTGCCCCTTGTCCGCCAGTCTCGCCGTTCTGAGTTTTGCACACCTGCCTCTTCGGCCCTCAGTGGCAACCAATGTTCCCACTGGAAAATTGTAACTTTTTATTTATTTATTTTTTTTTAAGATTTTATTTATTTATTCATTTATACCCCCCCTTGCTGCTTGTGCTCGCTGGGTCAGCCAACCACGCCATGCGGGCGGGCTTGCCTTCACCAGGAGGCCCCGGGAACCGAACCCGGGGCCTCCCATATGGCAAATGGGAGCCCTACTGATTGAGCCACAGCCGCTTCCCAATTGTAACGTTTTATAACATTATTATATGGACTTTTTTCTAGTTACAAAATTAACATAAATCCATTATAGAAAATTTGAAAAATAAAGAATTACAGAGAGGGGGCTCCCTCCACCCTTCCCCCTCGACAGACCCTACGATCACTACTTCCATCAAAGAGGGCCTTCCAGAAGGGTGATGGACTTCCAAGGTGGCCCCCGTGTCCTGGGCCCTTGGTCCTTAGCCCGTAGCTGAGTGGCGTCCTAGCAAAGAATGTGCCCACGGAGCCCTTTTCCCAAAGACACGGATATTTACAAATTGTCTTTGTTAAGCCAGTGGAGATCGCTGGCACTTTCCTCCTCTCCCACGTTCGT
This sequence comes from Tolypeutes matacus, assembly GCA_026826555.1. Lineage (NCBI taxonomy): Eukaryota > Metazoa > Chordata > Mammalia > Cingulata > Chlamyphoridae > Tolypeutes > Tolypeutes matacus. Next base: position 19,983,631 of record JAKSZT010054478.1, on the reverse strand, counting down.
GAGGCTGAAAAAGCAAGTGAATGAGGCTGAGCACTTAAAGAAAGTGCTGGGAGTCTTATTTCATTTAGATAAGTGTCAAAATCACTCTAATTATCTGAAGGAAATAAGCTGGCTTTAAGATAAGAATGATTAAATCCTGTCCGTATATAAATATACACACACAGTCAGTCCTCATTCCCAGCTTCCACATAGAGAGGGAGATCCAAAAATGTCTAAAGAATATATACACTAAATGGTTACGAGTGGTTTTCTCTGGGAATTGGAATGACAACTTCTTTTCTTTGAACTTTTCTGTATTTCTGTATTTTTCAAATTTTCTATAATGGATTTATGTTATTTTTGCAACCAGAAAAGAACCTATCGTGATGTCATAAAAAGTTAAAAATTTACAGCGTGACCATGACCTGCACACACACGCCTTAGGGCTGCTTCCAGGATGTGGCGTAATTCCCAAGAAAGGCATCTAGTGAACCAGCATCCAGACAAGGAAAGTACCGCGGTGAGAGCTGGTTGGTTTCTGACGAGGGGAATTCATGTTGTTCCACTGAAAAGAGGGCAAATAGGTTCATTCTCGGGGTTTCCTTCCCGGCCAGTGTCCAGGCAAAGGTCGCCCACACTCGAACGAGGCAGCAGAGAAATGCCAGGAGGGCCGATCCGTGGCAATACTGAACTAGCCGCATTTGCTAAATGCCCACTCTATACCAGGCTCTTACCTTTGTCTTCAATTTGATCTGTGCCACAACGCTCTGAAGGACCACCTGGATGTGGAAATTAGAGGTCAGAGAGAGACGTCAACTCACCCCATGGCACCCAGTTGGAAACTGGAAACATCTAGATTCAAACGCAGTTCCCTTTGACTGTGCCACTCTCAACTTTCAGTATTTCTTACAAACATCTGCACAGTTAGAGTGGAGACAATGCAGGCACAGCTCAGAACAACTTTTGGCTCCCTACCAATTTTAATTTGGAACATTCTGTATCTGCTTTGTCCCATACGGGGAGTTACACGTGGCTACTGAGCACCAAAAACGCGGCCAGTCCAAACAGAGATGTGGATTAAGTGTAAAGCACACACCAGATTTCAAAGATCGAGTACACAAAAAAAGTACAGTATCTCACTAATAACATTAATCAGCGTTACACGGATTACATGCTGGGAAGACTTTTTGGATATAATGGGCTCAATGAGATACAGATTTCACCTGTTTCTCTTTACTTTTTAAGTCAATTTTTTAAAAGTGTCATTACATATGTGGCTTGTATTTATTTTATTTCTAACGGACAGCACTGCTCTACAAAATAAATAATCTGTGTCAGAGTTCCACCAGCTGCTATGACAAGTAGACTAAATACATCCAAACCCTGCTTCTAGTTTACCCAACAGTGCTGGATGAGGCTCCAGCTGCCGAAGCGTGGCCGTCTTCAGGGCGTGACTTCAGGGCCCCCAGGAGCATCTCCATCCCAGCCAGCGAGACGGGGGGCAGCGCTTTTACTGGCCAGCCTGGGAAGCCGCTCGCTCAGTTCCCACGTCCCATCGACTTGCCCCCGAACAAGTGGCCACACTGCAATGGCGTCCAGCCGCGTGGGTGGGAGAGAGAACACAGACGTGCTCAGCGGTCAGTGGTCTCGGCCACAAATCCTAAGATATCGACGATTCATCCTTGCCTGAGATCTCCACGGCTGTTTGTAGCCCAGTTGGCTAAACCGTTCCACCCTCAGTGGCTCCTGAGGTGCTTTCAGGAGACCAGACGGAAGCGGAGGCGAAGCCACCAGCACTGGGGACATCTCCACCCCGGCTGAGCTCGTCCAGAGGAGGAAGGACGGTGGTGGGCTCGGCCCTGCACAGCTGACCCAAATGCCAAACTTCTGAGGCAACTAGCCACGCCTCTTTATTATTATTAATTTTTTAATTACAAGGTACTGTATGAATGTATTGTTCTTTGAAAAATTAAACCGTAACGTGTGTGCTTAAAATCAACAACTCCAGGGGTGGCTGTGGCTCAAATGGCTGGGCGTCCGTCTGCCATATGGAGGGACCTGGGTTCGATCCCCGGGACCTCCCGGTAAAATTAAAAATATATATATAGAAGGCGCATGGGCTTCCAGGCTCTGTGTGCCGGTGAGCCGCCAGGCCCCGGGAAACATGCAGCAAGATGATGACGTAACAGGAGAGAGACGCCGGAGAGAGACAAGATGAGATGCTCCGAAAGCTCCGGAAACCAGGGACCGAGGTGGCGCAGGTGGCAGGACACCTCTCTCCTACATTGGAGGTCTCCAGGATCGAATCCTGGTGAAGACTGGAGGAGGAGGATGAGAAGAGATGGCAGGAAACAGACACAGAGAATTGCCCAGCGAATGGACACAAAACAGCAAATGGGGAAGGAGGTGTTTAAAATGGATAAAGTAAATAAATAAATCTTTAAAAATAAATAAAATAAAATAAAATAAAAAAATAAAATCAACAACTCCCAAGATGCAATCGCTTTTATGAGCTTGATGTGCATCCTTCAGACACTGCTTTTAAAAAAACTCTCAGCACATAAATCATTTCCTAGACTTGGCTAGTAGGTGTTTACACAAACGGTGCCTTCAGATGGCCGTCACTCTGCCACTTGTTCTTTTCACTAGAAAACTGAAAATTACAAACAAGATGCAATAAACGTCCTTGGACCTGCTTCCCAGCACACACGGTTAATGCTTTCTCTAGAGCAGACTCCGAGAGATGGAACTGCTGAGTCACAGGTGGTGTGCAGTGAAACTGACGGTGCCGAACACCTGCCAGAGTGTATCAGTTTACACACCGCCAGCTCTGTGAATCTCTCTCCGTTCCAGGAGCGAGCGTGGCAGGTAGGCGCAAGCCAGGAACCGATAGAGGCCGGGTCAGGGCGCGCAGTGGACAGCGCTCCAGGAAGACGAGCAGCCAAAGGGGAGACCGCACAGAGACTCACAGGCAGTGTGAGGTTCAGCTGGCTGGTTGGGGACACGTAAGGAGAAAGGGCAGAAGGTGCGGGACAAGGAGCCGGGAGAAGAGGCATGTGGAAGAAAGGAGCACGATGATCAGGGAGCAGGCTCCATAGGAGAGCCGCCAAAAGCCAGCAGACGGGTGGTCAGCCCCCCATGCCAGCCAGCGTGGAGGGCGCAGTGGGCCCCTGGGCAGAGCGGCCATGGGGGTGGCAGGGATGAAGGGGATGGACCGACAGCAAGCTGTCCACCTCAAGGCCTGATGTCCAGCCGGCCAGCAGCAGAGGCCACTGCTGACTCCCGATGTGACACTGTTCAAGGCCAGCCAGCCACGGGCCGGCAGGCTGCTGACATCGGGCCATTTCCAAGTTGGCAGGGACAGAGATTACTCTCAACTGGACTGGCATGGATTTGCCTTCCTGCCTGTCGGGCCTCAGCAGACACCACTACCCAAGGCTTACAGGGTGTCCGACCCATGGATGCGGGAAGCTACGTGGCATCTCGTCGGTGGGCCCACAGCCGTGGGACCCACTGCCCAGGAGCCACTGGCCTGAGAGCGACGGAACTGCCTTTGGAAGGTGCGGCAAAGGCACCAGCTTTGAGTCTACCCCGGCAAGGACGGCTCCGTCCTCCGTGACTCGCCGTCCACGCCGTCGGTGACTGCTGGGCGGCTCAGCATCCCCAGCAGGAATGGCCTCATCCAGCCTTGCTCCGTGCAGCCCATCGGGAGACCTGGAGCTTCCCTCCCCCATGGCTCTGCCTCTGCGGGTTCAAGGCCATTAGGGATGCTTCCAGCAGGGTAGGCAGCCAGAGCCTCGTTCAACTCTAAGCTCAGCTGCTTCCCGGTCACTTTGGGCTTCTTATGCCGAGGGACCGGCAGGCAAAGAGGGGGTGTCACCTGCCCAGACCAGGGTGGGGCAGTCGGGCTGCAGGAGGAGAGTGCAGCACCCGTTGACCCACGAGGCGACAGCCCTCAGTAAACCCCAGGAGGACAACACACTAAACGTAAACAGCTAAGCCTTCAGTGGAAGAAGGAAGGGATGTTTTCATGACGCGGATTAGGGAAACCGTGTGAAACACAAAACCAAAACCGAAAAAAGAAAAGGCTCATAAACTTGACTTCATAAATGTTTAAAAATACCCACATTAAAAAAAAAAAAAACTCACATAATCAAAGAAAAAGTAGAAAGACTTAAAATGACAAATAACATTTACAACACAAATGAAGAGTTACGAAGGAGCTTTACAACCGTAAAAAAATGCCCTGATAAAAAAAGTGGACCAACAGTCAATGATTCAAACTCACATAAAATCAATGAAATGCCAAAAGAAAGTGGGGAAGCATCTTTTGCCTGTCAATTTCGCAGAAAATAAAACCAGACGAAGTGGTAATAAAGAGTTCAGGGGCTCAGGCCCTCCACTTTACCACTGGTGAGAATTTCAACCACACAACCCTTCTGGAGCTGGTCAGAAAACCCTTTAACCGTGCCACTTGTGCCACTCGAGGTCCCCAGGCCAGGCCCAGGCCCCCGCTGTGCTCAGACCCTGGCTAAGGACTGCCCGTGAACGGCATGGCCTTGGGGGCCTTGGACCCCGAAGACACTGCAGCTGGGACCTCAGCCTTGGCACCCTGGACGGTGAGCTCTTTATTTGAGAAAGGCCCCAGGAGCATGCCTTCGTAGCTGCTGCATGTTTCCCGGGATTTACCCCGAGAAGTGAGTAACAAGTTAAAAAAAAAAAAAAGAGCATCCACAAGAAGTTTAACAGGCAGAAGTTCCCGCGTGGCTGAGGAAGTAAATCACGGCACGGTACAGAAGGAAACACCACGGGGCCGTCTGTCGTCACGTAGTCTCTATTTATTATCACAATAAATACCACAAATGAGCGCCTGAAAAGGGAGTTACACGGCAGCATGAACGGAACGATCCCGATTGTGTAAAACTAAACACAGGTCCACATGCTAATGTCCACGGACATGAACACAGAGTGGGGAGGGGGCCCGGAACAATCACCAAAATGGACGACGGAGGGGGCGGGGAGTCGGTAGTTTTTTACAATAAGCATTTATGATTCTTACAAAAACACCAGAGCTATTGAAACTACAAAAAACGGAATTCTTCCCCAACAGGGACCTGAAGTCGCTTGGCACACCTTGGTTTTCTCCCCAGCGCCACTGCAGACAGACACACCTCCGGAGGCGCCCACTCCCTGGCCCCGCTCTGGGCCGCCCCCGCTTGGCAGGAACGGGAGACGCAAGGACGGCTCTCCTGGACCAGGGGGGTCCCCTCCCCATCCCATCGGGTGGTCTGGTCATCTGGAAGAAGCCCCTCCACGAAGGGGGCACCCCGGGGACAGCAGGACGGCAAGTTTCCCATCATCCCGCACGAAGCCAGCGATGCGCGCCAGGATCGCCCCTAGGCTCCCCTCCCCCGCATCCCCTCCTCGGGCCTTTCTCAGACCCCCCCAGGCAGCATCCGGCAGCCACATCCAGCAACAAGAACCTTCCGGGAGACTCTTCAAACACGGGGTGCCCATGGGACACTCACTAGGCCTTCAACAGGGCGATCTTGTGTTCCGGAACCGAGTCTTCACTGACGTTGTAGGGCAGGGTCCCTGGTTCTTGCCTCAGGTACTTCTCTGGGGAAAACAACAGGTTTTCAAGCAAAGTTCCCAGACAGGGACTAAAAGCAGGAAGGCACCGCGGGGTCTCCCGGGCAAGCCCCCGTCTCTCGGAGAGCTCTGCTCGAGTCTCGGAACATGCAGTATTTTCCACGTTATTAACGCCACTTTCCTCTTTCCAGCGCCCTGTCACGGGACCAGGTGACCGAGTGTTCAGCCACTCTCCTGCTCGGCCCAGGGGGCTGAGCCCCGCACGGTCCTGGCTGCTGGCCTAGGACCACTGCCCCACACCCTGGCCACTTCCTCGAGGATGGAGTAACAGAGGAACGGGCTCTCCGCGCCACGACCGCCGGTTCTCGGGCCTCGGTGTGCGGCCCTCCCCCCTCCCGGCCGTCTGCCGCGGTCTCGGTCCTGGGGGCTCGAGGGCCGGCCACCGTGACGGCACCAACCTGCTTCTTCGAGGGTGGAGAAGTGCTGGAACCCCTTCAGGTCAGCTGACAGCAGGATGCGGAGCACGGGGACCTGAGGGCAGACGAGTGTTGATTCCGGGCAGGCAGCCTGGCTCGGGTCCCGTGTTCACTGGTCAGTCTGACCAGGCGCCTGCACCCCCTGAAGCTCAGGTCAGCAGAGATCACGTGGGGGAGTGAGCCCACCCCTGCTCCTCGGCAGGCAGGGGCCACTGCCCCATCTCCTGGCAGGGGCAGGGGGAAGCCGACGGGGATGGAACGGCCGGAACAGAGGCAGAGCCGGCCGGGGCCCGTGCAGCCAGGACCGCTGGACAGGAGAGCCGAGAGGCCTGGCTTCCCCTCCTCAGAGCCACGGCTCTGCCCTCCGGACCGCGGGAGGCCTCCTGGGGGCTGCTGGTCCACCCGCGCGGCCACCCACCTGCAGGCCGACGAAGGCGAGGCCCACGCCCTGCTTGCGGAAGTCCTCCAGGAGCTCCCCGAGCCCCAGCACCACCGTGTAGTCGACGCTGCAGACGTGGGTGCAGTCCAGCACCGCGCAGCGCGGCGGGCACGCTGGGGAGACAGGCCCGGCGGGGTCACACGGGGAGAGCTTCGGTGCGGCTCAGGGGGGCACAGTCAGAGGCGCGGGGCAGAGCGGGGTCAGTGACTGGCTTGGGGCGTGGCTGCCCGGCGGGGTCAGGGCAGGGACCGTGGTTGTGGCTGCCGTGGTTGTTCAGTTCACAGGAGAAACCCATCTCTCTCCTCCCTTAAACCCCCACTCCTCAGAAGTAGCCGTGGGGGCAGTGAGGGACACACGTTTTGGGAACTGCCCCACGGTGCATCGGGAGAGCGGACGGTCCTGGGACCAAGGGGGCCACCCTGAGAAACTCAAAGCTTGGGGCCAGGTGCCCCCCACCTCCCCTGCTCCACGTACCTTCCAGGGCCTGGCTGAGGGCCTCACGGAGGGCCTCGGCCGCAGGGAAGTGCAGGCCGCTGGCCGGCTGCAGGACGAGAACCGGTCCTTCGGTCACCTGGGGGTGGTGGGGGGAAGCGTTAGATGGCAGGCTCAGGCCGTCCCGGGCAGGGGGCCCCACGCTGAGCTAGAGGACGGGGCAGCGAAGAGCAGGCGGGGGCCGGCCAGTACCTGGGCCGTGGGCCTGGCCACGGAGTGCAGGAGCATCAGCGCCGACACCACGGTCCCGGCCAGGATGCCGTACTGAACTTCCCAGAAACACAGCAGGAAGGTCACGCCGAGGGGCAGCAAGTCGAGCCCTGGAGGGGGCGGGCAGGCCCTGCTGAGAGCACACACTCGGCCCCCCACGCCTGCCGACCAGTAGGGTGGCTTCCTAAGGTGCAACTGCAAACCAGCCCCCCCGGCCCCCTATCTGGGCACTGGGGAGCACAGTGCTGGGAAGGCCACATGGCTCGGGGACGTGGGCTCCATGGCCTTCCTGCGGGAGCCAAGGGGCAGGTGAGTCGTGCCACGGCTGCCCTGCCCTACTAGGAGACGCTAACGGGGGACCCGGCAGCCAGCGGGGCCAGGGGGAGGCCGCACGACCCCTGGGGACCACGGCGCTGCTTGGCCGGGACGTGCCACTTTCAGCATAGCAGGAAGCTGTGCTCAAGGGTGAGGTGAGCGGCTTCTGGAGTGAGCCCCGAGCTGACCCAGCTCACAAACTCAGACTCGTCCCCCGTCCCCCCAGCCCCAGCTTTTCCCCCATGTGGTAGGTTGATATTACTGGTAAATTCCAAAAAGAAGATAATTATTATATTTGTAGACTGATCTGTTCCTCTGGGTATAATATCCTTTAATTTGTATTAGATTCAGCTGAGATGTTTGATCAAATTACGTTAAGATTAGGGCTTTGATTCAACCACGTCATTAGAAAGCAACTCAGCACTGAGTCCCAGCCCCCTCGGTGGGCTGATGAAACAAGACTCACACACAGGAGAAGAACACAGAGGAACAGAGACAGCTCGTTAGACATGGCAGAGGCCCCGAGGAGAGCGATGAGCCTGATCGTCTACAGCTGACCTTGTGAGAAGAGAACAGCTGAGCCCGGAAAGAAATGAGCCCCAGGAAGACAGATGAGTCTATGCCAGCCTCCCGCTGAGATCAGGAGGCTGGGACCAGGGAGCCTCACAAGGAAGAGGAAGGCTGAGCCTCGCAGGCGTCGCCGCCATTTTGCTTCAACAGGTGGCAACAGACTTTGGTGAGAAAGCAACCTGAGTTAGACTCTTTAGGGCTTGTAACTGTAAGTTTCTACCACAAATAAATAACCTTATAAAAGCCAGCAGAGTTCTGGTCCTTTGTATCAGCGCCCCTTGGCTGACTAACACACCCAGTAAAAGAGGCACATCAGCCTCTCTATCAGGGCTGCTTGAAGCTCCAAACCAGTAACGTATGAAAAGCGCTTAGCATACAGCTGGCACAGGATAAGCAGATCAGTTCCTTCCCACTGATAATTCCAAAGGGCTGACGGGGAAACCAGAGGAGATACGGAAGCGTTTAAACTCTTTAAGAAACGAAAGAGAAACCTGCTACTGAAAAGGATCTGCCAGTTAGGAAGTCCTCGAGTCATTCTGCCTGGCGGGGAAAGGGGCTGGGTGGGCTGGACTCCACCGGTCACCCCGAAAACTCTCTCAGCTCTCCCTCAAATTGGCCCGGCATGACCAGCGGCCCAAGGCAGGTGGTCAGGGATGGGGAGAGCCCTCACGTGTCGGCCGTTCGCTAGGCAGTGTGGAGCTGGACTCAGGTGCTTTCCACAGAGTGGGGAGTGGAAGGAAGCCCCTCTCCCCTGCAGCCCTGACGCACCGACCCACAGCTCACCCTAATGCCGCCCTAACTGCCCAGCTGTGGCCACAGGTGGTGGGAGAGTAAGTCACACGCCAGTGAGCAGAGTCGTGCCCCATCACAGGGGACAGTGCCCCCAGGCCTGCCCTGGGGACCTGCTAAGGGGGTCTCTTCTGGAAATGAGTTAAGACGTGGTCGTCGTGAACTAGGGTGGGCCCTGGATCCCATGGTGGGTGCCCTTAGAGGAAGAGGGAAGTGTGGGCACAGAGGGGCACAGAGAGGCCGTGGGAGGACAGAGGCAGAGCAAGAACGTGGGAGGCGAGGAGGAACCCCATGCTGCCTCCGGAAGGAGCAGGGGCCGCAGCCGTGAGTGGGGCTCGCCCGCAGTCGCCCGTGGGGCGCTGGCGGAGCCACAACGCTGACACCCCCAACAGTCAGAGCGGGTGAGGACGCGGCGAGGCCCGGGCATCGACACGCCTCACGGACCAGAAAATACATACTCTTGACACGCCAGAGGGTCCCGAAGATCTTGGTATCGAACAGGGGGGCCACGGCCATGATGATGACGGCGGCAAGGGCGGACTTGGGGATGTAGGAGAAGAGCGAGGTCAGGTAGTCGAGCGAGAGAAGCACCAGGAGGCCTGCGGGGAGCGGGGCAGGGGTCACCGGCAGCAGGGAGGAGCCGGGGCAGAAGCCACGTGGGGCAGGATGCGGCCCGCGCCTACCCGAGGGCCCCGCGGGGGTACGCACCTGTCACCAGCCCCCCTGCGGGGGTGCACACTCCAGACTGGGCGTTCACGGCCGTCCTGGAAGGAGCAGACTCGTTAGCCTCGCCGGGCTGCACAGGCCCCACCTGCGCCGGCCCCCACCTGCGCCGGCCCCCACCTGCGCAGCTGGGCGGCCACCCAGAGGGAAGGGGAGCCGGAGGGCAGGGCCTGGGGCATGCACAACTCCAGCCCCACCCTCCCCATTTCAAGTAATTTCAGTTTTTTATCGATTATAAGAGGACAGCGCTAGGAAGTGAAAGTCAATGAGAATTTCCTCCTGACGCCTTCTGACCCCCTCAGGACATGGGGCTTCTGGGTGCAATGGTGCTTTGGGGGTCCTCTTTACAGTCCTGCTATAGAAACCCCAACCCCCCAGCACCCAGCTGAGAGGGGCCTGGCTGCAAACCCTCAAGTCCAGCAGAGGGTCCACAAGGAAAACACCCGTGACAGAACACCATGCTGCCACGAGAAACGACAGGGAGCTGGTGGCTTGGTGGTTGAGCACCTGCTTCCCACGCACGAGGTCCCGGGTTCAATCCCCGGTACCTCCTAAAAAACAAACAAACAACATGGACACTGATTTTTATCGATACAAGAAGAGGCCGACAATCTGCTGAGGGTGGGAAACAGCTTCATTCCTGGTACTTTGTGTCGGCAGCCCTCTGGCCCTTTGGCAAACGTAAACATTTACTAATTACCTAGATGACCACGGGTTTTTCCTCAGTGGCCACTACACACAAGGCACGTGCCAGAACACAAACACACCTTGATGGAACAATCCAGTTACCTAGACAAGAACACGTGAACGGCTTTAAACTTTAAAAACAGCTAGAGGGTTTTCAAACCGTGAACACCATCACAGCACTTCCCGGGCTGCAGCCCTCGCTCCCCGTGCTTTTGAAACGTTAGCTCATTTAATCCTGGAAGTGGCTCTGTGAGGTAGGTCTCACGACCAGGCCCGTTTTACACACGAGGAAACTGAGGCGCAGGGAGGCCTGGCAGCGTGCCTGGGCCAGCTGGCTGGCGGCGGAGAGCTGGGCTCCCACCCCAGCCTGGCCTGCGCTCTCAGCCCTTGTCCGGTGCTGCCCCATGCACGGCAATCTGGGGCGGGGAAAGGTCAAATGCTTAGAGTCTGGGGTCCGGGGTCCTGAGGATGGGCAGACTTTGAACCAGAAGAAGAGCAGAAAACACGAGCGCATGAGGACAAAGGACCTGGTGAGGGAGACGGTCCCCTGGGCTGGACCTCGACCTCTCGCCTGGGCTGGGACCTCCCCTGCAGCCACTGAGGAGGAACGTCTGGTCACTCACCGTCCAAAGCTGCCCGTGACGGGGTAGGAGGAGACGAGGGAGCCCAGGACGTTGGTGAGGCCTGGGGAGACACACAGAAAAGGCTCATTCGGAGCGGCAGGGGCAGAGGATGGAGGGGAAGGGAAAACATAGCAAATGCGGAAACGGGGTAGGAGGGATTGCTGGGGAGTGACTCTTTCTCCCCCTCGCTCTCAAGGAAGGAAAAATCAAACCAGGACCTTTGCCAAGTTCCCTGGGGTTGAGCCCAGCTTTGAAATAACCCTGCCCCGTTGGTGTGAAATAGACCTGCCTCCGCCCTGCGCGAGAGGGAGCAGGTGGAGAGGTGGTCAGAGCAGAGCAGACCGGAAGCCTCCAGAAACGAGATGCACCTCACCTACCAGGTTTTACCACCTCGTTTCAAAGCATCCACTCCCTTTCGTGAGATAAGGGGCCAAGGTGAGGGAGCAAAGTCACTGCTGTCAACCTCTCTCACCTGACACTGGTTTACCTGCTGCGGAGGGACCCACAAACTGCCCCGTCAGCATGAGGACCAAAGAACCCAGAACATGAGTGGCCACTGCCCGCCCAGCCACCTCACCTCACTGGGGCCTTCCACGGGGTCCACGCCTTCCCCAACTTCCTAAGACCCAGGACAGCCACAGGCTCAGTCACAGCCGCTCAAGGGCTGCTCTCGGGTCACGGCTTTGATGGAGGGGGCCCCGTGAGCACACGTGGCCACCCTGCACCCTTACATGGGAGGCCACCTAGACCAGGGCTCTGGGTCAAAGGTAAAGCTCTGTGCAAGGCCTGGGGAGGGGGCCCTCCCGGCTCTGCCCTTCTGGGGGGCAGCTCCTGCTAGGCAGCGGCCAAAAGGCGCTCACCCGTCCTCAGCCGCAAACGTGCCTCATTAACAACCAGAGCAGAGGGGGTCTCACTGTCCAGAGGTTCCTGGCCTTTCCTCCACGTGGTTTTTGTCTTTTGTACTCCGGTAACTCACCCTCTCATCAGGACGTGAGTTTTGTGCCATTTTTGTAGTAATGGGAACAAGATGCTCAGAGAAATCACATTTGGGAGGTTCAGGGGTGGGTACTTGGGGAAGTTTGGGGACTTTTTCTGCCTGAGCGCAAGCGATGCCTAGGAATTCCAAACTACACCCACCCCCCAGTGATGCCTCATTCACCAGGAGCTCAAAGGAAGTGCCCCCACAGCATCCCTTTGCAACCCATCTTAGGGTCCCAAACTCTTCGCCATCAAGAAGTCAAGTGGCTCATGTGCAAATGCTGCACCTGAAGTCAGGAGCCCACGAGACCTGTGCCCACTTGGGGGGGGGCAGGAGGAGGGAAGGCAGGAAGCTGAGGCCACATGACAAGCTGCACACAGTAACGACAGTGGACAGCAGCTCCGAAAGACCTGGCCGGAGGCCACACTGTCCACAGCCTGAGGCCTGCCTGTCTTCAGGAATCTATCTGCCCTGCCTCCAGAGGCAAGGTCCTGAGACCACCTGGCACATTCTCCAGCTCTCTGACCTGGGGCCCCAGACACTCCCTCGGGGGAACATTCCAGACATTCCTTGTCATGGGACAAGACTATGGGTATGAACCGATGGCTTGGTACGCAGCAGGTACTCAATAAGCAGTAGTCAGAATTACCGCCTGCTGTCAGCTTCCTACTTCCAGTAAAATTAAGTAGACCCATCGGGGATTTGAGGCGTCCGCAGCAGCATTTCAAAAGGACCCACTGGGCCGCCCCTGCTCCTGCTGCATCTCGGCCACCCCTGGGCTCGCTGGGTGCAGCAACGAGATGCAGAGAAGCCCACGCAGGCCCGGCGGGACCTGCGGCTGGGGTCTTACCGATGGCCAGCAGCTCCTGGTTGGCGTCGATGCGGTAATTATTTTGAGAAGCTAAAGAGAACAGACAGCAACAGTGTCATTGGATACACACATCGCTGGGAAAACATTCACGAATCGAAAAGAGGGCTGACGACATTCTAGCACAGCGACATCTAAATTCTAGAAACATACGTGTGCATGTTTAAAATACACGCACGCAGGTATGCATATGTGTACGTGTGCGTGTCGCGAGGAAAGAGCAGACAGATGTACAGGGAAGTGCTAACACCTGTCAAACGTTGGGGTACAGCGGGGGATTATGGGTGATCTGATTTCTCTCCATATATTTCTGCACTTCTGTTTCCTGCTATAAATAAGTACTGTTTGCACAGTAACAGTAAAAACTTAAAGGAAAGCCCTCTCTGCTTACCAGCTGCGATGACTAGAAAGTTAAAGATGAGGCCATCCCAAATCGACAAGGAGGCAAAGATTTTAGGAGCAGCTAGAGGGGCGTGAATCGAAGATGGGGGTCAGCAAACTTTCTCTGTACGGGGCCAAGTTACGAAGATTTTAAGATTTGTGGGCTTGGGGATGGGGCTTTCCACTCTCGATCCATTTTTACTGTGGAATTTTTCAGAAGGACATGGGCATGTATTAATTCAATGGAAATTTGTACTTTTGGAGCTAGAGCAGATGAAAGCAAGGAAGCAGGAGAGCCTCCAGCACGACCCCCAGGGAGGGCACGTGTGACGGCATCTTACCAAAGGCTTTGGCCACGGCAATGCTCTCCAGAAGGCCCATCAGAGGCACCACGGCCAGCCCAGCCCCCATGTCCTGGGAGAGGAGAGGGACAGTGAGTGGCCCTCAGAGCCTGGGCCTCTAGCTGCGTGGAAGGAGAGGTCAGATCTGACCAGAAGGCAACCCGCCAGGGCGGGAGCCAGCTCTTCTCCACGTCTGACCAAAGCAAACGTGCACCATGAACTTCACACGCAAGCAGGAGGCCCCTTATCCTAAAAGGGGCAATAAAATCACGGCAAACTCATTCCCTGCCGGTGTCCACTACAGGACGAACACCCCTGGCCTCACGCTCAAAAGAAGTCAGCACGAGGTCCCCTTGAGGTTCTGTCCAACTGGGAATTTGTCATTTGCCTTTTCGCCCAGACATGCCCCTGTCCGAGGACCCGGCCATCCTAACTGAACCCAGACCTCCCCATCCCAAAGCAGACCCAGCAGCCGCTCCGGCCTCGGCCAGGCCAGCCTCCCTCCGCCGCCTACCTGTACCATCTCGGAGAAGGAAACAGTCCCATTGGTGGTGGTCACGGAGAAAGGAGGAGTCCGCACTGGAGGGAGCCCCTCGGCTGTCTCCCCAGTTAGAACGAAAGGCTGGTATCCAGTCACTTCAAAGGAGTAGGCGACCAGGGCAGCAAACGAGACCACCAGGGCGTTGCGAGCTGGGACGGAAGGAGACGCGTGTCGCTGAGAACCCCTCTCCAGGTGGACGCAGAAACGAGACCAGCAGACCTTTCTCTCGCTCGGGGTGACTGCGCATCCCAGGCCCCCACCCACTAGCTGCCAGGACCAGCCACCCCCCTCCAGACACTGCCAAATGTCCCGGGGTTGGCAAACTTGCCCCCCCCCCCGTGGACACCCACTGTTGTGGGCCAACGTCCTCCATCCTGGCTGCACGTCAGGACCGCCCGGGCAATCCCCGCGCCACATCACGCCCAGACCAAGTCCAGGCCTCTCTAGGGGTGGCACCGGGGGCTCCCCGCTGGCCACAGAGGGCAGGGCCAGTCCCTCAGGCCCCTTCACCTGTCGTGGCGGTCCACACCAGCCCGTGGCTGAGCCGCACGCCGGGGGGCATCTCGGGGTGGACGGGGGGCACGTGGTCCCGCATCAGCTTCAGCACCAGCAGCAACACCATGCAGACCAGCCCCAGGACAGCGTCTCCCACCCTGCAGACGAGGACGGGACCACTCCTCAGCGGACCTATCGGCTGCTTCTGCTGGGAAGCATTCTCTCCCCGTCGCCCTCTCGTTTCATCCTAAAATAACCTGTTCAACTTCCTTTAAGGAAGGGTGCTCAAATCCCTGCTGTTTCCAAACTTTATGCAAAGTTCAGTAAATGGGCAAGCACAGGGCTGGGACTCGCCCCAGCGACGCAGCGCCACTGGCTGGTTTTGTCACGATGTCGGTCTACAGCTGTCCTAGAAGGCTGAGGACTAGGTAAGACTCCTTTTACCCAACAGTCGGTGACGCTCTCCGTTCTCCGCTGCCCCCCCACCCCGGGCTGACCCGATCCTCGTGGCTGCCCCACCTGGACCAGGGAAGCCCACGGACATCCAGGTGGGCTCAGCCGTCAGTGGAAGATGGGGGGGGGGTGTCCCACGTCCTCCCCACTCCTTCAGGCTTCAGCCCCCGCACGGAGCCCTCTCTACAGCCCCTCTCGCCCTCCAGCTGGAGTGCTGGCTCAGCATCCCTGCCTTCTTCCCTTCGACTGTCTCTCCCCATCGCTACCACCCCAGAAGGCTGTCTGGGCACCACCCCGACAGGCCCTCCAGGGACCCCGAGCACAGACCACCCGGGCCACCCGGGGAGCTCCTTGGGAAGCGGATTGGGACTCAGCAGGTCTGGGGCTGACCCAAGCCCGCCTTCCTGCCACTCTGGTGTGGTGGCCTGAGCAGCCAGGCCCTGGGGGAGGAATGGGGGTCTGGAGGGGAGGGCCCTGGGGTACCTGGTCTCTCCGAGGCTGAGGAAGGTGTAATACACTTGCAGGAAGAACTGCCTGGGCATGTCCTGCAGCCCCAGAAGATTCTGTTCAAAGAGAGTCAGATCAGCCCCCTCCCTGAAGCAGGGCCTCACAGCCAGGCTTCTAGCACCTTCCACTCAGCGTGCACCTGGAAGGCCACGAGCAGCCCCCCGAGACCCGGTGGCCGGGCTGAGGCCCTCGTCCTTCCTGGGGGGCGTCTCCCCACCCCCGTGGGGACCACCCCGCCGCTCCCAAAGCCCCCAGGATAGGGCACCACAATTATCCTCGGGGGGATGGGGGCATTGCACAGCATTTATGGTCACGGACCTGTTTCCTTAAAAATCTCCAGTTCTGAGAAAAAGAAAATCTGGGCGATTCCGGGGCGGGAGTGGGACCGGTTCTGCCTCCACCGCCATTGGCTCGAGGCCACATCTGTCACTCGGCCGCCCACCCCACCCCCGCTGCTATGCCTGGTGACCACGTCTGTCACTCCGCGGCCCGCCCACCCAGGAAAGACAAGCCCTGCGGGCGGCGCTGAGTGCCTGGGTGACCCCCAATCCAGGGAGCGGCCCCTGCGGCCCGCCAGGCCCAGGGAAAGGTCAGGGGGCTTCCTGGCCCAGTCGGGGCCCCCCTCGGCGACCCCGGCTCCTCTGCGTTTGAGCTCATCCCGCCGAGGCCCGCGGGGGCGGGCCAGGGGGCGTCAAGGCCCCCGCACTCAGCCCCCGCCCCCGGGGGCCTTCTGTCCAGGGCGTCAGCAGGACTCACCCCTCCGCAGAGGGGTCTCAGAGCAGCCCCGCTTCCAAAGACACTGGGGGACCCAGGGTTGCCAAGTGGGAATGCATACATGGGTACCATCCCCAGGGATTATAGAAGGACTTTCTTGTCACCTAAAGGATATTACTGCAGAATAAATTCACCACCCACGGAACAGCACTTGCCAGACTTCCCGTGACACGTGTGCAGGTACAATCTGTGGCTCGTGGGCACCCACACCTCCTGACACCTCCTGAGTTGCCTGCTCCTCTACAAAACGGAGCTAATGCCACACCTACCTTCCCAGGGTGTCAGAAGGGCTGAGCCCAGGCCCAGGCCCCAATCAAGAACGCCAACACGGCAGCTACTTGACTCTCACGCAGGCTTGTTCTTCTGCCCGCACCTTCTCATCGGCCTCCAGAGGCCCAGGGTGTGGCCCCAAGTCTCCCTGATGGCCCCCGAGTCCCTCGTGTGGGAAGCACTCTGCTCCTCTGACACACGGGCCTGGGTGCACACCTGCTTTACAGCAAGCTCAGCGCCGGGGCGGCAGTGGTCAGGAGCAAAACAGCTCCTGCCCTCGAGGACCGTGAGATCGAGCAAAAGGCACACGAATAGGTACTTATTATTTGGTTCTCATACTTCTCATAAGCGTTTAAATAGAAATGTAAAAATAACAACATTTGAAAACATTAAATTGGAAACAATAATCAAAGTTGAGGCTGGCTAGCTAGACAAGCATGCGGAAACGACTCGCTTGTTGAAATTTTGGCAGCATGCCTGTGACCTGTAAAAGCTGCTGAGAGTGCATAGTAAAGCTCCCAGGACAGAAAACCTCCAGAAACAAACACTGGCCTGAGACCTTCAGGCAGGAGCTGGTGGACAGGATCATCCTTCTTCCAAATGACCAGCAGGAAAACCTGCACGTTACTCACGGCCTCCCCCAGAGAGGCATTTTCTGAATGGAGACCCAGGAAAGCACGGTGTTCCTGGAGCTCCTGGGAAGACGGCAGAGAATCTCCCACAGGTACCACTACCAGCCCACAAACACCAGGGCCCTGTAGGTACCCCGAGGCAACGTGGTCCCCGCGTGGGAGCCATACCCACCTTGATCTGCCCGAAGCCGATGACGATGGCAGCAGCAGAGGTGAAGCCTTTGATGACAGGGCAGGAAATGAAGTCCAGCAGGAACCCTGACCAGCCAAGAGCAAATACCCAGCTGGACCCCAGCTCCTCCCGGTCCCAAAATACAGGTGGGACTGGGAGAGGTGGCTTGGGTGGGACCCGGGGGCACCAGCAAGTGACACGCCCTGCTTGGACTGTTTTTGGAAAGCAGGAAAGGGGCCTGAGCACTCAGACAATTCTCCAAGTGTCCTGGCCTCGGAGCAGAGCCCAGAAGTGACTGGGGCAGGGCTGGGGGTTAGGGGTACCCTCTCCCGGAGAATGGGGGTCAGCCCTGGGAGCGCACGAAGAAGGACATGCGGAGCTCAAGGCATCCTTGGAGGCGGGTGCCCAGGACCCAGGAAGAGCAGACTCGAAGCCCCTCCGGCCACGGCAGGAAGGCCGAGGGGCTTACCCAAACGCAGGAAGCCCATGGCCAGCTGGATGCACCCCGACAGGAAGGCCAGCAGCACGGCGTAGGCGGGCTCGTGGAAGGTGTAGAAGGAGACCAGCAGGGACATGATGGCCGTGGGGCCCAGGGTCACGTCCCGGGAGGTGCCCAGGAAGAAATACACAAAGCATCCCATGAAGGCGGAGTAGAGGCCATACTGTGAGGAAAGAGAGAGGGTCGTAAGCGAGGCCCCCCCGGCAGCCCTGACAGCGGGGGCCTGGCACGCATGCTGTGTGTCCCACGTGGCGGGTCTGGCCCAGAGGACCTGTGAGTGCTACTTCTGTGCAGGCAGGGGGCCCCCCGTCCAGTGTAATGAGGGGCCCTCTCTTCTCCCCCGACCCAACCAGGGGGGAGGGGCTGCTGCTGCCTGCTCACGGTTGAGTTTGAGTTTGCGCATATTCTCAGACCACTGTGAGTCATCGGCCAGCCCGTGTGGACCACTCAGAGCTGGCTTGACGTCTGTGCGTGGGAGGCGGCAGGTAGAGGACGAGCCGCCTGCCCAAAGGCCATGGCGTCTCAGGAGCCTAGAAACCCAAGATTCCCTGAGCCCCGGGGGGCCGGGGACCCGGCTGCGGCTGTGGCCTGCAGCGGCTGCTACGGAGTCCCATCCCTGCTGGGCCAGCAGGGAGCCCAGAGCGGGTCTGGCTGTCAGGGGGGCCGGCAGCCACCTCACCTGGGGCGGGAGGCCGGCCACCTCGGCGTAGGCCAGCGCCTGGGGAACGACCGTGAGCCCCACAGAGAGGCCGGCGATGAAGTCCATCTTCAGCCACTGCACGGAGTAGTCGGGCAGCCAAGCCAGGATGGGCAGGCGCTTCTGCAGGGCCGCAGGGGAACAGCACCTCGCCATGCCAGGGCTGGGGGACCTGGCCCTACCCAGGGCCTTCAGGGAAGAGGGCATCCCTGGGGGGCAACGACAGGAACAGCAGTCAGGGTCTGGGGGCATGCCGAGGCCTCCCCTCCCCCTGGATTGACAGGGTCAATCCCCAGGGCCACGCTGGTCTGGGCAGGAAGCCAAGACGCTGCAGGAGGGGCCTGACCCAAAAGGGGAACCCCTGAATCCCACCTGTCCCCACCCGAGGGGTCCCTCGCTCCAGCAACAAGGAAACCTGATCAAGTCCTTGATAAGGAGCCTGAAGAGCAGACTCGACGCTTCTCCTCCCAGGGGGCTCCCCCGCCTTCTCCCCTTCTCAGGGAGTTGAACGGCCGGGGGGGAGGGAAGCAGGGCTCAGGGCCCCCAGCGCTCACAGCGCGGCTCCGCCCACCACTGCGGACTGCGGCGCGGGGTGGGGGGGCAGCTGGCGAGGGTCGCACCCAGGCCCCCGCCCGGCCCGTCGGGGGAGGGGCTCCCCCATCCCGAGGCCCCGCCTAGGGGGCTCCCTTCTAGACGCCATTTTTACCCTGCCCCCCACCTGTTGCATCCCCATCCTCAAGAGGCCCCAGGGCTCGAGCTGGTTGTGGGGCGACGTCAGAGGGCCCCCCACGGAGGCCCAGCGCACGGCATCCTCCCGGGGCCTGGACCCCCACCCAGTCCCAGCCCCAAGCCCACCGCCAGCGGGGCTGCTCTGGGCAGAAGCCCCCTCCAATGCCGCCCGCCCGCCGACCCTCGCGTCCCGGGGTGGGGAAGGGGCGCAGCCCGCACACTCCGAGCGAGGCCGGCGCGGACCTCGGTGGGAGCGCGGTGGGGGCGGCGGTTCCCCCCGAGGGACACCCAGCGCCCCTCGGCACCCCCGCGGCCCCCCGCCCGGCGCCCCGCAAGCCGCGGGCTCACCGTGCGCAGCAGCTCGGGGTCTCCTGGCGCCGCCGCAGCCGGGTCCGCAGCACTCGCGGGGCGGGGGTGGGACGGGGGCGGGGCCCGGCGCCCACGTGACCGCGGGGCGGGGCCGGGCTCCCACGTCCGCGCGCGGCCGGGGCCCCAGCTGCTGCCCGCCATGCGCCGCCCCGGGCCCGCCTGCTGCGCGCTGCTGCTCGTCCTGGGGCTCTGCCCCGCGCGCGGGGCGCGCTCCCGCAACGTGCTGCTGCTCCTCGGTGAGTGTCGTCCTCGCGGAGCCACCTGCCCACCCGCGCCCGTGCCGGCTCCAGGCGCCCCGCTCTCTGCGCGCCCGCACCCATCCGCACCCCTCGCTGCTGCCCCCCGACTCTTCAGGGTTGGCCCCTTAGAGGGGCGGCGGGGGCGGGACCGCCCTAGCGATCGGACCCCCACTCCTGCCGCCTGCTGCCACCTTGCACCGCGACCCGTACCCGGAGCCACCAGGGCGCACACCCTGGGTCCCCGGCGCAGGCTGCGGGCAGCTCTCCAGGGTTCCAGGCTCGCACAGATTCCCGAGGAGGTGCCGGGGCTGGTGCCAGGGTACCCTAGGGGCTCTCATCCCTCCCCGTGGTGATAACCGCGAAAGTTTGCCTTGCTCAGACCCCAGGATGCTCTGGACCCCAGCACTCCTTTCTCCCGCGGAAGGGAGAAGCCGCCCCCCCCCCCCCCCCCCCCCCCCCACCCCCCCCGCCCCCCCACCGTCTCTGAGGCCTTATCCCCTTTAAGAAGCCCCAAGTTCCTCCAGCACCCTGCTGTTCACAAGACTTCCGGTTTGGGTGACCAGAGCTCGTGACAGTGCCAAACCATGAGGCGCCCCGATTCTTTCCTGTTTTGAGGTCTGGTCCCCTGCCAGGTCTATCTTTCTGATTAGCAAGCTTAGCTTTGTGGTCTCCAGGCAGGCCACTTAGCTAAGTGTAACAGAAACAGCCACAGGCTCCCAGGGCCAGCTCCTCCTCTCCCAGGGATACTGGCTAGGAATTTGCAACCCTCCTGCCAGGAAGGAGGGCCCTCCTGGATCTTTCCAGAGCCCAGGCCATGCAGTCCTGGATTAGGTCCATAGCCCAGGGCCAAGACACCTGAGCAGGTTTGGAGAAAGGCAGCACCCCTCTCCCTGCCTGGCCTGCAAACCGAGTGTGCACCAAGTGGCTGAGATCCCAGCACCCCCCACCCCGCTCTCCCAGCCTGCCTGGCTAACATCTGCACTTCAGCTCTCAGCCCCAGCTCCAGGCCGACCATCCCACTCTGCAAGAACAGCTCCAGGTCCCCATTTCCTCTGATGAGGCAGCTGCCGGCCTTGGGGGTTCCCACTGGCTTCTTCTGGGCTGCCCCTGACCCCCACTCCTATAGGGCGTGGTTGTAGGAGCCAGGAGGCAGAGGCCCAGTCCCCTCCCACTGCCCAGCTGTGCGGCCCAGGTGGTCCCCCTCACCTGCCTGTGCCTCTTAGCTGCTTCCTGTAGGGCAAAGGGGTTGGACTAGATCATCCTCAAGGTATTTTTTGGCACAAAACTCCTGCCGGCAGTGAGGCATGTGCACCAGCAGTGAACAGAAGGTACACACGCTCTCGGGGGTCTCAGACCTGCCCCGGTGGGCTTTCAGTGCAGTGTGCCTCGTGGTCTCCCCAGCACTCGGGACTGGAGGCTGTGCCTTCCGCCCCCGCCTGCTGACCTGCCCCCTGGGCGTCCTGCCCACCTGGCGCCGCCGGCCCTCCTCACCCCGAGCTCGCCCTGCCCTGTCTCCCTGACACCCTCAGCGGACGATGGGGGCTTTGAGAGTGGCGTGTACAACAACAGCGCGGTGGCTACCCCGCACCTGGACGCCTTGGCCCGCCGCAGCCTCACCTTTCGCAGCGCCTTCACCTCCGTCAGCAGCTGCTCTCCCAGCCGGGCCAGCCTCCTCACCGGCCTGCCCCAGGTGAGGGTGCGAGGTGGGCAGGAAGAGGGGAGGGGAGGGGAGAGCCCCCGGGGGTGCCGGCCCACACCCAGCCATCAGCAGTGTCGCTGCGGGGTCTGACTGCCTGCCCTTGCTTGGATCCTGGCTCCGCTGCTCTGTGTCACGGGGGGGTGCAAATAACTAATCTCTCTGCGCCTCAGTTTCCCCATCAGTAAAACAAGGGTCATAATAATACCTCGGAGGACGATTATGAGGCTTGGCCGGTGAATCCTTTACGTGAGGAGAACTTAGCGCAGGGGTGGGCACACGTCGGTAAGCATTAGCACCTACCGCGGTACTGTCACAAGTGCCCGAGCGTAAGAGCTGCCGCTCGTTGTAGACTTGTTCCTGGAATACCGCCTGTTGCAAGCTTTCTGTGAGCCCTCATCTGCACAGACCAAGGCTGCGGGTGGCAGAAGGCGCAGAGCGCGTAGACAGAAGGAGGTTTGTCTGTCTGTCCGTAGACACGTTCTGAGAGGCTGAGCCACTCTTAGCTGTGGCCAGTTCTGGACAGCTGGCCGCAAGGGTGAGGAAGGGACTTTTCCTTCTCGCCTTACATCTTTCTAAAGAGTCTGCATTTTTAACACGTGCATCTTTTTCTCTCTGCAATCTAAAAATCCGGTTACTGAAAAGAAGCCTGGTGCTGTCATTTTCACCCAGCGCCAGGTGATCGTGACAGGAAAGTTAGAAAACTCAGAGAAGCAAAAAGAAAAAGACAACAACTATCCATAATCTTGGGGACCATCCTTCTGGTCTGGTTTCTCTCCTGCTGATGTGTTAGTGTGGCGGGAAGGATCTCTGGTGCTGGTGACAAGGAAAGGGTACTGGCCACTGAAGTCTAAATCAGGGGCCCAGGAGCGGCCCCTCCTGCTGCTGAGGGGACAGCGGGAGGGAGCAGCGCGGCGCCCTGGCAGCTGCGCAGAGCGCGGCCTCACGGGGTCTTGGCCAGCAGCACCAGAACGGGATGTACGGCTTGCATCAGGACGTGCACCACTTCAACTCCTTTGACGAGGTGCGGAGCCTGCCGCTGCTGCTCAGCCAAGCTGGCGTTCGCACAGGTGAGGCGCTTCGGGGTCCGAGCACGGGGTCCGGGGTGAGCGAGCCCCCCGCAGCCCTGTGCTGCGCCTCCTGACTTGGGCCTCCCGGCCGGGCCGTGGGTCCATGGGAACCTGGGACCTGGCTGCCCTCGTGGTGGGGCAGAGCTTAGGATCAGGGGGTGTCGAAGGGAGGCCGAGGGGCCCCTGGCCAGGCCTGTCCCGCCCCACTTCCCAGGCATCATTGGGAAGAAGCACGTGGGGCCGGAGGCCGTGTACCCGTTTGACTTTGCGTACACGGAGGAGAATGGCTCCGTCCTCCAGGTGGGCCGCAACATCACTCGGATCAAGCTGCTGGTCCGGAAATTCCTGCAGACTCAGGGTGACAGGTACGGGGCAGAGCCCCTCCCCCACGCCGCCTCCCCTCCCAGACCCTGCAGTGGGGATTCTTGGTGTCTCCGGTCTGCTGGGTTGGGGTGCAGCAGGGGAGAAGGTTCCAGCTGCTCGGGTTAATCTGGGCAGAGCGAGAGGGGCCTTGGGGATGCTGAGGCAGTGAGGACGACGGGGAGGCTTCTGGGTATAGGGGCACGGGCAAAGCTGAAGGGCATGTTCCTGCCTAAGAACGAGGCTCCCTGGGGTGGGAGTTGGCCGAGCAGGTGGCATGCCAGCCCCCGCCCTCCCCTTGCAGGCCCTTCTTCCTCTACGTCGCCTTCCATGACCCCCACCGCTGCGGGCACTCCCAGCCCCAGTATGGAAGTTTCTGTGAGAAGTTTGGCAACGGGGAGAGCGGCATGGGACGGATTCCAGACTGGACTCCCCACATCTACGAGCCCCAGGACGTGCTGGTAGGAGGAGCCCCCGTCACGTCCAGGTGCCTTCTCTGCATGGCACCATCCAGACCCCCGAGCCCCTCCCCTGAGCGCGCAGCCCTTGCTCCAGACGGCTGTGAACTCAGCGTGTAAGAGGAGCGCCTGCACTGAATCGGAACCCCCACGCGTGGGGCCGGCAGAGAGAAGCGGAAAGACGTGACACGATGCACTTAGGTTCACAGGTGTCTGGACTAATCCGCTCACCGGAAATGAGGAGGTTCATGCCCTCTGGCACCTCCGCCTCCTGCCCCACACTGGGGGCTGGACACCCTCTGCCTCTCCCCCAGCGTCTGTCTAACCTTGACCTTGCACCCTTCACCCTCCCCAGGTGCCGTACTTCGTCCCCGACACCCCAGTTGCCCGGGCCGACCTGGCTGCTCAGTATACCACCATCAGCCGGATGGACCAAGGTGGGCTCAGGGAGCATGGGCAGCTCAAGTGTCCCGTCCTGGGCAGGCGGCTCTGGCGGATCGGGCTCAGCCGGGGGGTCCCCGCCAACGGCATGGCGTGAGCCAGGGTCTCCGTGTGGAAGGCCCTGCAGGGGGGCTGGCAGAAGCCTGCACCCGGGAACGAGCTGGACCTGGGCACTCAGTCTTGGGGCTGGCCTCCTGTGAATTGTCCCCCAGGCCGCGAGCTCTGGGTG
Source organism: Tolypeutes matacus (assembly GCA_026826555.1). NCBI lineage: Eukaryota > Metazoa > Chordata > Mammalia > Cingulata > Chlamyphoridae > Tolypeutes > Tolypeutes matacus. Next base: position 19,959,536 of record JAKSZT010054478.1, on the reverse strand, counting down.
CTCAGAGGTTGGGCGAAGGCTCCAAATACTCTTCCAGCCGTGGGGTCCAGGTCGTGTTTGGGTCTTTGGAGCTCCCCGGATGAGGCAGCTCCAGGACTCGGGGGCCACAGCCTCATCACACCCATGGTCGCCTGGGAAGGGAGAGGGCGTAGAGGGACTCCTCTCTTTGGTGCCCACACCGGGCTGTCCCGCCAGCACCCCAACAGACTCGAGGCTCCAGAAACCAACGTAGGGCAGCGGCAGCTGTGCGGGCATGAGGCAGGGTGCCGAGGGGCGACGGGGTCCCTGGAGATGGGGGATCAGGCGAGGCGGGGCGTGGAGGATGACTGTGCGTGAGGCCTGTGCCTGGGGCACCCGCGGCTGAGCTCTGCCGCACCCCCCGCCCCGCAGGGATCGGCCTCGTGCTCCAGGAGCTGCGGGCGGCCGGCGTCCTGAACGACACCCTGGTGATCTTCACGTCCGACAACGGGATCCCCTTCCCCAGCGGCAGGACCAACCTGTACCGGTCAGGCACCGCCGAGCCCTTGCTGGTCTCCTCCCCGGAGCACCCGAGACGCTGGGGCCAGGTCAGCGAGGCCCACGTCAGCCTCCTAGGTACTGCCCCATGTCGCAGGTGCAGGGCACCCGCTGCCTTACGTGGTTCCCACAGCGCCCGGGCGAGGAAGGGATGCCTCCCTCTTCCTCAGAGCAAGGAGAGGAGGCTCGGGGGTGCGGCAAGTTGCCCAGCGTCCCCAGCTCACGAGCACCGGAGCTAGGACGGGGCCAGGTCTCGTGGCCCTGACGCCGGCACTTTTCCCGCCGTAAGTAGTGGGCACAACTGCCTGCGCCAGCGTCACCTGGGAGGCTCCACCCCCAGAATGTCTGAGCCAGTAGGTCTGGGGGGGCAAACACCTGCGCTTCTGACAAGCCCCCAGGTGACGCTGAGGCTGCCCTCTGGGTACCCTGCTTTGGGAGCCTCTGCGCCCCAACATGCTGCTTTTCCATCAGAGCCAGAGCGTGTTGTACCCTGCAAAAAGCCTTGGTGTGCCTTCCCGCCTTGCAGATGAGCAGCAGCTCTCAGGGCCTGGGGGGCTTTGGGAGGGCGCGGGATAGACCCCCCTGCCCAGAAGAGCCCCTGGGGCCGACTTGGGGGCTCAATGCTCGTCCCTGTTGGTCTGTGTCCCTTTGACCGTGCGTGTCCTGGGGTGTCTGTAACAAAATGTCATCAACTGGGGGGCTTAAAACCACAGAACTTCTGGAGGCAGAAGCCCAGAATCCAGGAGTAGGAGGGGCCGCGCCCCCTCCAGACGCTGCAGGGGAGGGGCCTGCGCAGCCACCCCCGCCTCCGGTGTTGGCGCTCCTTGGCTGTGGACGCAGCCCTGGTCTTCTGTGGCCGCCTCCGCTGTCCTGTCTCCCCCCTTCTTAGGAGGGCCCCAGCCCTCCTGGATTAGGGTCCTCTCTTCTCCAGTGCGACCTTACTTAGTTTCACTAAGTCCATCTACAATGACCCTATTTCCAGATAAGGTTACGTTTGAAGTTCTGGGGGTGAAGACCTCAGCATCTTTTGGGGGACGCGAGTCCACCCATAACAGGCCCCAAAGCACAAAGCCACAGCGCAGAGCCAGCGCAGGTGAGCCCTCCCTCCATGGGGGCTTCCTCACCGCCTGCAGGAGCTCAGGGCTCTAACGGGCACCCAGTCCAGGCCCCTCGTTACGAGAATGACACGCTGTGGTCCAGAGTGGCGCCGTGGTGAGATGTTGGTGCATTGGCGACTTGGTGGTCCCCCCATCCTGAGATGCTTCAACCGAGCCCTTCTGGAGGGTGGGCTGTGCACCCTGGAGGGGCTCGCCAGGCTGACACCCTCCCCCCTCCTTTCCAGATCTCACGCCCACCATCTTGGATTGGTTCTCCATCCCCTACCCCAGCTACACCATCTTTGGCTCAAAGACCGTCCATCTCACTGGCCGGTCCCTCCTGCCAGCGCTGGACTCAGAGCCTCCCTGGACCCCCGTCTTTGGCAGTCAGAGCCACCACGAGGTCACCATGACCTACCCCATGCGCTCCGTGCTCCACCAGAGGTTCCGCCTCCTGCACAACCTCCACTTCAAGATGCCCTTTCCCATCGACCAGGACTTCTACGTCTCCCCGACGTTCCAGGACCTCCTCAACCGCACCACAGGGGGTCAGCCCACCGGCTGGTACAAGGACCTCCACGACTACTACTACCGGCAGCGCTGGGAGCTCTACGACCAGCGCCAGGACCCCCACGAGACCCAGAACCTGGCCGCCGACCCGCGCTACGCCCAGGTGCTGAAAGTGCTCAAGGCCCAGCTGGCCAAGTGGCAGTGGGAGACGCATGACCCCTGGGTGTGCGCTCCCGACGGGGTCCTGGAGGAGAAGCTCTCTCCCCAGTGCCGGCCGCTCCACAACGAGCTGTGAGGCCCCGGCACCACCCCTCCTTCCCGGCACGCCAGCCGACGATGGTCCCCCTGTCTCCGTCTGGGGAGGGGTCTTCCGTGATGCTGAGTGTCATTCCTGCCCATCTTGGGGAGCAGAGGGTGTGCCCTGAGCCCCTGCCTCCCCCCAGGGCTGCTGCCACCACTGTCCTTATGTCTGAGCCGTGCCCTGGCCCAGGAATCCAAGGGCAGAGCCTGGGGTAGGGTAGTGTGGTGGGTTGAGCCACGGACCCCAGTCTGCACTCGTTCTCGGCCCGCCTTCCGCAGGCGTGGATCCGCTGAAGAGGCATTCTCGAAGGTCAGTTATGGCACGGCCTGTCGGAGCCAGGATGGGCTTTAATCAGGGTCTCTGGAGTCCTTTAAGACAGAATGAAATTCAGACAGAGACAGGAGCCACGGGAAGAAGCTGGAAGTCAGCGGAACCCGGAGGAGAAAGGAGATGCCGCCACGTGCTTTGCCACGTGGCAGAAAGCCAAGGACCAAGGATCGCCCGCAGCCAGCCCCAGCACGCCAGGGTCTTCAGGGAGAAAGCATTGTTTTGCTGACGCCCCGATTTTGTGCTTCTAGCCTAAAACCATGAGCCAATAAATCCCCACTGTTTCAGCCCACCCACTGTCTATTTGTTTTAGCAGCTGGAGAACTGAAACAGGTGGGGTCCCCGGCACGACAAGGTCAGGGAGGGGTCTAGGCCAGGGGCTTGCTTTCTGGGCAGGACTGGGGACCCGCAGGTGGACGGGGCTGAGACTCGGGGCTTGAGACCCTCCTCCTTGTTTGGAGCCTCCAGATATGTCCGAGTCCGACACCCATGAAGAGATGAGGCTTCTGTGGTCCAACCCGCTCTCAGCGGGGAGCACGGTCCCTTGGTTTTAATCAGCCTCTGGTCTTGAGGAAGCCTCTGGAAGGCATGTGGGCTTGTCCTGGTTCCTTGGTCTTCCCACTGCCACAGCCTGGGCCTCTGGATTGGGTTAATTCTAAGCCACGGATCCACTGCAGGTTTCCTAGCAGTGACGATTTCAGGTCTGTGGTCTTTGTGAGTAAAACTCGTCCTTCCAGAGAGTGTCCAGGGATGGAGATGTCCCCGTCCCCACCCCCCAGAAGGGTGGAAACCCCCTGGCCTGGCCTGATTTTCTTGGGTGAATTCTGCTTCTCAGAGAATGCACCTCAGCCACCCTGCTTCCACCACCCAAGCCTGGGGAGGGGCTCCTTCCCTAGATGGGATGGGCTCCCACCACCTTCCCTGCCCCCATCGACTCCATACTGGGGGTGGGGTGGAGAGAAAGCTGCAGCGTTGTGAAATATTTTATTTTAGTAAAATAGAATTTTCACTCCCTGAATGTGGTTATGATAAAAACTCCCTGGATTCTAGAGCAGTTTCCTCCAGGGGTGCTGTGTCTGACAGTCCCTGGAGATGGGGAGGGGGGACCAGTGGGCTGAGGCCGGGGCCCCAGGGTCCTCACAAGAGCCATGTGCGAATGGCTCACAAGCCCTGGAGAGGGGCCGAGGTGCAGTGCCGGGATAGAGGGGGTGCCCGGGAGCGGCGTGGGCAGAGGTCTCTGGGCCAGGCTCCCCCAGGATGCCCACCACGGGTTCCTGGACCAGGTGCGGCGGCTACCAGGCACTGTCCCACTCAAAGTACATTTCCATCATGTACTCTAGCGACTCACTGAGAACTTTCTCTGCCACGAGAGGCTGAGAAGAACGAGCCAGGGTTCAGTAAACATGGGTTTGTGCCTCTGCTCTGGGCAGGGGCGGCAGCGGCCTTGTGGACACCAGGGCTCCTGGCCGGGGCCTCAGCGGATTTGGAGTTTGGAACAAGCCCTCCAAGGTGTCAGATGTAAGATGAAAGCGCGGCTGCAAGCACTCGGGCAGGCGGCTGCAGATCAGCCAGAGAGATGGCGCGTGGCGAGCGTTTGAGGTTAGACCCCCGCGGAGAACATGGAGCTGGCGCCTGGAGATCTGGGCCTACAAGCTGAGCTCTCCCCCCCGCCCCCCCAGCAGTGCCTGCTCTGGTCCCGAGCTGAGGTTAGACTCAGGAAGGAGACAGGGCCCTCAGTGAGGCCTCTGCTCCGTCCACACGATCTTCTTCTGCTCGTCCGCAATGGCCAGGCGGGCAGCGCTGAGCAGGGCGTCCAGGTCGCCCCAGCTGTCGGGGGCCAGGCTGCTGTACAGACAGGGCACTTTGTCCAGCTCCCCCTCCTCCTGCCTGGCCGCCTCCAGGAGCTGCTCCTCCGAGGTGCCGAGCCGCTGCAGGGCCTTCCTGTGGTGGACAGACGGGGAGTCGGGGGAGGCCAGGCGGAGCGGACAGCCAGCTCCACCCGGAAAGCGGCATGTGTCCCACTTCCAAAGCACAGGCGTGGCAGGCACGTGTCGCCCTTAGCCAGGTAAAAGCAGGCTCCAGGTTCTCTTTCTCTCCTCTTAGCCACCCTCTGGCTGCTCCCCAGGAGAGGGCAGTGGAACCCTTGTCCCAGAAGTTTATGGGGGAAACTGCCCTGAGCTGGAACAGTGTGTGAGTTCCTGCGAACCTTGTAACACACCCAGAGGCACACATGTGGGTTCCAAAGGGGCTCGGGCACCGGGTTCAAGCGCCGTGGCCTCGGGCCCAAGGTGCACCTACTTGAGTTTCTTAGCAGCCTTTTCGTTGATAGAGACGTGGATGATGATTGGGAAGATCTCCATCCTGTGCAGGGCCCAGACCCTGTCCAGCCGGATGTCCAGAAGGGCGTGGGAATTCTTCAGGGAGGGAGAGAGAGTACTTATTAAACGCCTCCTGAGTTGAGGAAACTAGGTTCAAGGAAGTTCAAAGAGTTGCCCAAGGTCAAGGATCGTAAGTGGCAGGAACGGGGTTTGGGTTTCCACGTTACTCCCACTGGACCCCAAGCTGGGGGCCAGCTGAGCACAGAGCTGGGGTGTCCAGGGGCCCCGAGGTTGGCGGCAAACCTCCCCCAGACCCCATGGTCATGGCACAACTGCACTGCCCGGTCCTTGTCGTGTCCTGGGACTCGTTTCTCCCAGGCTCCGCTCTTAGTGCTGGTTTTGGAAAGACTCCCTGCCCTTGTCCCGCTGCCCTCCTCCCCTCCGAGGGGTACAGTTCCTCAAATCCACCCCACCCCCCGCGACCCAGGGCCGGAGCTGCCGTCCTCAGAGCAGCCCCGGGGCCCGCCCCTTACCCTTTCCACCAGGGACTCCACGGCTTGGCGGGTCACCCAGCAGCGGCTGCCGGACGCCTCTCTCTCCTGCACGATGTCCCCTCTCTGGCTCCGGGCGTCGTGCTCCTCCTGACTCAGGTGCTCTGAAGGTGCCGAGCAGGGGCGGGACATCACACGCCTGAGGGAGGCCCACGCTGGACGCCCTGGCCCCTGCCCCGGGCACACCCCCCGGCTCTGGAGAAGCTCCTCTTGTGGCGCCCAGTGTATCACCCGACCCTGCTCCTGTGCCCCGCTCAATTCCCTCAAGTTCCCAGACACAGCAGGTGCCTGTCAATGTCAGGACGGACGGACGGACAGGTGGACAGAGGGAGCCCTCCCCACCCATCCCTTTCCCAAGCTGCGCACTCCATATCCAGCTCCCTCCACCTGGAAACCCATAGATCCCGTAAATCAGCCATTTTCAACCAGGGGCAGTTTTGCCCCCACCCCGGGGGGCACTTGGCAGCATCTGGAGGCATTTTGGTTGTCACTGAGGGGGCAGGGGTGCTGCTGGCATCTGGCGGGCGGAGTGGAGGGATGCTGCTGGAGACCCTCTGGTCCCAAGCCGAGGAGTCTTCTGGCCCCAGATCTCGCCGGCGCCAGGCTTGGGCGCCCTGCCCTAAAGAAGCCTCTTCAGGCACCTTCCTTCCTGAGCAGCTGCTCCGGTGCCACCACTCATCCGCCCAGGCCCTCCTCCTGCCCTGCTCCCTCCGCCCTCCCAGGCAGCCCCCAGGCAGCTCTTGGGTTTGTCCTCGGTCCCAGCTCTGGCCTAGAGGTTCCAGGGCCTTCAGCTCATCCCCCATCCATTTCGACGCTGTTTTCAAAGATCCAGTTGATGGTGGCTTCTCCCTGCTCTGAAAACCGCCCGTGACTCCCCATGCCCCTCCTCGCCTCCCCGGCCTTGCCCCAAACCACCTCCTCCCCCGTGCCTCCCTGCCCCTGCTTGACTGCCTCCTCACCTCGTTCCTCCCACAAACTCTCCCTCCCCCCCTGCAAAGAGCCCATTGCTCCCTCTCAGGGCCGCTTTTGGACCTTACGCCCGTCTCTACGGTCAGTACAGCGTCCTGCCGTGCGCTCAGCCTCCACAGCACCAGGGGCCCCCGAGGGCCCCTTGGACTCCGTATCTCCAGCAGCCCACGGAGCCCGGCGCACTCACTGGGGGAGCCACACAGTAGGTGCTCACTGGGGGAACTGCTCGGGCCGCACTTGGTCCCACCTGAGAGCATGAGCTCAGGGAGGGTGGGACGGGGCCCTCTCCCCCCGCCTGAGCACTAACACTTCCCACCGCACTGCTCAGTCAATGAAGGACGATAAAGCAAAGAGCCAACAAATGGCTCACTCCCGCCCTCTGGCCAGCAGGAGGCCTCTGCGCTGCCCAAAGGAAGTGCCCAGGGTCTGTCCATTGGACCCAGGGTACCTGCTGGCCGTTCGCCTCCATGGATCTCCTCTGAGCAGATTCCGGGAGAAGGACGGCGCCTGCCCCAGGTAAATGCAAGTTACCTGCCAGCGCTAACTGTACTGGTTTAGGCAACTTCCCCCCAAACTCACGTCCGCCTGAACCCTCAGGATGTGGTCTGATTTGGGGAAAGCGTCATTGCAGCTAGAATTGGCTAAGAGGTCATTCTGGAGTAGGGTGGACCCCCTAATCCAACAACAAGCGTCCTTATCAGAAGGCCAGGTAAGGACACGGAGGGAAGGTGGCCACGTGACGACAGATCTGAGTGACAAGCCGGGAGCCAGGGAGCACTGAGGACCGCCGGCCACCACTGCAAGCAGGAGAGGCCGGGAAGGAGCCTCCCCTAGAGCCTTTGGATGGAGTGCGGACCTGCCCACACCTGCATGCCACCTCCGGCCTCCAGGACGGCAGAGAACGGATCTCTGGTGTGAGCCCGGTCATGGCAGGGTCAGGGCAGCCCCAGAAAGCCAGGTGACCCTCACGAAGCTCTCATGAGAGCTCAGGGCACGTCCTGCAGAGGCCCTGCCCGGAGCTGGGCCTGCCAGGCGGCAGTCAGGTGGGTTTACAGGTGAGCGCCTACCTGCTGGGCATTTCTCAAACCCTCTGAGGAGGCACAGCTTCTCGCTCAGGACCCTCCCCACCACGGCAGGCACGAAGAGCACGGGCCGGGGCTGGGTGGGCCTGTGGGGGCTGACCAGGGTGTAGGGCACCAGGGAGACACAGCACTCGGCCCAGAAGCTCACGGCAGGGGAGTCTGTGGAGGAGAGGACCGTGAGCCTGCCCTCCCGCGGCTCCCCCATCCCCCATCCCCCATCAGTTCCGACACCCCCCACCAGCTCCCCATCCCCTCCCTCATCCGCTCCCCCACATCCATCCTCTCCCCATTGCCTCCCCCATCCTATCAGCTCTCCCATCCCCAATCAGCTCCCCATCAACTCTTCCATCCCATCCCCCATCCCCTCTCCATCCCCCATCCCCTCCCCCTCTAGCCAGCCTGCGCAGGAGGCACTTCTGCCTGCCTTGTTCACTGCTGCAGCGGCTGCTCCTGGAGCACCACAGGACCCGCCCTGGGCTCTGACACTGGTGATTCATCACACATTTCACAGCCGCCCTGGCTGAGCAACTGCTTTTCACCCTTTGCTGAAATAGCTGGAGGGATGGACAAACTCAGCTTCATGGGCTGCAATTTAATCCCACTTTTCTTGTTTGGCCCACAAGGGATAGAGAAAAGGGTTCCTTCCTTCCTAGCCACTCCCAGCCTGGGGGATGGCTGGTCTTTTCCCTCTCAGCCCGGCCCCCCTGGGACACACGTGCCCAGCCCGTCCCTCCCTCCTGCTGCCCTTTAGGTTCTGAGGCTCCTCTGTGTTCCAACGTCCCTTTTATATTATGCATCCAAAAAACTTCTATGCGCAGCAGAAAATAATCTCGAAATGATTTCCCTTACTCTCCGCTGCCCTTACTCTGAATCCACTTTGGATCGCCCTCACGGCTTCGCAGGCTAGGGGCGCACACTCTGCTGACATTATATTACGCAGTCTCCACTGGCCTGTGCACGCGGGCGTTTGGAGCGCTTTCAGGCTCTAACTATTCTACAAGGGCTGCTGCCGATGTCATTGTACTCATGACCTTGGGGACTCTTGTTGGAGCAGATGATGGAAACAGGGATATTGGCCTAACAACGTGCCACACAATCGCTCTACAGTAAGACACGTGGGCCTCGCTCGCCGTTCCTTAAAGATCTGTCCTGGCCCAGGTGGACGCCGTCACCCTGGCCAGTTTCACCGACCGGCAGCCGCTCCCGGGGGCCCTTGCCTGCAGCAGCCGGCGCCCCCAGCAGCAACGTGGGGCCTCACCTTCCAGCCTGCTGGGGTCCGAGGGGCCCCCACCGGAGGACAAACACAGAGGGCTGGTCTTGGCTTTGTCCATGCAGACGATGCGGACCATCTTCTGTGGTCCCCCAGAAGACTGCCGGCGGGGTGAGAGGGCGAGAAGGGGCGGCAAGGGTTGTTGAGGCCGGCGGCCCGGGTCTGGGGCCCACCCCAGAAGCAAACCCAGCCAGACAGCTGGGTCCGGGGCTCTGCGCCAGGGGCAGGAGGAGGAGGAGCGGTCACGAGGCAGACGGGCCCCGGCTGGGCCCCCGTCGCGCGGGGGTGGGAGATGGGTGGCGGGAGGCAGGGCCCCACCCCCACCTCGACAGTCCAGGCCCCGTGACCAGCGTGTTGCTTAGGAACAGGCGTGTGGGCAGCAGCCCTGCAGGACGAGCGCTGGCCTCGCAGGAAACAAGAACCAGGCGGGGAGGAGCAGGCAGGGGCCGAGCTGGGAGCATGGCAAGGAGCAGCTGCTCCCGAGGCCAGCACGCGAGGCGATTCACGTGCAGGTCAGGGGAGCGTGGTGCCTGGTGTGCAGGTGCAGGCAGCGGTTTGGGGGGTCCCCGGGGGGGGACACGGAGGGCCAGGCCATGCCCCTGGGAGCAGCGCCCAGCCTCGTCCAGCCCAGGGAGGCCAAGACCTAGCGGGGGCGAAGGGCTGGTTTCGGCCCCGGCCCTCCAGGTGCTGTGACCTGGGGGGTGAGGCGGGAGCGCCGAGGCCAGGTGGGCAGAAGCAGGGCCCCCCGGGGCTGCACTCACCTTGCGGGTGGCCGCGCTCTGCTGACTCCCATCCCGGGTGATGTCCCGGATGATGGCGACGAGCAGCTGCTGGGCCCTGCGCAAAGGAGGGAGCCCCCAACAGTGAGGAGGGCTGGGTCGCAGCCCACGGTGTCAGCCTCATATGGCCAAACACGACAGTCTCCTGGGGGCTTCGGGCCCACCCCCAGAGATGCAAGTATAAAGGCTTTCAGGTGGGACCCAAGTGCTTCTCAGGGGCAGCCAGGGTTGGGGACCACCGTTCTAGATTCTCATGACCCCAGGGTTGGGGA
>JAKSZT010054478.1:19853949-19949534 GCA_026826555.1 Tolypeutes matacus | reverse complement strand
GGGTTGGGGACCACCGTTCTAGATTCTCATGACCCCAGGGTTGGGGACCACCACTATGAAATTCAAGTTCTAGATCCTCATGGCCCTGGGGGTTGGGGTCTACCATTCTAGAACCTGGGGTTCTAGACCCTGATAGCCCCGGGGTTGGGGACCACCGTTCTAGACCCTCACAGCCCGATTGGGGACCATCATTCTAGATCCTCATGGCCCGGGGTTGGGGTCCATCATTCTAGAACCTCAGGTTCTAGACCCTCATGGCCCCGGGGTTGGGGTCCATCATTCTAGAACCTCAGGTTCTAGACCCTCATGGCCCCAGGGCTGGGGTCCACCATTCTGAGCCTCAGGACTCCAGGTATGGCTGCAGACAGCTCAGCATCCCTGGAGGGCAAAAGGCAGACCCTCAGGCCCCACCCGGACCTGCTGCATCCCCCCCCCCAGGTGCCCTAGATTTGCACTTAGGCTGAGAAGAGCTGGACAAGGCACCCTCATTTTGGGGGCACTCCAGGTTTTGGCCTTGAGCCTCAGAGGTTCATCTAGAACCGTGGCCGATCGGGAGCCAGCCACCCCAGTTTGCCTGGGAGTGAGGGGTTTCCCGGGGCATGAGACTTTCAGTGCTGAAACCGACACAGTCGCAGGCAGACGGGGTGATGAGTCACCCTACCCCCAGGGGACATTCGGTGAGGGCCGCAAGTATTTTTGATTGTCACAGTTTTGGGGGGAGCTACCGGCACCCCGTGGGCAGAGGTCAGGGATGCTGCCCAATACCCTAGAGTGCCCAGGACCACCACAAAGAAAATCCAGACCCCAGCGTCAAGCAGGTCAAGGCCAAGAAACCCTGATCTAGGATGCTCGAGGACCAAATGCCATTTTCTAAAGGCAGGAAGTGCCCGTCACAAAGAAACTCCGTCCCCAGCAGTCTCACTAGGTGGCATGTCTGGGGTTCCATTTCTTAGGGCGTCCCATCTCTCCCACCCTCTCTTCAGGGGACGAGGCCTCTCCTGGAGGCTCACCGCGCGTAGTTGGGGACGGTGCCGTGGTCCGTGTCCTCCATGGTGTATGGGCTGACGCGGTGGGCGTGCCAGCAGCCGCGGCCCTGGAACATGGTGTCAGTGATGTGGAGGACGTCGTTGCAGTGCACGGCCAGCGCCCCCTCTGCCCGGCCCTCCAAGGCCAGGTTGACCCGGATGTAGAACGAGTCCCCTGAGGTGGCCACTTTGGACTCCAGATCTTGGACCAGCTTCTTATAACCTGATCAAAGGGCACACAACCAGCCAATAAATCTGGGCGGTGATCCCACACCAGAACCTTCTGGAACATCAGCAGCCCGTTCTGGAATGCAAGAAAAGGAGACAAAGAAGGGTCTCCCAGGAAGCCATTTGGCGCCAGGGTCGGCAACTGCCTCTGCAGACTCGGGGTGCCGCCTGGCCCTGGGGTCAGCAGGTGGGGAATGGGCAGCTGGGCAGGTGGCAAGGGGTCCCCTCGGGGGGAGAGGGCGCAGGGGAGCACGTACCCTCCAGGTTGACCTTCACAGACAGGCAGCAGAATCCGTCCACCCTCCCGAGAAGCCGGACGGCCCGCTCCAGCGTCGTGTCCTCCAGCACGGCCTTGTACAAGGGCTCCGTCGCCTCGTAATCAACCTGAGGGCAAAGGACCACTTTCCATGGGATTCCGCGGCCATGGTCTAAATACACGAGTGCCAGGGTGGGGGCTGCCGGGGGTGGGGACCCTGCGCCTTTTCCCGGGGCAGCACCAGGCGCCTCGGCGCGGCTTCCCTGAGCCAGGCGTGGTGTAGGCCGCTGGCCGTCCAGCTTCCACGGTCCCCTTGACTCACCCCCGTCTCGCTTTCATTTTATGAGTGCACGTATCTCTATGGCAAGACACGGATCGGGGTGCACTTTCACTCTGTGTGGACTGCATTGGCCCATGAGGACCCCGAGACTCGTCTCCGCAGACATCGGAAGGGAATCCTGTTGCTTTAGCCACAGGTGAGCTTGTAACTGAGAAGCTCGAGACTGGGTTGGGAAAGCTGTGCTGCGTGGAGCAGGGAATCTGGGACTGCACTTGTATTTGACAACCCAGCTGAGCCTGCGGCCGGCCCATTCCGAGCTGGAAGCCGGGGGGGCCCACGGGGGCCCTGACCAAGGGCCAGCCCCCGCCCTGCCTCCCCCACCTTCACTCCCCTCCCAGGGATGGGGCGGTGAGCCTCAGGGACGGGGCGATGCTTGGAGTTTAATAATTCTGCTTCTAGGCCACATCACTCTCATCGTTCCTGCCCGTGTTTTCACTTAACCATAATTAGTTGAGCTGCACATTTGTTTTCAGTAGTTCTATGACCTATTTACAATGAAAGTTTGCTTTTAATTGCCTCCCACCCCACATCAGGACAGATTCCTGGGGCCTCTCAGCAGCCTCCCAGCAGCATTTTCTCAACGCTGTGTATTCCAGCTGCAGGAGGTCGAGAACCAGCCTCCAAGCTCACAGAGTGGAGGGACCTGGAGTGGGAGAGGGTGGCCGGGCCCCTCTGGAAACGGGCGTTGGTTTTACGGCCACCAAGAGAGAGTGCAGAGGGTCTTCCTAAGACGCCTGCGTCAAGTCAGAGCCCGAGGGTGCCTGGGACCCCCTCCCCGCCGCCCCCTCTTTCGGGACCCGGGAGGCTGGAGGGGCCACCAAGCTCACCATCACCACCTGGGTGCCCGGGCGCAAGGCCATCTGGTCGGCCACCGAGCCGGGGGTCACCCGGTGGATGAAGATGCCGGTGAGGTTGCCGCCGATGACGCTGATCTGCTCCAGCAGCCTGCGGCCCTGGAACGCCAGCACCATCACCTGGCTCAGGATCTTGCGCGCCAGCCGCCGCCGCACTGGGAAGCTGCTGCACAGAGTGACCTGCTGCACAGGGAGGCGGCCAGGGGACCGCCCTATCACCCCCCGCCCCCAGGGCCTCCCCACCGCCACAGTTCTCTCCTCTGCTCCTTGCACCTCCTTGCCCCGGCTCCCCAGCACAGCCGCGGAGGCTGCCCCCGCTCACCTTTCCGAGGCGTACAGGCCCCCGGGGCCTGGCTGCGGGCTGCCCTCGGTCTCAGGAAGGCCTGGGGGTACAGCGAGAGCTCCAAAGCCAGCCCAGGTGCCACCGCGCAGTCGCCCCCCTCCCAGAGGTGAGCTTGACCCCTCGCCCAAGCAGCCCCTCCCCACTCCCTCCCAGCCGCAGACTGCACCTTCTCTTCCACCTCCCCTTCCCTGCCATCTGGAACCTTCCTCCCATCCCTTAGCCCCGTTGTCTTGTTTCTGGCATTTGAATCAGGGGCCAGCATTTGAGAAGGTCGGGGGGGGGGTCCACCTAAAACCCCGATTCCTGGCTTCACGGCAACAATCATGTCCGGATGGCGTTTCTGCACGGCCGCCATGGCCAGCGCTGCCCGGGGCTGCCTCCCGCCATTCCCAGGCCACTCAAGGCCGCAGAGTGGACAGTGCCGGGGCGTGATGCCCCCGGGGTCTCCCCTGGCTCCGGCCTGTCCAAGGAGCAGCCCCCAGGGTTAGGTGGTGCCCCCCACCCAGTGAACTGCCCAGCAGTCCCAGAGAGCCTGCTCGCAGGCCAGAATCCCTTTGTGACTGATTATAGTTGAAGCCACATGAAATGAATTCTATATTCCTGGTGAATTTGAGGCCGATTCCACACAAAGCTGCTGCAAAGCAAAATGAAACCAGGGTTATGTGAATCCCGACCAAAAATAGCAGAGAGCGGGAAGCAGATGTGGCTCGATCGATAGGGCTCCCGTATACCATATGGGAGGCCCCGGGTTCGGTTCCCGGGGCCTCCTGGTGAAGGCAAGCCTGCCCACGCAGTGTGGTGAGCTGACGCAGCAGGACGACCCAACAAGGGGAGACAAGCAGACACAGAAAAACACACAGCAAATGGACACAGCAAGCACAAGCAGCAAGGGGGAGATAAATGAGTAAATAAAATCTTAAAAAAAAAAAAAAAAAATAGCAGAGAGGGCCTCGGTATCAAGACCTCACACCCCGCAGAGACTCCCTGGGTGGGCCCTGTCCACCTACCACTGCCTCGGCTGTGGTTTCGGATCCTGTGACCCCGGAAAGCACCTGAGCCTCCGGCCACCTCCCCAAGGACACTGGCCGGGCCCACGTGTGGTGTCCGTGCGCCCCCCGGTGGCCGAGGGGTGAATTCCAGCCAGGCGCTGAGCGCCTACTGTGTGCTCAGCACAGGCTGGGAGCCAGGTGTGCAGGTGAGAAGAATAAGGAGCTGTCTGGGAGGGCCCCGGGGGGACAGGGTAAATCACAGCATCAGGAAAGAACCTAGAACTGGGTGGGCCCCGGGTTCCAACACCCAGGAGGAGACCCTGGGCAGGCAGGTCTCGCCCCAGGCCGTGCATCTCTCCAGGAGGAGCCGAGACCCTGAGTCTGCTGCCTTCCTGTGCTCCTGGGATGCCTCAGTGTACACAGATCAGAGTAGGGAGGGCGCAGGGGAGTGCACAGGTGTGTGAGTGTGTGTGGGGGTGTGGGGGTGTGTACATGAAGCCATCTGAGCATTCACGCTGTGGGGCACAGAGCCTCCAGGTGAAATATTACAGGGCTGGCAGGCATTGGCTTGCGTGGCCAGGCCATCTGAATTTTGGGGAGACCCAAGGTCAGAGCAGCTGTCAAGCCTGCTCCCATCGCCATCCCCTGGACCAGGCTGTCTCACTTGCACCCTGAAGCCCCCTGCCCATGCTACACTCTCCCCATTCTGCAGTCTGGACCCAGGGGAGGTTCCCCAGATCAGAGTCTGGGGGTGGGGTTGGCTCACCTGCCTTGTCTACGATCTCATAGTCTAGGTCTGTGTCGTCTGCCTTATCCCCTGGGGAGGCGCCCAGTTCAACTTCTAGGGTTTCTGGGAAGCTGCTGCAAAGCATAAGAGCAGGGCCCAAGCTGCGTGGCCAGCTCTGAGCCTCAGACCCGAGTGCCCAGCAGCTGCCCTCTCAGAAGCCCAGGTCACGGTAGGAGCTGGCCTGGCTCCAGGTCAGTGTCCCTCGGGACCCTGTGGGACCCGATGCCGTGCCCCACCATACCTTAGAGACCAAGGGTCTTCCCAGAGGTCCTCAGTGGCCCGCTTGTACAAGGACTGCTGGCTGGGGGGCACCGGGCTGCTGGAGTGGAAGCTGCCCATCAGCTCGTGGCTGGCCGTGGCGCTGAGGTCGGACAGGAGCTAGGGACGGGAGGGTGGAGGTCGGCCTGGCCCCAGCGCCCCACGGGGTCCCCCGCTCATTGACTCCACATCCACGACCCATTCCAAGCGGTGCCAACTGTACAAGCCCTCGGTCATGCAGACCTTTTCAGAGTCCCAAAAGGAGTCAGCCAGCGACCCCTCCTCTATTAGCACCTTATTAGCTGCTTCCCATGTTCTCATGGGAAACCATTAAGGTGGGAGTTGCCGCATTTTACATGTAAGGTGACTGCGGCTCAGAGAGGCTAATGGGCTGGGCAGGGGGTGCTGCAAGCACACTGCCTGCTGGGGCTGTGTGTGCACAACGCTGAAGGCCATGTGGACAGCATGTGGTCCCCAGCGAGCAGTCTGCGCTGAGCCCCTCGGTTCACCAGTGGGATTCCTTTAGCACTGGCTGTGTGCCAGGCGCTTAGAGGTGCTGGGCGAACCCTGAGGACAGGTGTTGCCTTGAGGGGGACCAGCTGGCAAAGGCAGGAAGGGAGGTCGAGACACAGCTCAGGTGTGGAGACTCAGGCAAGGCAGGGGGCCTTCCTGGAAGAGGTGGCATCTGGGCTGAGAGACCATTATGAAGTCCAGGAGGGGAGGATGTGGAGAGGAGGCTTGGAGGGGCTGGATCCAGATCACTCGTTCCTGCAAGTGAGGGGGCTGCACGGGGACCAGAAAGGAGGTCCCCTCCCATTCCACCCCCACCCACCACCACCAAAAGGAGTTCATGGCTGGACTTTGTCTGGGGCAGTGGGGAGCCACTGACAGGTTTTAAACAGAGGAGAGACCCGATTCGATTCCACTTAGGGGGTGGACGGCTTGGGGTCCTTTAAGGCCTGGCGTTGCATGGGACGTTTTGGGTGGTTTGTGTGTGCTCAGAGTTCTTGCGGGGAAGACCCACAGCTTTCCCCAGACTCTCAGAGGGGTCCATGAGCACACAAGGGGAAGCACTGCTGCTCCGTGGAACTCCAGAACGCCAGTGAGGAGGTCCTTGGGCTAGCCCAGGAAGGAAGCGTCAAGGCCTGCAGCAGGCGGCGAAGGGACGTGGCTTCTCGCCCACCTCTTGCCCTCCAGCCTGCCCCGAGCATCCCGATGCCACGTCCCCACCACGGTGAGCCCACCTCTTTACTCACCAAGGGCGGGGAGCAGTGACCCTGGGGACCTGCGTTCTAGACCCTGCCGTGGGTCCCGGCATCCCCAGAACAGGCCCAGTCTAGCTGGTGAAAGTGCATCAGCCTGGTCCCCATGGGAATGAGGCAGAAGGGAATTGCCTTCATCTGGATAGATGGAAGATGCCTGGCCCCAGCTGAGGAGAGGGCAGGAGGAGCCAGCAGTACCTCGGAGGCGCTCAGGAGGCTGCCTTCTCCGTCGTCCCGCGGGCAGATGGCGTACATTCGCACGAGACGCTGTTTTCCCCTCAGACAGGGCTCCCTGCCTGCGGCTTCCTGCTTGGCCTGTCAAAGGTGGGCAGGATGGACTGGTTAATTGAGGAAAGTTTCCCTTGGAGGCTACAGGAGTTCCTATCAAGATACCAGCACCCACCTCCACCCCATGGGCTCTTCTCCTCTCATCAACTTCCAGGAGAAACAATTATGTCCCTGTCCTCCAGACACATGTCTGTTTAAAAAAGCCTGGGACCCTGGGCTTACTAGAGCTGACAACCGAGGAGATGAAAAGCCACCAGCTGGATAAATGGCCTTTCATTTCTTTGAGAGAATATATGCTGTCCTTTACAAGTTACAAAATAATCCACACTCCACAAGGAAAATTGGGGCTGGATGGGGACAGAGATGATTAGAGAAGAAAATAAAACGTACCCATTACCCCCACACACTCAGAATGAGCACAGGTAGCTCTTTGGGGTCTGTCCTTCCAGGCTTTTTTCTATGCCTACATATAGTTTGCGAGCCTGGTGGATGTGGGAGGGGTGCAGGGGGGATGTCTGTGCCCCCCACCCAGGCCTTGGGAACCTCTGAGGGTCTCACCCACCCACCAGGTTGCTTGAAGTTGGAGGTAGAGCTTTCAAGGACCACAATGATAGATTTTATCATCATTTTAGCTCTTGGGGAGGACAACTCTTTCTCTTTGCACATTTTGGGTATTATTCAGCTCTTGGACATTTGACTTTCAAATTTCGCCGGAATATATTATCTACAAAATTAAGGGGCTGGCTGTACGCACTTTCGTACCCTGCTGACACCACACTTTACAGGTTGCAGAGCCTTCCACCAAGCTAGCCCTTCTGTGCCACGGGTAGTATTGTCACAAATGCAGACCCAGAAGTGTTAACTCGCCCGTTATGCATCTTCAAACTTTTATCACATCGGCCCGGCGCATCCCAGGCGGCAGAGGGGCTCTGCTCCCGTTCCACACGCTGCCTCGGGGCCCAGTTCTCACTGCCTCCCGCCAGAGCCCCACGCATGGCAGAAGCACTTACCCCGCTCGGCGAGGCCGCCTGCGCCTTGCGCAGCTGTTTGCGCAGTTCACAGACCTCGTCCGTCAGCTCGAACACTTTTCGGCGGAGGGAGTCCTTCTCCGTCAGGTTCTGAGAAATCTCTACCTGGGCCCCGTCCCTCGCAGAATACGCCTGTGGGCTCAGAGCTGGTGTGACAGCCGTCCCCAAGGGACTGTGCCAAAGTCACCCCGTTTCTAGCCTGCATTCCATCTGGGCTCGTCCAGTGTGCCCCGGACACAGGTTTCACCCCAAGATGCACAAGCCGATAATTCGTTTGCAATCCAGGTAAGCCGAGAGACTGTCCCCTGAAGCACCCCCACCCCTGGGCTCACCCCAAGCAGCGGCAGCAGGGGCTGCCCCCCATTCTCTATGGGCCCCTTGGCCTCTCCCGGGGGTACCTGGTCCCGTTCCTTCTGCAGCTGGGCCACTTGGCTCTGCAGCGTGCTCAACTTCTCCTTGTAGATCTCGCAGTCCATCTTGGTTTTCTGGAACTGGAGCAGGGTCTCCTCCTTCTCTTTCCAGTACTGGACAGAGGAAGGAAGACAGTGGAGGAAGGGCAGCAGTGGCCAAGGGTCAGTGGGGGACATGGTGGGATGGACAGGTGGCGGGGACAGGAGGCAGTTCTGGGGGTGAAACAAGGTGGATAGATGCTCATTTTCAAGGGCTAGATTTTGAGCTGCTTCTAAAGAGCTGCTGAGCTGATTACACTTGAACTTAGCCATTGAAATATGCATGTATATTGCTTGTATATTTAACGTCCCCAAATACAGAAACGATTTCCCTCCAGCTTGCCTCAATCTGTTCCTCTTTCCGTCATTCTCCCCTCGCCTGTTGCAGCGACTCCATCCCTGACTCACCCCGGGCCCCCCAAGCATTTGAAATCACCCTGTATTTTAATGATGTGTCCACCTGACCACTATGTTCTCGCCATCTCAAAACTAGACTGTAATCTCTGAGGACGGGGACTGGGAGCTGGTGGCCGTACAGCTCTGATGACAGAAGAAACGATTGCATCCAGAAATCACGTCAGCAACACTGAGTCTCCGTATGGATTCAAGGACACTGTCCTCCCCACAACCACAGCGCCCGCCCGAGGCACAGGGGTAGGGACAGCGCAGGAGGGGGCATGGGCACCTGCTTCCGCTGTCGCTCTGCGGCCACCGCCCGCTCCCGCAAGGAGTGGATCCGGTCCACCAGCTCCTGCTTGTTCTCTCGGGCCTCGTCCAGATTCTGCTCCAAGATGTCCTTTTCCGCCTGGCAGAAAGAGAGGGCGACCCAAGGGCCCTGAGCTCTCAAAAGCCTGTTCCTGCAGAAGCATCCCCAGCCCTGGGACCCCAGGCTGCCTCTGGGCCAGGCATGCAGACGCATGAGCCTTACTGCCGTCTGGCAGACAGGAAAAGTTCATCGCAAGCGGAGGAGACAGAAGACAAAGGCACTGAAAACCACTTGTGATAAGAATTCCTCCTTTTGGCAAAGTTCAGCCTTCTCCTCAACAAATCTAGTGGAGTTTCAGAGGGTGGGAAAACCCAACGGACAGCCTGTCCTGCTCCTGCGCTCACGCCCCAGAGAAGGGGTGGAGGGGTGCTGGCGCCGTTGAGGTGCCCTGCAGCGGTGCCCTGTGCTTACTGGATGTTTATGGGAGGGATCTTTTGATGAATAGATTTGTCTTTATGAAAAGGAGTCAAAGAAGGGAAGCAGAGGGGCTGCGTGATTCCAGGGCCTCAACGTCCCTGACTTCTCTCGGATGCTTCTTAGGCGAAACGCCTCTTTTCCCCCAACCTTAAGGCTAATCCATCCTTTATAGTCATCCCAGCCCACTCCCCAGAAGAGACCAAAGGATACGGCAGCAGCTAACTAGCAGTATAGGACACTCTAGCACATGGCCCACAGCTCTCGATTCTGTCCGTGCTGGATGTTTGGGGGTCTGGGAGCAGTGAGGGAGGGGGAAGGTAAAGACAAAGTGGTGGCGACTAGGTGGCCATTTTCTTCTCTCCCGGTCCTTCCCCACATCTCAGAAATGGCACAGGCTGGTGGCCTTGGCTGATGCTGGGGAAATGCCCAGCAGGCCCCCGGGTGGGGAAGCTGCCTGCAAGAGGTGCTCGGGAACCTACCAGGCTGAAGGTCAGCGACCTGAGCTTCTCGTTCTCCTCCTTCAGGCGGTTCAGCAACTCGTCTCCAGGCTCGAGGTCACCGGCCATCCTCTCGGATCTCTCCTGAAACTCCCGCTCACAGCAAGAAGCCAGTTGTGCCCTCTGCAGCTCTTGCTTCATCAGATACAGCTGCCAGGGAAGAGAGACGGGGAGGGCGCTGACAAGGCCACTTTGCCACCAGCGCAGAAGCTTCTGCCATGCTTTCCGTGCTCAGAAGGGTCCCTCCCCTGAGATTTCACAATCCGTGAAAGAGTTTTAGCTAATGAACAGTTCCGGTTCCTCGTGGGAGGAGAAAGGTATGCTCGCCTTACTCTGTAGACAGGGAGGTTAAATTGTGGGGCTGGGGTCCCCGGGACAGAACAAGGTCAAGGAGCCCCTTGATCTGACGTTAAGCTGACAGTCACCAGTGGCCGAGAGGGAATGACTGGTGAGCGTCAACTCCAGCGTGCCCCTGGCTTCTCTGCCTTTCCATAGTCTGCTCAGTACACCAGCTAAGGGGACTTGGATTCTTGAAAATCAGTAAGTAAAAAGAAAAGAGGAAAGTCAAGTCCGATCGGGGCAGAAACGCTTGGCAAGGCAGCACCTGGCCTATTCAGAAGCAGGCAAAGCCTCTGCAAGGCCTGGCAGTCCTCAGGCGCACGTGCCCCTCCCACACAGAGGGCTGCACGGCTGCGTCATATCGCCCCGTTGGGAAAACCTCCTGGCCAGGTCCCCCGCCCTCCCTCCTGCTGGACAGCGGCCCAAGGGAAACTCGGGCCTCGAGCCACGGGTGGGTGTGGTCTCTCTCCTTCCCGGCTTGGTGCCCAGGCTGGGCACCCAGGGGAGAAGGCCCTGCTGGCTCTTTCCCCACTAGGCCAACCCAGGAAGGCTGGAAGTCAAGGTTGAGTCTGGCTCTCGCTCCTGGGCTGGGATCAAGCAGAGAAGGAGGGACATTTCCACTTGGACTTTTCCCCTCCCAACTCCTGTTTAGCAAACTCTCACGAAGCAATTATTGAATTCCTGGGTCAGACACGTCATATTCTATGTACAAGCAATAAAATTAAATCATCAGGAGCTGGAAGGGGAGGGGTACCTAGAAGTGAAAGCAAACAGAAACAAAAGACCCTAATTGTAGTTCAAACAAATATCAGCAGCATAAGGAAGGGTGAGCGAGAGAGAAAGCGAGCCACACGATGACTTATGACTATGGGGTTGGATGCAAATCCCCAGTGTGGCAGGGTGGGGCATGGTAGAGGGAGGTGACAAACCCCAACTCTTCCCAGGGGGTGGATTCCTGTAGCACGCTGGGCAAAGTGATTCTGATGTACTCCAGGCAGGGGCAAATGCGGGAGCTGGGGACCAGGGCTCTCCCTGTGGAGGGGGACACTCAGCGATGGGAGGGGCGAGAAACCACGTGGGGAGGCCTCGGACTGAGAGGCATGTGTGGGAGCGAGTGATGAGAGGGGAATGCTTCTATGTGTGCACATGTATGTGAGTACGGACACCTGTGTGTGTACGTGTGCGTGCGTGCGTGTGTGCACGTGCATATGTTTCTTAGCGCTTTCTGCTGAGCAGGCCAAGTTGTAAACATACCCCAGTAGCACTGAGTGCACCCAGTGCCCAGGCTTTGGTCTCTAAAGGGAGCCCAAGGGAGCAGATGTGGCTCAAGCAGTTGGGCACTGCCTCCCACATGGGAGGTCCCGTGTTCAGTTCCTGGTGCCTCCTAAAGAAGACAAACAAACAACGAGAAGACAATGAGCAGATATCAAGCAAAAAAACCACAAAAGAGCGAGCAGACAATGAGCAAAAATAACAAGCAGACAACAGACAATGAGCAAAAACAACAAGCAGATAAAGAGCAAAAACCAACAAGCAGGGAGCAGATGTGGTTCAAGCAGTGGGGCACCAGCCTCCCACGTGTGGGGGGTCTCCCGGTGCCTCCTAGAGAAGAAACAGACAACGAGCAGACAATGAACAGATAACGAGCGCAAACAATGAGCAAAAACAATGAGCAAACAGAAAAGGGAGCCATCTGGGGTTTTAAAAAAATAAATAAGTAAATAGAACCTGAGCCCCACAGGGAGGGGGCTGGCCCCAGGCTTGGGACTGGGGGGTGGTGGGTAGGTACAGGATGGTCTTGGAACATCTGGTTGTGGCTCAAGCATCACAGGGGCCTGTCAGGGCCCCGGCCGGCCCCCGCCTACCTCCTCCTGAAGGCAGCGGCAGCGCGTGGTGGCCAGCTCCCTCTCCTCCAGGACGCTGCCGTAGCGCAGGGACAGGCCAAGCATCTCGTCCTTCAGCTTCAGCACCTCGTGGAAGTGGGCACTGACCTCGCGCTTCATGCGGCCGTGCTCGGCCTCCAGCTGGCTCAGGCCCTCGGCCCGGGCCTCCGCCAGGCCCAGCTGCCCCTGCAGCTCCTGGCAGCGCCGCACGAGTGCCTCCTTCTGTCCCTTTTCCTGGCTCAGCTCCTCCTGCAGGCTGCCAATGGCTCCCGCCAGGCACTCGGTCAGCTTGGACGTCTCCATGAGCCCTGCGGGGAGAGCGGGCAGCACCCTGTACCGACCACTGGCATCTCTGGGATCCCACGCCCAGGCTCTCGAGCAGGACCCCAACCCCGCCCTGCTGGGCTTGCTAAAGAACTTCCTGGCCCCAGCCAGACCAGCATTTGGGCTCATGAAATTGCATTATCTGTGATCTGACCATGAGGGTCACCCTCTTTCTGTAGCAAAAATTCCCTCTCCTGACGGCTTCCTGACGGCTTCCCGTGAGACCCCTGCTTGTTCGGCCCCAGCCCCCTCCCCGCCAGCTGAGATGCGCTCAACACTAACTCCTTACAATGTCACCCTAAAAAAATGGAACGTGGCACATGGCTCAGAATAATAGGGTTCTATGCACCGCCCAACGGGGAAGGAACCCTGTGCTCCATGATCCGCTGTCTCGCGCCTTGGAATACCTATACCTTTCAAGAGCTCCTCCAGGGAAGCCTAGAATTGCTCAATTAACCAGAGTGGCCTTATTTTCCACCAAGCAGGAGCCAGCCTTTTCGCAGACGGTGGGCCAGGCACAAGAGGCCGCTTCCCAGGCGTGCTCCCCTGCCTCCCCGCCCTCGCACTGCGTCCCCTGAACATTGCAGCTGGGCCCCTGGCGCTGGCAGCCCCTCTCCTCAAGGCAGAGTCCGGTGCCACGGGCTTTTCTAGGCACTTCCCCTTTGCTGCATGTCTCAAATGCAGGTTTCTCCACTCGTGAGGGTCTCTCCGTGGCGCCGGGTCAGGGGGGCCGACCTGTCCTTTCAGAACTCAAGGCCCAGTGGGTTCCTTTGCCCACCCACCCTCCACATGGCCAGTGGGCAGGGGTTCTGGACACAGGCTCGGACCTTTGCCCGGAGGAAAGCAGGGCAAATGTTTAGACCCACTGGGACCAGGGGCCCCTGTCCTGGGGTTCTGCCAGCCCCCCACCCGAGACTCCGTTCTCACCACTGAAGTTGCTGAAGTCCACGGCGGGCTGCAGGCCAGTGACCAGGGTGTAGACGTCAGGGTTGTGGAACTTGAGGCTCTCCAGGAAGGCGATGGCCCCGTTCCTCCCACGAGTCTTGAGCAAGTCCAGCAGGTGCCCTGGGGAGAGAAGGCTCTTTTAGCCGATGAGGGGGCCGCACTGGCTGCCCCACCAGGGAGGTGAGAGTGGTTTTCTAGATTCCTGGGGTGGGCGGGAGGCCTCCTCCCTGCTCTCGCAGGGCCCCTGCTCACATGGGAGGGTCTTGAGGCGGGCAAAGCTGACAGCTACTGAGCAGCCACCAGGACCCAAGCACAGAGTACAAGGATGAAGACACTGATTACCCCTCAGAGACCCTCCCGGGCGCATTGGCAGACGCGTGTCGATGAGTGTCCCCACTATGGGGCTGTACAAGCTGCAGTGGGGCCTGTGCATCGGGCCCCACTGTGGGAATAAAGGGAAAGCAAAGTGCAGCAGCCCAGGCCCCCCAAGGAGCCTTGGGGGCCTTGAAACCAGGGCACAGCTCCCCCTGCTCAGCTCAGATGAACTGTCACTCCTGCATTGGCCGGAAAGACCCACGAGCCAACACACGCCAATGTCACAGCATGTACAGCTGCCACTCGCGCCTGCTTTCTACGGCCCAGGCTTAGTCGTGGCACTTCACGGGCAGCGGCTCCTTTCGTCCTCCTAACCACCTGGGAAGGTGAAGCGGTCAGCTTCCCCGTCTTTCAGTGGTCAGATGCCTCTAGCTGGACACTCAGCAGTGACTCCAAAGGCACCTGCACTGGGCTGATCGCAGGCCCCGAAAGCACGACCACCCAGACGCGTGACGGGACCTCATCTGGAAACAGGGTCTCCGCAGACGTCATTAAGTCAAGGGTCTGGAGATGGGAGCATCTTGGTGTAGGCTGGGCCCTACAAGGACGGGCGACTTGGGAGAGAAAGGAGAGGGAGAGGCGAGGCCCAGGCGTGGAGAAGAAGGCCCGTGAGGGTGGACGCAGGGCCTGGCGTGACGTGGCCACGGCCAGGAGCACCAAGAGGCCGGAAGAGGTGGGGAGGGACTCCCCCTAGAGCCTTGGACCCCTGCCGACACCCTGCTCTCAGGCTTCTGGGCTCCAGCACTGTGAGGGCAGAGCTTCCTGCTGTCTGAGCCACATGCCGGCGGCGCTCCACGTGGCAGCCCTGGAAACGGGTGCAGCCTCACCCCCGACCGACTGGCTGGCAAGAGAATGGAAGTCCAGGCACTAGCTTTAAGGGAAGAGGGAGCTTCAAATTACCCCCAGGCAGCTGGTGCAGAGTGCTTGCTTTCCTTGGAGAGGCAGGCCAGAGACTCTTCTAGAAGCCCTGAGTCTGGTGACCAAGGACTAGTTCCAAGCCGAGGACCCCGCCCACAAGGAGCTCTTAGCTGGACGGCAGGCAGGCGCTCTGGGTGTGGGGAGCACCAGAGCGGGCCAGCCCCCTGTCCTGCTCCCTGCCCCCTCCCCATCTGGAGCGTGAGTTCCTTTAGCATTGCCCCCGGGAGCCCTGGACTCCCCACCCTCAAGCTCTGCAGATGAGCCTGGGCTGAGCTGGTGAGGCAGAGGGGGCCTGGCCGGTACGGGAAGGAAGCCAGCACAAGAGACCCCATGTCATCCGATGCCATCCAGTACAAGAGACCCCCGTGGTCCGATGCCATGCGCGTGGAGGCCCAGACTAAGCGAACCCAGAGCAGGAAGCAGAGTGGTGGCTGCCAGGGCCTGGGGGGGACAGGGTGCAGCTAAGGGTGGGTTTCTCTTGGGGACAGCGGTGGTGGTCACGCCGCGCTGGGGAGCCACTGAAAGCTGCCGGGCTGCGCCCTTCGGGTGGTGGCACAGGGTGTGGCGGGCCTCACCCACTCGCATGGCGTTGTTGGTGAAGCGGGCGCTGTGCAGCACCTCCTCCTCGTCCAGCTGGCCCAGCACCTTGGCCTGGCGCAAGTAGGGGGTCAGGCGGCTGGGGACCACGCTGCGCACGACCCTGCAGCGCTGGCTCTCCAGCATCTCCCACAGCGTCTCCTCGTCCAGCGCCGTCAGCGACGAGTCCGTGCGGCACAGCTCCGCCATGGCCGCGGGACCTGCCGGCCGAGCAGAGAAGGGGGTGACCGGTCCCGAGCCGGGAGGGGCCGTCCCTGCCACCCTCGGGAGGGGCCGCGCCGTCGGGGTGGCCGACGTGGGACCAGCTCCTGCGTGCGGGCTCAAGAGGCTGCCTCTACCTGCACTCCACAGGGAGCTGCACCTGGAGGGGGGCTATTCACCGAGCGAGGGCGGCCTTAAAAACGGGGACCGACTCCCTCCTCGTGCAGGACACGCATTCTCGGCGGGAGCAAACACGGGCTCCTGGGGTGAGATTTCTTGCCCTTCGAGGGCTCAAGCACAGATGGACACGAGCAGAAATACGGTGTGTCCATTATTAGGATTTCGTGGGAGGGCGATTAGGAAAAAAAGTCAGTGGAGGCTCCTTGGGGCAACGACTAAACAAGGCTGGGAGGCTCTGCCCTAGGAGCCCAGAACCAGCAGGGCTCTCAGGTGATGCGCCCGGCAAGCCGGCATCCAGGGGTGGAAGCAGGGCCGGGGGTAGGCACTTGTCATTTGTCAGCATCGGCAGCCCCTCGCCTTGGGAGATAAGGGCCTTTGTGAGGGTCTGGTGGGCCCTGCTTTCCAGATGGCAGCAGAGTCAGGCAGACACCTGGCAGCTGTGATGCCATGTGAAAGCACCTGCCCAGGACAGGAGGCGAGGGCTCGGGGCGTGGTGCCAGGCATGCGTCCAGCGGGGACACGCACAGAACAGATGGTTATGGACGCCGGTCGTCGGCTCGCACACGGCGCAGGGAGCTGAGAACTGCTCGTTGACTCTGCAGCACGGGCCTCGCATCAGGGACCTTTCCACTTAAGCGCTGAGCCTCCAGCGCCCGCATTTCCAGTAAGTCTGAGCACCCCGGCACTATCTCCCTGAACTACTCCCTAAACTACTCCTAAAGAATCACACTGGCCACATCATGCCTTGCTGTGTCAGTTATAGATTTTCCTTTTAAATAAATAAATAAATACTATTTTAAATTTTGAAGTTCAGGAAAACAATGGTAATAGTGCTACACTGTGGAAATACTGCTTCCTGCGTTTGCTTGTGGAATGTCCTTCTCATCAGAAGCAAGATTGCTGCTTCTGGAAATGATCAGCTGGAGGATGGCTATGTGGACAGAGATGGCTTTGGATCGACGGAGAGTCCAACGAAGGGCACTGAAGTCCCAGGAAACTGAAAGGTGAGCATCAGGGATACAGATTCCAGGGAGTGGATGAGGATGGAGGAGAAAACCCCAAGCTTGTGCTAAAGCCTCATGAACTCCCTGTGATTTTCTAATCCCCATATATTTCCCTGAAATAAAATTCTTAAAATGAGAAGGACTTGGTTGCTCATTGGGGGTATTGGACAGGGGTCGGAGGCCACCTCTGAAACTCACCTGGGGCGTGTAAGAGAGAAGGTGACACGGCAGGGAGGCTTCGTAAAAGAACATGTAGGAAAAATAAAACCGAAAGAAGCAACTCTTTAGAGTGAAGTGCCACAGAACCTTCCCTGGTGAACTAAAAAAAAAAAAAAGGTGGAACACCTTGAATCTACAGAAATGGTTCCAGTCCAGAAATTTTTTAAATAAAATGTTAAAAAGGTGGAATATCCATGAGTGTGTGAAGAGATGGACAACATGTGGGCCATCCGTACAATGGAATGTTTTCAGGCAGGAGGAAAGCTACAACGCTGATGAGCCTGGAGGAAGTGAGGCTGAGAGAGAGAAGCCAGACACAAAACGACAAATACCGCACGACTCCATTTACAGCAAGCATCCAGAAGCAGTAAATCCATGGAGACGGAAGAATGCTAGTGGTTGCCAGGGGCAACCGTGGGGCATGGCTGCTTAATGGTGACAGGGTCTCCTTTGGGGGGATGAGAACGTTCTGGAACTAGATGGAGGGGCGTGTTCCACAACATGTGAATAATCTAAATGCCACTGAAGGGTTCACTTTAAATGTGAATTTATGTTATGCAAATTTCACCTAAATGGTCGAGCTGCAGCCTGCCTGGGACAGACGCCACTGGCTGATGTCACAAGCGTAAAGCACACGAAGCCTGTCCCGTAGCGGCGGGCACTGCGGTTCTCGGGGGCGCTCCAGCTAGCCTAGCGTCCTGGAGCCGAGGTGGGCAGGCTCTCCAGCGCACCTGCCCGCGTCCCACCCGCAGCAACCGCCGTGGGTGCCTCCAGCTCTGCCGGCGAGCCGAACTCTAGCTCGGGCATATAAAAAAGTCCCACAAACGGCATCACAAATATGTGGGATCCCACCAGGTGATTTAAACAAGCATTAGCATCTTCCCTTATTTGCTTAAGATTTCCTCCTCGGGAAATGCATCATTAAAGGGGCAGCGACCCGTTTTTGTTCTCTTGAGTTCTGTTCCCCTCCCTTTCTGTCCAGAAGTAACCGCTAGGCTTTTTAAAAAAGACACGGCGATACCATACCTATCACATGACATTAGCGCGTTTGTGCTCCCACCGCCACCGTCCATCACCAAGACTTCGCTACCACCCCAGCAGAAACTCTGCACCCGTAAGCATTAGCTCCCCACCCCGTGCCCCAGGCCCTGGTCACCTCGAGGCTACCTTCTCTTTCTGTGAATGTTAGGCATTTAAAAATCATTTTTCTACATAGGTGTCTCCACAATTATACAGTGTATTCACGTAAACAGACCACACTGTCCCCTCCACATGTTTGTAAGATTTGTCACCGGGTTGGGCGCAGCCTACTTCCTGTCCTGGCAGCCTTACTGGAATCAATCACACGAATGAGCCATGGGTGACTCATCTGGGCTGCTCTGGGCAGGCATTAGGCTGTTCCTAATTTTTCTCCACTGCCCACGGGGCTGCAGGGACCCCCTGGCTGTCTCCCTGGGCACGTGTAGGAGCGTCTCCACAGACCGTTTAACTCGCAGAATTGTGTCTGTCCTTTTGGATTGACAAGATGCACACCTGCAGCCACAAGTCTCTAGAAGGGATCTGTGGACTGGAAGTGCTTGAAATCACAGAGAATGAACAGTTGTTATTTAAGAAAAACAGAAAATTATCATGTCTCTGTTAGCAGCTCCACGTGGAGGAGCGGGCCTCCAGCAAGTACTCACGGGGAGACTGGGGCTGGTTTTCACAGGAACCCCTTGCGGGGCGTGAGATCCGTGTCCTCTCTGTGGCCAGGTGTGGGGCCAGCTCCTTTCTCTGCAGGTGACCAGGTGGGGCTGGGCTGAGCAGGAAGGGCCTGACGTCAAACTGGTGCCAAGGTGACTTGATGGCTATTTCAAACCTTGTGACTTGCTCCAAATCTCAAAGTTCGGGGACCAAAGACTAAGGCAAAGGAAAAAAAAAAAAGGCAAGCCCTGATACAGGAAATAACGCAACAGATCCCTGGCCCCTTGCAGTCTTCTCAGCAACTTCAGAAGTTTCCTAGGGGCTGGAAAACAGGCTTCTAGAATGAACCTGCGCTTTGAACCCAAGGGTACCAAGGAGAGTTGACAGGCACAATGGTTACCCCTCGTGCCCACAGGCTCGTGTGGGACGCCCATCTGGACCAGCCCCTGCTAACAACCTCCCCCCGCGAGAGGAAGTTGCCAGAAAGGGCCATGAGGGTTTTACTGCAGGAGGGATGTTGTGGGATTATTTGTCTCTCAAAAAGGAATGTTGACGCCCTAATCCCCAGGAGCTGTGCATGAGACCTTATTTGGAAATAGGGTCTTGGAGATGTCACCAATTTAAGACGAGGTCAGGCTGGATTAGGGTGGACCCTGAATCCATGCCTGGTGTCCTTACAAGGAGAGACACGGAGGCACAGGGAGCAGGCCATGAGATGGCGGAGGCGAGGCCGGAGGGCTGCAGCCCCAAGCCAAGGCCAGCGGCCAGCAGCAGCAGCTGCAGAGCAGGAGCCCCCCTGAGCCCCCGGAGGGTGCACAGCCCTGCCCACACCTGGATTTGGGAGAGAATTCATTCCTGGGTTTTAAGCCCCCTGGTTTGTGGTACTAAGACAAGGGATAGAGGGAAACAAGCCCAGGAGCGGGAATTCTGCCTTGTCGCCTTCTGCTTCACGAGCCTGGCTGGCTCAGGGCGACGTTCGGTCCATGCTCATGCATAAGGGGTGGGGAACCTGGCCAAAGTCCCAGACTGCCCGTCCCCCCCCAAGGCTGAGTGGCCAGCACACAGGCTGCATGGAAAGCCCCGAGCCCCCGAAGCTTCAGCCAGGAGGCGCTGGCATCACTCGAGTTTGGCCCCTGGAGTCAGGATTCCGAAGCCCGCATCAGGACCGGCCCCCTGATTTGCAGGGCCCGGAGCAAATGGAAGATACAGCCCTTGTTTACAAAGAAAAGGGTTCAGAGCTTCGGGAGGGTGGCGCAGAGCGCGAAACCAAGAGCCGGGCCCCGGCTGACTGCCACGGCACACTCATGTAGCTGGCTCGGCTCCACGGCTGAGGAGCTCCAGGCCCCCAGCACCTAGGTCATGCCTAAATTCCTAACTCGGCCAAGTGATTTCTTTGTGGTGGGCATTGCCCTTCTCTTTTTAAGTGTACTTCTTTCAAGTGGGGGAATACACATGGACCCTCTGGCACGCTGGGGTAGGTGGGCTTGCCAGTGGGGGACTCCCCTTCTCCGTGGCTGCCGAGGCCAGATCAGGGCTGCAGTGGACCAGCCCGCTCTGCGGCTCCCTGGAAATCAGCCCCCAGGCCCTGGACAGAGAATCCTGCCTGGCCAGTGGCCCCAGGACCAAAGAACAGACAGTAAGTCAGGAGTGGCCTGGAGTCTGGCTGCCTGGTGACACGACCATCCATGCTTGTCCAGCCCCTTCTGGGAACGGGGGGGGGGCGGCAGGAAGCCCCACGTGCCCAGACCAGTGCCTGGTCGAGATGCCCGGAGCCAGGGAGGACGACCGCCTCCCAGGACCTGTCTAACTGGCGCCTGTAGACACTGGCTTTGATCGGGAACGATCACAGCAGCCAGGAGGTGGGAGGACCCGCGAGTCCATCAAGGGACTGGTAGATGAACAAAATGCGGTCCTACCTGACGGTGGGATAACAAGAGTGAAATTCAAACACGGATGAACCTCGAGGACACGATGCCGAGGGAAAGAAGCCAGACCCAGAAGGCCACATATCGTGGGATTCCCTGTCTATGAAATGTCTGGAACAGGGAAACCTATGGAGACGAAGTCAGTCAGTGGCTGCTTAGGGCTCGGAGTGGGGAGCGTGGGGAGAAGGGGGTGACAGCTAGAGGGCACAGGTTTCTTTTCGGGGTGACGAAAATGTTCTAAAATCGACGTCACTGTGAATGTGCTAAAAGCCATTGGTGTGCACACTTTAAGGCGGTGGATTGTGTGGTCTGGGAATTACGGCTCCATAAGGCTACTGAAAATTACAAGGCAGATCCCTGAGCTGCAGCAACCACGCCCTGCCCCTCGGCTCCCCTCCGGGACACCCAAGCGCCCAGCTGCCAGTGCCCTTGCCCTGGGAGAGCTGAGTCCCGACGCGTCCTCGTTCCCTGCTCCCCTCCCTGGCCCCCCAGGAATGCCTGCCAGGTGCAGAGGCATCTGGGGCTTCCCTGGCCTCTTCTTAGAGTCAGCCGTGGGAGGACAGCCACCTCCCATCACCTCCCACCTGGTGAAACTCAAAGGCCCTGGGTCAAATTTTGCATAAAACCAGTTCAAATGGTGAAGGGTGAGTGAGGCAGACTTCGAGAACCTCTCTCTTCCAATTCGTAGCAAAACGAACCAGAAATTTGTTTTGTTATAAGTTAGGGAACAAAACAGCAGCCACAAAATGAGGAAAGGTAAACAAATATCTGCCAAAAATGGAAAAGTGGCAGACAAGCCTGGAGAGTGAGAGAGCAGCACAGAGGGGTGTTGGGGCCATTTACCAGCCAGGAAAGGAGGACCCCCTTACCCAGGAGCCTCCTAGCATTTGCCCATCAGAAGAGAAACAAGCCCTGGAAACAAAGAGCCCCCGGGAACTCCCTGGCATGAGTGGGGGGCCCTCAGCTGACAGGGGGAGAAAGCCCAGACCCCAGACCCCAGGCTGGCCCCTGGCTGGGTGTGAGCACTGGATCCTTTTAATTCCAGACCTAAGAGGAACTGCTGAGGGCAGCCGGGCTCTAAAACCCTCTCCCTTCTAAGACTCTCTCCCTCGACCGAGTGAAAAATAATGGAAACGCTGCCCGTCTAGTGGGGCGGGCAGGGGCAGGAGGGAGCGAGCATCTTCAGTTCACAGTCGGGGCGTCGACGCTGTAGGAAATGGAAGCATGGTGAGCTTGCAGAACATCTCTAACTTTTCTTGATGTTCACAAGCTCTTTTCTTAGTTTAGCGGGGATTTTTAGGAAGGAGCAGTTCTAGTGGTTGAGAAATATTTATATTGCCTTTAGCATTCTGTCATTTTTTCCCTTCTGCTAAATACAAGTAAAGTTCAATACCTGGTAGCTTTAAATCATGAAGAGTATAATCCCATTTTTATAAAACGGTCAGTCTGTCTAGCAGTCTCTCGATCTATATACCTATCTTTCCAGCGTCCAGTCTATCTATCTGTCTGTCTATCCTTGAGTGTGTGTATGTGTGTGAATATGAGAGAGAGAGAGAGGAAGAAAGAGACACACAGAGAAGTTAGAGAGATGCAGAGAGAGAGAGAGGAGAAAGGGAAAGAGAGGGGAGAGAGTAGAGAAGAGGAGAGAGACAAGGAGAAACAAGGAGAGGAGGAAAAAGAGGGAGGGAAGAGAGAAAGAGACGGAGATCCTCAAATGCCAATCGTTATTTGTGGTGATAGAATTCAAGGAAATCTGTTGCTTTCTCCTTTTTCTTGGTATTGATTAAA
This sequence comes from Tolypeutes matacus, assembly GCA_026826555.1. Classification (NCBI taxonomy): domain Eukaryota; kingdom Metazoa; phylum Chordata; class Mammalia; order Cingulata; family Chlamyphoridae; genus Tolypeutes; species Tolypeutes matacus. The sequence continues at coordinate 19,927,366 of JAKSZT010054478.1, read as the reverse complement.
CTTTTTAGAATGAGCAAGGTTGGTCAGGCTAAAAAAAAAAATTAAACATAGTCATTATTTCAGAGAATAGTTGATTCAACTGATTGAAGGAAGTGGCCTTGTGCTAGAAGCATGCATCCCAGGGAAGTGGCCGAGAACGGGGGCAGCTCTGGTTTAGACCTCTGGTTCTCATGTAAGAATTCTCCAAGCTCCTCTTTCTCTCTCTCAAGTGATGCCGTTTGGATGACAAATTATCAGGGGGAAGGGAGACGCTGGAGCACAGAGCCACAGCCCTGCCATCTGCCGAGGGACCCTTGTCCCTGGGAGGGAGAGGGTGGGGGCAAACCAGAGGCTGGCCGGCGCTGGCTGAAGTGGAAGGTTCTGGAAAACCCAAGGGAAGGGGCAAGGAAAACTTGGTTGGGCCAGGACTTCTCGTGGGGAGGGAACTTTCTCACTTTCAGGATGGGAGTCCTTAACTTTCCACTTAATAAAGGACAGCATCCTCATAAAATCCTTGTAGTTCTCTAAAATTCCATCACCAAAACATCCCCTCTGTAAGCCTGGAGCCTGAGAGCCTAGAGGTCTCAGAGCAGACAGAAGACAAGGGCAGCCCTCAGCTGACACCCCAAAGGCTTCCTTCGATGGGGGTTAATGGCCTGCCTTTAAGTTGGCTCTAAAAAGTTAGCAGCAACAAACCAGGGTCCCAGAGCAGGTTTTTTGTTTTGAACAAATCACACTCGGGCATGCTTTCCGATATTTGACGAGACAGACACCCGGACCACATCCCCAGCCACTGAGATTCCGGGAGATGCAGACACCAGGTCTCTGGAGCTGCCCCAAGGCCAGCAGAGACTTCCAGTGCCTTCTCTGGGCTGCTCCAGGTGGTGACAGCCTGCCCTGGGAGGTTCTTCTAGTCCAACCGTGACCCCCACTTGCCCAGGACCCCCTTGGAAGGTCCGATGGTACCTGCCTATATGCTGAGTCTCTCTCCCAGCAAACTACCCAGAAAGTCAGGGCCAGCTCCAGGCAGAAGACGCCGTGTCTCGGCAGCTAACGACAGGTCTCCCTGGACTCTAGACCCCCACCCACTGCACCCAGGTCTCTGGGACCCCCAAAGCCGTACCGGGGTTTAGGGTTAGCCAAGTGGCCAAGCGGTGGTCCCCCTGCTGCATTCTTCATGCAGGGAGCCCACCGACAGTTCAGAACGAGGGGCGCCCAGGCAAAGGAAGGGGGCTCCTCCTGCGGTGGAGAGTACTCTGCCCAGAGAGCCCCAAAGCCCACAGAAGTCCTCCCTGGTCTCCCGCTAACCCGCAGGATTCCGGAGGGAGCTGAAGATGCAAGGTCCTGAGCATCGAGCAGGTCCTGCCATTTGTCGCCTCACCCCAGGGCCAGTCACCTCTCTCCCCTGCGAAGCAGGGCAGAAGGAGAAAGCACACGTGCACGCACGCCTCACACACACACACGACACACGTACACACGCGCTCGCACACATCACACGCCGCGCACACACACCAAGACTCCAGGCGGGAAAGCAGAGTTAGTCAGGGGAATCGGTGACCCCCGGCTGTGGCTGGCGAGGAGGGGGTGTGCCCTGCGCCCCCGGCTGCCGCGCCCCACAGCGTCCCTTGGAGCGTGTGGCTCTGCCTGGCCTGCAGCTGGCTGTGCTCACCTTAAACCTGAACTCAGAAGCCCCCCCCCACCTCCTGGGGCAACAGTGAGGAGCTGAGGAAAGAGAACGGAAGGGGCGGCTCCTTTCACTCGCCAGAGCCTGTATGGCCGCGGGGTTGTGCCTCTCCCACCTATAAGCCGGGCACCACCTGCCCTCGGGGAGGAAGCAGCCGGCCCCTCTCCCTCCCTGGGAGCCGTCCGCCCTCCCTCTGGCGTGCTGACCTGTCTCCGTGGGCACACTCCATGCGTCTGCCAGCCTCGTCCCGGAGAAGCGGTGCCAGCCGTGCCAGTCCCGGGCTGACAGTGCTGCCTGAGCAGCAGCCGACGAGCAGGTTTGACGGCGACGGCCAGGCCCTGCCCACGGAGGCAGCGCCTTCTCCGGGGCTTCCGCGCACTGCCGAGGCAGCCCGTGCATTCCCACGCCGGGCGGCGTGCGTGACGAATTTGTTTTGCTGAGAAGGGCCCGGCCCCTGGTCGCTGCACAGAAGGTGGCGGCTGAGGGGACGATGGAGCCCCCGTGCTTTGTGAACAGCCAGCACTGGGATAAATCCTAGCGCCTGGGGCTCTCGTGGGCAGTTACGGGGACAGCCAAGTGACTCCCATGGGTCCATCCAGAATCAGCATCTGCTGACTCTCGCTTCACGGAGGAAACCATGGCTCCCAGGGGCAGTACTTGCAGACTCTGCCGCTCCTTCTACCTGCCATGCTGAGCCCTGGCCGTCACCTGCCTGGACACTGCAGAGACCCCTGCCTGTCCCCGGGCCCCCATGGCCAGTCCTTAGCACAGCAGGCAGGTGAGCCCGTCACAGAGGGTTCAGGCTCACCGTCACCAACGAGGCTCTGCTTATCCCGCCCCCCTCTGCCATCACCTCCCGTTGCCCCTTCCCGTGGGCCTCCTCGGTGGTCTCTGAACGCTGCAGGCACACGGCTGTCACAGGACCCTTGTACCTACTGTTTCCTGGTCCCCAGGGTGTCCTCTTGGCTCCTCCCTCGCCTCCCTCGGGACTCTACCCACATGCCACCTTCCCAGAGAGGTCTTTCCAGGCCATTCTATCTACATTCATGGACTTCCTTCCCGACCCTCCTCTCCCTCCCTTGTTTCGTTTTGTCCTGACATCCTGGGGATGCTAATGGCTGATTGGTTTCTTGCCTCCCCAGGAGGAGCCTGTCACCTCCAGCAGGACAGGAATTCTTGTCTTCCTGTTCTCTGCCGTGTCCCCACCCGTAGAGCAGTGCCGAGCCGCAAACATGGATGGAGTGAATGGACAGACACGGGCCTCACTCCCACTGCCGCAGACCCTGAGTAGGAAAGGAGGGGAATCTGTGCTGCCACAGCCGCGTCAGCCGCGAGGCCCGTGAGGACCGTCGTTCCTGCAGACGGCGGCGGGTCGGGTTCGGGAGCCACGCAGCTAGCCGGAGGCAGAGCAGCAGCGGGCACCCAAATCTCCTCCTCCTGGCTAGGGGGCTGTGGCCACTCTGGCTGAGGCCCCCAAGCCAGACCCGGACACAGAATCAGCCGCCCCCTGGGGCCAACTATTCAGACTCGGGAGCCTTGGCTTTCTGGCCCCGGCGATGGGGCTAATAATGGGTCCTGCCTCATGGACATGCTTTTCACCGTGCCTGGCACATAGAAAGTTCTACAAAATTAGAGAAAACTCAGTGACACCATCCTTCTGGGTAGAAGAAGGGGTCAGCTGAGCGTTGCAGAGGTGGAAGGGGCCTCGCCGAGTCTCTGCTATTAGGAACAGAAATACTGAGGACTAGAGACACAGCTCAGGAGGGCCCCCACTCCCAGGGACCCTTAGCTTTTGGGGGTCAAAACCTGTACCTTAGTCACCACAGTATCCTCAGGAAGACCCTTGAGGACCAGCAGTTACTCTATCACAAGATAACACAAGATAACAGCTGGGGCCGTTCTTCCAGGGTTGGTAAAACTCTAATTCTGGTCTCCTGGAGGAACTCTGGGGGCAGGTGGGGGGCAGCGACGGACCCTGGACAGTGTCACCCTGTGGTTCTGCACCCATGGCCAGTGATCAATAAAGGAAAATTGACACCAGCTGGACCCTGGGCCTGCCATACCATTCCTCTGGGCCTCACTTTATTTGTCCATAAAATGGGGGTCTGGGGGAGAAGGCATCTGGCTTTGCCTTTAAGTCATGACTTTGGCACCAGGTGAAGATGAGGTGCTTGCTAAATACGATGGCTCTCTGAGTACAAAAATCAGGCCTGCAGAGCATGAGTTTAGGTGGAAGAGGGAACTCCTGCCCACTCCCCTGAATCGAGAATATGGGCCTCCTCAACAGGGAGCTTTGAGAGTCTTCACTTTTTTGATGGTTGGGAGGAATCCAAGGCTTCTTCCATGCCCCCACCCCCAACCCCACCCCAAGCTGGATGCCTGAGCAAGCACCTGTGAATGCTCCTGGCAAGGCAGGCCCCACACCTGTGTATGGCCCACTCTGCAGGCAGAGACCTAACCCTGGCAGTGCACGGGGGAAGAGCAGAGAAGGGCAGGAAGCGTCTCTTCTCACAAGAGCAGGTCGGACCGGTCATTCCCTGCTGCTTTACACATGCACCTGCCGACCTGACATCTCCACCTGGACATCCGGTCATCTCAGACCCAACCCAGCCACACCAGACCTGCTGATCTCACCTCTAGGCCACCAGCAATGCTGCCTCCCGCCTTTCCCATCCCGTAATCACTCAGCTGCTCACGCCAAAAACCAAGGACCCCCAATCTTTGTCCTCTTGAACCCTAACAGCCCTGTTATAATATAAATAAAGTATCTCTGGAGCCCCCACGCCCAGCATCTCCACTGCATCAGCTCTGGCAGCCACCTCCGGGTCTCCGGGGGGCTCCTCGCCTTCTCTCCTGCCCCTACACCCTGTCTCCTCGCTGCAGCGAGGTCCTCTCTCTCTAAATAGTTTATTTGAATGCATCCCCTCCCCCTCCCAAATAAAAGCCACCCTGAAGTGGCTCCTGAGGCAGCCATTGTAAAATGTAAGCTCTGCTTCACAGCCAATAGGATCCTTTGTGATCTGTCACCCCCCCCGCCCCGCAATCCCTGGGCCGCATCCACTGTTCACTACACCCTGACCTCCGTCCCCCCATCACGCCAATCTCATGCCTGCCTGGGGGGGCTTCTTGGGACCCTCCTCCCCTGGGCTCCCCCCCTCCAGCTCAGCTCACGCAGCACCTTCCTGCAGCCACCTGGGGAATTCAACCGCCCAGGAGCTCTTTTTTCACAGTAATTATGAAATCTGCGATGCTCTTATTCGTCCGTGGGTTTGGTCGGTCTTGCCCTTCGCTGGAACGTGAACTCTGTGAGGGCAGGTGCTGGCTGTCCTGGTCGCCGCTCAGTTCAGCACCTAGAACAGCGCCCCAGGAGTGAGCGGCTCGGGGCGTCTCTGCGGCAGGAGCCTGACTCCACCCAGCCTCGCAGGTGCAGGGGTCCAGGTCTGGAAGCTGCAGGGTGGGCCTGGACAGTGCTTGGTAAGGCACCCCGCTCCGCCTGGACCCGCCCTGGGAAGGAACAGTGTTTACTCTTTATTACCTGGAGATGGGCGGGGACCTCTGACAGGAAGCCATGCTTTGGGGACAGTCCCTAGGATGGAGGTTACTTCTGTCCAGGCATGGCGTTGGGTGTAACGAGTCATGCAAAATCCACCCCGCAGAACAGCCCTGCATCCAGACCCCGGACAGAATAAGCCTCCACAACCTTCTCCAGCCTCATTCAAGAGCCGACATAGGTCAGGAAAGAGAGGGGCGGGCTCCTGAGAAGGGAGAGCGCCTGGCCGTCCCGATCCTCCCCACAGCTCCAGTGGGAGCCCACGAATCTCCTGGAGGGCTGGGACTGTGTCTTGTCCCTCCCTCCGTCTTGCCCTGGACAATCGCTGAGCAGTTAGCAAGCCAGCAGGTATGGACTGGACACCTACTGTGTGCTAGGGAAATATGGAGAGCAGGATGGCATGGTCCCTGCCCTCCTGGAGATCACAGTCTAATCAGGTGAGACAAGCCCCTGGCCACAAATATACAGGATGTGAGGTGCTGGAGGCAGGATGGGTGCTGAGAGGGTACACGATGGGCGTGTCTGGAGGTGCCCAAGCGGCCTGGGATGAATGGCCCAGGTGTGATAAGCACCGTGTGTCCACTCTGTCGGGAAATCCACCCCACGCCGTAGAGCGCTTTAGCTTACTCGGCCATTTGTTTTTCCACTAGTAAAATGGTTAAGATGTCACATACACCTGCACCCTCGACTTGGAGTTGTAATTGAGCTTTCTGATAAGAATTGAAATGGGAATCTGGAAATTTAAGCAGAGGAATCATGTACTGATAGCTGGACCGGGTTGTCAATTCTTACTTTTGAAGTAGATGCTTATGTGCAACATAGCAGAGCTACATGGAGCCAAGTTTTTTTCTTTTTTTTTTTTTTGAATAAAAACATACATTTCTCAACTAAATGTACTGATACATATCAATTTTTTTGAATCATACAGTATGTTACACAATATATTTGGTTCATAGTAACGCAATCATACAGTATTTGTCCTTTTGTGTCTGGCTTGCTTTGCTGAGCAAGTATTTTAACAAATAGTGCAGGGGACCAAGGCATGCCCTCCAAGAGTGACTGGCAAGAGAATCATCACCTACTAGTGATGAGTGTTTTCAAATCATACTGAGGCTACAGAATTTTGATGAGCATTATATAGACCTTGTGAAAATGGACACTGCATTTTTTTTTTAAGATTTTATTTATTTATTCATTTATCCCCCCCTTGCTGCTTGTGCTTGCTGGGTCAGCCAACCACGCCGTGTGGGTGGGCTTGCTTTCACCAGGAGGCCACAGGAACCGAACCCGGGGCCTCCCATATGGTAAACGGGAGCCCCACTGATTGAACCACAGCCGCTTCCCTGGACACTGCATTTTAATAAAAGAACTTTTCTCCTGAGAGCTCTTATTCTCGTTGCAATTACCCAGAACCCTCTGTCCTACATAATGATAAAAACATGGGTCTCCCTTGATGACCTTCCAGCTGAGTTCCCTAAATAGTAGATGCACAGCGCTTACCACACCTAAACCATTTTGCCCAGCCTTCTTGGGCGCCTAGAGAAAAAGAGGCCTCCTGACATGTCTGTGATGCTTGACCTCACTTCCCATATGGTTAATATTTTGAGGGCAGGGGGCTGCCTCACAAGACTGGACTGTTAAGTCCACTGTAATTCTCTCCTCTGTGTGTCTTCTTGAGGGAGCATCGCTTTGTGTATCAGACCCAGCAAGGGGGCAGGGACTCAAGCTGAGTCATGCCCACTGACATAGTCAAATTGGAAGCCCTAATCTTAACAGGTAATTGCATCAAAGTCTTCAGCTGAATTTAATATAATCAAAGGCTACCAGACCCAGAAAAATAGATTAGTTTACAAACATAATCTTTCTCTTTACTTGAATTCATAAATAATCTCAAACTGCCACAAAAGGAGCACTTTAAACACTCCAGCAAAGAAGCCAAGGACTAAAGATATTCCCAGTGATGCAAGCCAGGTGAACAAGAAAGCACAGAGTTGACCCTTGAGGAAGTTTAACTTTCAGAAAGTTAAAACACGACTCTCATTCAACATGGAATGAACATGTGTTAAGAAGTGTTAACTCTAACTCATTAAAGAAGGACCTAATAAGATGGTGAATCTGGTTCAAAGATCATTTTGAGGAACTGGGCATTTAGAGGCATTTTTAAAGAGTTTAAATTAAGATGGTGAGGTTAGATGCGTACATCTTTAATGTTATACAAGGTAATTAAAAAAAAAAAAATCAAGTTTGAGGTTATCTTTTCTGCAGGGCAGATATTATTAGCACCTCCAGTAGACAAATGCTAGGAATTAGTATGCAACTCCATATGTATTTTTTTAAGTGTTTTATTTATTTCTCCCCTGCCCCCTCCCCCTCGTTGTGCACTCCCTGACTGCTCAGTGTCTTCCTTGTGTGCTCCTCTTCTTTTTAGGCCTCGGGAATGGAACCAGGACCTCCCATGTGGGAGGAAGGCACCCAATGGCTTGAGCCACCTCCACTCCCTCCACAGACTTTCAAGTCCTTAAATAATAGCAAATCCCAAAACAAACAAAACTACAGCCCCTAGATAATTACATCGTCCTTGGGCAGGCTTCAAAGGCCCAGTATGACATGGGAGAACTCATTTCCAAGCTTGGATCCTTTTTTAACACATTATGCTCCGGATACGACCTTTTATGAGCCACGTGAGGAAGCCAAAAACTGGCAACCTGGTCAAAGTTCACAGAAAGGCTAACATGTCACAATTTCCCAAAAGCAGAATATTTGGAAAATCAATTTCCATCGGGCTTTAATGATCACGAATTCCGTACTGTGCCCTCTGCTTTTAGCCAGTGATAGCATCAGCCTAAGGCGCAGACACGGGTAAATGCCCCTTTTCAGAGATTCGCGCTCAGATTTTAATTCAAGGCAGAGCCCTCTGGGGACTCGTCCTGTTTCCACGGGCCCCCAGTCGGCGCCGCCTCGGCAGCCACGCACAGCTCCCGCGACCTAGGACGCAGCGTCACCGGGTGTGTCCCCCCCTTAACTCGGCCACCAGCGGCCAGAGCCCGCGAAACGCCCCCAGACGCCCCGCGCGCGCGGCCCCCGGGCGCCAGATCCCGCGGGAGCTCCACATCTCGCGAGAGCAGCACTCTCCACCCCTTTAAAATCTGCAGTAAACGCCTCTTCTCATTCACGTGACCAAGAGCGCCCGGCCCCCGGGGCGAGGCCCCGCCCCAGACTCGCACGCCCACCCTACGCACGCGCGCGCGGTGACGTCCCTTCCGGGCGGCGGCCTAGTTCCTCTTAAGGCCTGGGAGCCGCTGCCGCTGCTGTCCGCGCTCCGCTCTCGACGGCTTGCGGGTCATGGCTGCCACGGCCACGATGGCCACGTCGGGCTCCGCGCGGAAGCGGCTGCTCAAAGAGGAAGACATGACCAAAGTGGAGTTCGAGACCAGCGAGGAGGTGGATGTGACCCCCACGTTCGACACCATGGGCCTGCGGGAGGACCTGCTGCGCGGCATCTACGCCTACGGTGGGTGCAGGGCGGGCCCGGGGAGGCGCGGCGGGCGGGGCCTGGGGACCGGAGGGGCGGCTGGGGGCGGTGTCGACGGCGCGGGTCGCGGCCGGGGCCCCCCGGCGCCAGGTGACATGGGATCCCCCCGCCGCCCGCACGCTGCCGCCACCCCACGTCTGCGCCCGCGCGTTCGGGGTGCTCTCCCCGGTGCGGAGCATCCAGCGCGAGGTTTAGCAAGGGGTGCAGAGGTCCAGGCACCCTGAGAGTCGTCCGTTCATAGGAACTGTTTTGTACCCATTAGGTGTTAGGCGGCTCGCGCTGCCCTAGGCCTTGGGGATTTAGCAGAGAACCAGACAGCTTCCTGTCTTTATGGGGCTTAAATACAACCTGGGAGAAGGACAACGAGTAACGAAGATTGTTTCAGGAAGTGACTATTGCTATGGGGGTGGGTGGCAGCAGTTTTAGTTAAAATAGAGCAGATAGGTAAGGGGATGATACTTAAGCTGAGACTTACTAATTAAGGCGCCAGCCACGAGAAGACACTCGGCGGGGAAAGAAAGCTGGTGGGGGGCTGGGAGCCTGGTGCCCCCCAGGAATGAAAGAAGCCCGGTGTTGTGAGTCCAGGGGAGTTTGGAGAATTAGGCAGGGACTGGGTCTTGCAAAGCTTGTCTGAGGTGACAGAGATTGGATTTTATTTCTGAAGAGAGTTCTCTGGGTGCTCTGTGGATTGGGGGGAAGAGGGAAAGTGAGGCAGGAGTGGTAGCAGGGAGTTAGGAGGCTTTGACTCTAGTCCAGGTGAGAGGTGATGGTGGTGGCAGTGGACGTGGAGAGGAGTCTAGTGAGTCGAATGCGAGTGGCAGAGAAAAGAGAGCTTGAACGAGATTCCTGGGGTGTTGAGTACCTCGATGGGTGTTGGTACCATTTGCTTGATGGAGGGGCAGGGTTGAAGACCTGGGGAGACGAAGTTAGGAGCTCTGTTTTGGACATGGAGAGCTCGAGAGGCCTGTGAGCCATGCAGTTGGACATGTTGAATTGAGAATTGTCCGAGCAAGTTTGGAGCCCAGGGAAGAGGTCAGGCAGAGGAGGTGGGTGATCTGTGGTTAAAGCATGGGACTGGGGCATCTTTTATCCAGACTATTTCCAGTGGTCTAACTGTCCTTGATAACATGACAGATGAGAAGAGTGAAAGGAAAGCGCTGAGCGCTTGGGTGGTGAAAGGAAGGCCTTGCCGCTGCACCTGGTAGTGAGGCTGACAGCATTCTCTCTCCCCAGGGCACCCCTGCTGAAATACTGTCGTTAGTTCCTGCCTGTGTCTTTGGTTATCACAAGGGGCTTAAAGAATACTATATTCATTTTTATGTTAAGATGGGAAATTATATTACATACTGAAAAATAGTTGAATTATGGATATTTATATAAAGTTTTGTTTACTTGGAAAAGACTTCAAAATAACCCCATCTCATGGTAACTGCTATGCAGTTACAATGATGTAATTACCAGAGCTGCTTGGAGAAGATTTCTTTCCAAGGAGTCAAGTGCTTGACATCCCACAGTGTGACCCAAGCAGGAATTAAATGCAGTTGGAGGGGACAGGAATAGCGCATAGACCTAATGCTAATAGGGAAGAGTAGGGGTTGTGCAGTTAGGGATTTGTTTTCCATTTTTTAATTTAAAAAGTAACAACAAAAATAATGCAGGCTTTTTAGATGTAGCCAAACAAGATAGAAGTGATTAGAGTAAAAAGTGAGACACTTCCCCTCAACCCCCTGCCCATCCCATTCCCCACGAGTTACCACCAATGACATTTTGGCACCTGTGCTTCCACACGTTGCACACTCAGTGTTATTTATTTATTTATTTTAAACAAAACCGGGTCTCTGTGTATCCTCCAGTTTTTCACCTCATATTTTGTCTTTACAAACAGTACTTCATGTGACTCAGTATAAAAATCCACATCACATCAGCCTGACTCATTCAGCCACCATTTATTGAGAGCCTACTATGTCGAACGCTGTGTTAGGCTGGAGGAAGTTAAAAAAAAAAAAAAAGTCTCTGTTCTCAGGGAGCTTGCAGTATATGGTTTTCAGCATGCTGTCGTCGAGTCAGAGCTCATTTTTTGTTGCTTTTATTTGCAGGTTTTGAAAAACCATCTGCCATCCAGCAGCGAGCCATCAAGCAGATCATCAAAGGGAGAGATGTCATAGCACAGTAAGTTTGTTCTCATGCAGAGCAGAAACTCACCGCATCAGCTAAATAGAATAGTGTTAGACGTTTTGAGGGGATGACACCATCTTATATACTTGTTATGAACCCTATCCTTGACCACAGCGTTTTGTGTATATTTTCATTTTTGTGTCCTCTACTGTAGAAGGCTCGAATTTTTAAATTTTTTTTTTTTTAGTTGGCTTTACTTAGCTTTCATTTGGCATGTATGTAGAATTATTAATAGTTTTATTCCTGATTTGCTTAATATTTAAAAAGACCCATTTGTTTAAAAAAAAAAAAATTCTTAAGGTATGTTTTAATCCAGAATCATAGAAAAGAATTGTATTTATATAAAGGAGAGTCCTCCTTTTGCTGCTACCAGTAAAGCACCTGCTGAAGCAACAGATTCTGCTCTGTTTTTCCCCTGAGCAAGAACCACAGCTGCTCCACAGTTCACCTGTGGAGCTTTTAACAGTTAGGGCGCCTGTGTCTCGTTGCCTTGCCACTGAGATACTGTTGGTCTGTGGGGCACATTGGCTCAGAGGCCACTGCACGGGTACTTCTGAAGTCACATCTATGGAGCCGCTGTAAGGGGCTGTAGGAATGAGGACAGAGGCAGGTGGCATCTCCTACTCTCCAACCCCACTGGTCTGTGTTTTCTTTTCTAGGTCCCAGTCTGGTACAGGCAAAACAGCGACTTTCAGTATTTCAGTCCTCCAGTGTTTGGATATCCAGGTACTTTGCTACTCTTAAAAACCTTTTTAATCCTAGAAAATACTTGCTTTTTCTTTTGTGATTGCCGTGTTTAAAAAGTAACAACTTTTGACAATTCTCTATAGTTGTACTGACTCAGCTCAGTTTTAAGAGAGTCTTAATCAGCAGCTGCTGAACTCTAATAACTGAGCTAACTAATCCCGTCATAAATTCTTTTTTGTTTAAGCTAGGGGATTTTCTTTTTATATATATTTTTTATTGAACTATATCATTCATACATGAACATGCATAAACAATAAGTGTATAGTAAAGGTTGTGAACTAACAAAACAAATATAGATAACATCATATAGGGGCCCCATACATCACCCCTCACCAACACCTTGCATTGTTGTGAAACATTTGTTACAAACTATGCAAAAGCATCATCAAAATATTACTACTAAGTAATAGTCCCTATCTTACATTTGGTGTAGTTTCCCCCCAACCCACCCTATTTTTTTTTTAAATAAATTTTCATTATAGAGGTTGTGAACTTAAAAACAATCATGCACATGCGTTGAATTCCCATATAACACCCCTTCACTAACACACCACACTGTGTTGGAATAATTGTTACAGATTATGAGATAAGATGGTTACCACCAACCATGGTCCATAGCCTACATTTGGCACACCTTTTCCATACCCCCCCCCCATTATCAACGCAGTACATCTTTGGCATTGATGCAAGAATATTATAGTATTGCTGTTAACACAGTCCATAGGTCACACCAATTGTATTTTTCCCACGTTTCTCCACATTCCCACCACCCTGCAATAGTGATGGACATCTGCTCTAGCTCACAGAAGAGGACGCTCTTGCATTTGTGCCATCAACCAGAATTCCCATCCACCTCTGGCTTCACTGTTATTCAGTCCCTAGATTATTCTCTAGCTTCCTTTCAATTGACATTTACTTCCCCAGACTACCCTTTTTAGCCACAATCCCATTTATAAAACAGCTGCTACTCTCTATAATGTGTTACCATCAACTCTATCCATTTCCACACTTTTATAGTTAAGTTAATTAAAACTTCTACATACATTAAGCATCAGTAGTTCTTCTCAATCCTCCTCTTATCTCCTAATAACCTATACTCTAGGTTTTAACTTCACGTGTTTATTCTTCATATTTAGTTCATATTAATGAGACTGCACAATGTTTGTCCTTTTGTGTCTGGCTTCCCTAGCTTAGCATAATGTCTTCAAGATTCATTCATGTTATTAGATGTGTTGCAATTTCATTTCTTTTTACTGCAGCATAGTATTCCATCGTATGTATATACCATATTTTGTTTATCCATTCATCGGCTGATGAACACTTGGGTTGTTTCCATCTTTTGGCAGTTGTGAATAATGCCACTATGAACATCGATGTGTAAATGTCTGTTAATTTTTGTATAAAGTGTGAGATAGGGGTCTTTCTTTCTTTCTTTTGGCTATGGATATCCAGTTCTCCCAGCACCGTTTGTTGAATAGACTGTTCTGCCCCCAGCTGGGTGGGTTTGACAGGCTTGTCAAAAATCACTTGGCCATAGATGTGAGGGTCTGTTTCTAAACCATCAGTTCAGTCCACTGGTCTATGTGTCTGTCTTTAAGCCAATACCAAGTTGTTTTTACCACGGTAGCTAGGTAATATGATTTAAACTCTGGAAATGAGAGTCCTCCAACCTCACTTTTCCTTTTTAAGATGTTTCTGGCTATTCGGGGCCTCTTACCCTTCCAAATAAATTTGATAATTGTGTTTTCCATTTGTTTAAAAAATGATGGTGGAATTTTTATTGGAATTGCATTGGATCTATATATCAATTTGGGTAGAATTGACATCTTTATATTTCTTTTTTGATTTTTCAGCAATGCATTATTGTTTTCTGAATACAAGTGCTTTACATCCTTGGTTAAATTTATTCCTAAATATTTGATTCTTTTAGTTGCTATTGTAAATGGAATTTTTTTCCTGACTTTCTCCTTAGATTGCACATTACAATTGTATAGAAAAACCACTGATTTATGCATATTGATCTTGTATCCAGACACTCTACTGAAATCGTTTATTAGCTCTAGCAGCTTTGTTGTAGATTTTTCAGAACTTTATGGGTATAGGATTATATCATCTGTGAATAGTGAAAATATTACTTTTTCCTTTCTGATTTGGATGCCTTTTATTTATTTTTCTTGCCTGATTGCTCTAGCTAGAACCTCTAGCACTATATTGAACAACAGTGGTGACAGTGGGCACCCTTGTCCTGTCCCTGATCTCAATGGGAAAGCTTTCAGTCTTTGACCACTGGGTTCAGTGTTAGCTGTGGGTTTTTCATATATGGCTTTCATCATGTTAAAGTTTCATTCAATTCTTATCTTTTGTAGTATTTTTTATCAAGAAAGGATGCTGTATTCTGTCAAATGCCTTTTCTGCACCAATTGATAGGATCGTGTGATTTTTCTTCTTTGGTTTATTAATGTGGTGTATTACGCTGCTTGATGTTGTGTTGAACCACCCTTGCATGCTTGGCATAAAACCTACTTGATCATGATGAAAAATTCTTTTAATATGTTGTGGGATTTGATTAGTAAGTATTTTATTGAGGTATTTCACGGCTGTATTCATTAGAGAAATGGGTCTGTAATTTTCTTTTTTTCGTAATATCTTTATCTGGCTTAGATGTTAGGGTGATATTGGCTTCATAGAATGAGTTTGGTAGCGTTCCTTCTTGTTCAGTTTCTTGGAAGAGCTTGAGTAAGATTGGTATTAAATCTTCTTTGAAACTGTCTGGTCCTGGGCTTTTCATTTTGGGCAGTTGTTTGATGACTGTTTCAATCTCTCGTGATTGTTTTGTTGAGGTCTTCTGTTTCTTCTAGGATCAGTGTAGGTTGTTTGTACGTTCCTAGGAATTTTTCCATTTTGTCTACATTGTCTAGTTTTTTGGCATAAAGTTCATAGTATGCTCTTATGATCTTTTATTTCTGTGGGGTCAGTAGTAATGTTTCTGTTTTCATTTATTTGCATCTTCTCTCTTTTTTTTCTTATTCTAGCTAAGGGTTTGTCAATTTTGTTAATGTTCTTGAAGAGCCAACTTTTGGTTTTGTTAATTCTCTCTATTGTTTTTTTCTCAATTTCATTTATTTCTGCTCTGATCTTTATTTTATTCCTTCTACTTGCTTGGGGATTAGTTTGCTGTTCTTTTTCTAGTTTCTCCAGCAGTGTGGTTAGGTCCCTGATTTTTAGCTCTTTCTTCTTTTTTAATATAAGTATTTAGGGCTATAAATTTCCCTCTCAGTCCTGCCTTCACCACATCCTATAGGTTCTGATATGTTGCGTTCTTATTGTCATTTGTCTTGAGATATTTATTGATTTCTCTTAAAATGTCTTCCTTGACCCACTGATTATTTAACTGTGTTGTTTAATCTCCATATATATGTGAATTTTCCCTTTTTCTGCTTGTTGATTTCCAACTTTATTCCATTATGATCAGAGAAAGTGCTTTATATAATTTCGATCTTGTTTATTGAGATGTGCTTTGTGACCCAACATATGGTCTATCCTTGAGAAAGATCCATGAGCACTTGAAAAGAATGTATATCCTGCTGTTTGGGGGTGCAGTGTTCTGTACATGTCTATTAGGTTTAGTCCATTTATTTCATTATTCAAGCTCTCTGTTTCTTTACTGATCCTCTGCCCAGATGTTCAGTCCAGTGCTGAGAGTGGTATATTGAAGTCTCCAACTATTACTGTAGAGATATTATTTCTCCCTTCAGCTTTGCCAGTGTTTGCCTCATATATCTTGGGGCATCCTGGTTAGGTGCATGTACATTTATGATTGTTAATTCTTCCTGAGTGAATTGCCCTTTGATTAATATGTAAAGTCCTTCCTTGTCTCTAATAACAGTTTTGCTTTTAAAGCCTTTATCATCTGATATAAGTATAGCTACCCCAACTTTTTTTTGGTTGCTGCATGCATGGAATATCTTTTTTCTTTTTTTTTTTTTTTTTAAAGATTTTATTTATTTATTCATTTATCCCCCCCCTTGCTGCTTGTGCTCGCTGGGTCAGCCAACCACGCCGTGCAGGCGGGCCTGCCCTCACCAGGAGGCCCCGGGAACCGAACCCGGGGCCTCCCATATGGTAAACAGGAGCCCCACTGATTGAGCCACAGCCGCCTCCCTGGAATATCTTTTTTCAACCTTTCACTTTCAGTCTATTTGTATCCTTGGGTCTAAGGTGAATCTCTTGCAGACAGCTATAGATGGCTCATATTTTCTTATCCATCCTGCCACTCTGTCTTTGATTGGGGAGTTTAATCCATTAATATTCAATTTTATTACTGTAAAGGCAGTTCTTATTTCATCTACTTTGATCTTTGGGTTTTACCATTCATATTCTTTGTGCTCACCCAGTGTCTTGTTAATATCCTTAACCTCTTTAACCATCTCATTGAATTTGTTAAGAGGATTTGTTTGAAATCTATGATTAGTTGTCTCAACTCCTTTATGTCATCTGCAGGCTTATCTTGTTCCTTTCCCTGGGCCATATCTTCCTGTTTGTTGGCATGGATTGTAATTTTTTGTTGGTGTCTTCACATCTGGCTTACTAGATGTATTTATTCTGTGTGCAGTTTCTCCCTTTAGTTTAGGGCTTTCTTGTCTTTTCTCCCTTCCTGGTTGTGTAGTAGGAGCTGAGGATGTAGTTGGTGCTGTAAGCTGTAGAAGCTGAAGCTGCCCATGTTGCCCCAGGAATTGATGAAGGTTCTCCCACTTTTCTCCTCTGTCAGGGATAGGGACAGAGCTGCAGCCCTGTGTAATAATCCAAGTTGGGCAGGGCAAATCTGTCTGTAGTTGACCAGAGAGACTGATGAAGCTTCACACCTCTTTCTCCCCTACCTGGGGCAGGGGTGGAGCTGCAGTTGTTGGCAGCAGGACTGACGTAGCACCAGATGCCCTCCCTGCCAGGCCTGGGGATGGACTCTCTGGAGCGCCCAACAATCCCTCTGTGTGGGCTGAATATGCTGCAGTTGCCCTGAGAGGCTGAGGGAGTGCTGTCCCTTCTGCCCTTTAGGGGGTGGGATTGGAACCACTGATGACCAACAGTTCAGTCCCTGTAGGCCGAAAATACCCACCATTGCCCAGAGAGGCTGAGGAAACACCAGCCCCCTCCTATCCTTTTAGGGCATGGGGTTGGATCCACAGGCACCAACAGTTCAGGCCCTGTAGGCCAAAATTACCCGCCATTGTCCAGAGAGGCTGTGGAGACATCAGACCCCTACTATCCTACTGAGAGTTTGGGTAATCCATAGGCATCCAACATGCAGGCTGAAAGTGTCTGCTGTTACCTGGAAAGGGTGTGGAAACACCAGCCTCCTTCTTTGCTATTGGGGGGTGGGGGTGGATCCACAAGTACCCACCGGTCCAGGCTGTCTGGGCCAAAAGCGCCTGCAGTTACCCAGAGAGGCTGGGCAAACACGTCCCTCGCTTGTCCTGTTGGTGGGGGTGGAGCCACAGGTGCCCAACGGTCAGGTTTGTGCAGGACAAAAGCGCCTGCAGTTACCCTGAGAGTCTGAGGGAACACCAGCCCCCTCCTATCATATGGGTGGACAGAGGTGGAGATGAACTGGAAGGCGCTCAACAGACCAGTTTGTGTGGGCTGAGAACACCTGCAGTTCCCTGGAGAGGCCAAGGAAACCCGGCTCCTTTTCTATCCTATTGGGGTGCAGGGATGCAGCCCCAAGGTGTCCGACTGATCAGTCTGTGCTGGCCCAAAAGCACCTACAATTGCCTGGAGAGCCTGGTGCAGGTCCTGCCAGCTTCCTTCCTGCTGGAGGTGAAGCTGGAGCCTAGGCCCGGGCTGCAGGCCAATCTTGGTGGGAAGAAGCCAGTCCTTAACTTCCCTGTGGTTTTCAGTCAGCCCTGCTTCCCCTCATGCCGGGGGCAGAGTCAAAATGGCGGCTACTGGCGTCTTTCCAACTTGGACAGGTTCCAACTCTAGCTGTTACTAGGATTATACTTTAGCTAGCCGAGTCCATTTATCAGTAGTGGAAGTCGGTGGACAACCATCTCTTTCTCTCCCATTTATGGGAACAGCCACAGAACAGTTCCTGAGAGGGCTTGCACCACTAAAGTAGGATGGGCACGGCCTCTGTGACATGGCTTGCAGTTTCCCAGAGAGGCTGGTGCACGTCCCTCCAGCTTCTTCCCTGCCTGAGCTGGGGCTGGGGTTTAGGCTAGAGCTGCAATCCGACCTGGGTGGAAAGAAGCCTGTCCCTACTAGCACTGTGATTTTCAGTCAGCCCCGCTTCCCCTCATTGGGGGGGGGGGGCAGCTAAAATGGCAGCTACTGGCCTCTTTCTCACTTCAACAGCTTCAAATTTTAGCTGTTCTTAGGATTATGTTTTAGCCCGCCGAATTTACTATCAGTAGCTGAAGTCGGTGCTACACTGTGTCTTCCTCCCCTGATTTTTGGGAAGTGGAGTTTCCAACCCCAGTCATGAAATAGCTCCTGAGGCAGCTTGCACTGCAGGTACTGGCCTCCGCAGCGTGGAGGGCTCTACTCAGGAATTTTCTCTGCAGATGGGCAGTCTCCTTCCTCCATACTTTCAAGGATGCTGCAGGATGCTCTTCTGGTCTCCTGGGGCCCCAGGCAGGTGCCTGAGAGAGCTGATGACTCTGGCTGATGACTAACTGCCCTGCAGGATGCGCTGACTCTTGGAGCTCCTTACTCTGCCGCTATTTTGGCTTCTCCCCTAGAGGATTTTTAAAAATAGACTAAATTCTTGTCTGCAACCTGGAATTCTGATTGATACGTTCCGTTATTACTGGATGTGCAGTTTAAATAACACATTAATATTTGCTTAACTCTGGGAAAAATCACAAGTGTTGTTGATAGTAGATAATATTTAAAATAGAGCTCAGAGTCTGAATTATTGCAATCCACTTTGAAAATACTGAGGAGTCTTTATTTTTTCTGGTGATTTTACCAGGTTCGTGAAACCCAAGCTTTGATCTTGGCTCCAACGAGAGAGTTAGCTGTACAGATTCAAAAGGTAAGATAATTAGAGATGGCAATTCCACATTTGTAAATACTCCTTTTATAATTCATTTGTAAAATATTGATTATTTTTCTCTTCTTTCAACATTTTTTCTTGATTACTAACATTTCACCATAAATCATTATATATTATATGAATTACTGGTTTGTATTGTTATTTTTTAAAGATTTGTTTTATTTATTTCTCCTCCCCTGCTCCTCCCTCTCCGTTTTTTTTTTTTTTTAAGATTTATATTTTATTTATTTATCCCCCCCTTGCTGCTTGTGCTCACTGTGTCCATTTGCTTTGCATTTTTTCTCTGTCTGCTTGTCTTTCTTTGTTGCGTCATCCTGCTACGTCAGCTCACTGCACCGCATGGGCTGGCTCGCCTTCACCAGGAGGCCCTGGGAACCGAGCCCAGGGCCTCCCATATGGTAAATGGGAGCCCCACCACCTGAGCCACAGGAGCCGGGCCCCCCCCCCGTTGTTTGCGCTCGCTGTCTGCTTGTCTTCTTTTTTAGGAGGCACTAGGACCTCCCATGTGGGAGGGAGGTGCCCAATGGCTTGAGCCACATTCGCTTCCCTGTATTGTCATTTTTAATGTACCTTCTATTTTTTGCAGTCTTAGAATCAGAAGTTTTTAATCAAAAAGTCCACTTTAATAAAGTAATTGTGACTTTGTTTTTTATCTCTTAGAAATGTTTGGTAGGATATTATTTTAAGCTGTTTATGCTGTCTTTGGGTGGCCAGGACTATGAATTTTATATTTTCTTTTCTGGTTTTGCTGTCATATGTATTGCTTTTGTAATGACAAACTAGCAAAACTGCCCTCATTATGGTGGAGAAAGGAGTGGGAGGGGGAGCATGAGGCTCCTTGTGACGTGAAGGTAGAGGAAGTGCTAACCCGTGCCCATCCTAGATGAGGCCAGGTGGCCCTCCGTTTCCGAAGACTTGGCCACTTCTGACATTGGGGCCTCGAGGCCGCCCTGGGCATGAGCAGCGGCAGTCACGACACCTGCATTTTCTTCCAGGGCCTGCTTGCTCTGGGCGACTACATGAACGTCCAGTGCCACGCCTGCATCGGGGGCACAAACGTGGGCGAGGACATCAGGAAGCTGGACTACGGGCAGCACGTGGTGGCTGGCACGCCGGGACGAGTCTTTGGTAAGTGCTTTTATCTATAAACTGCAGAACAGCATGCGTAAGAAGTGCTTAAACCGTCAGAGGACCGTTTCCACCGCGCCGAGTGGTCGAGTTTTACATTTGGATAATTTGGGGGAAGTGGCAGAGAAGTATCTGAAAGCTGCAAGAATCAGTTTAAATGGTTAACTTTTTTCTGCAGTGCCTCAAGGTGTGATCGTTTTAAAATCTAATTTTATAGATATGATTCGTCGCAGAAGTTTAAGGACACGTGCTATCAAGATGTTGGTTTTGGATGAGGCTGATGAAATGTTGAACAAAGGTATGGGGGACAAAAGAATTTTCTAATGACGTGTATAATTCTTAAATTTCACAGTGTAAAATTGAAATATGGAGCTAAGGAAAGTGTTTTGAATTTAAATAGTGTTTTCTCTCTGTAAGAATTATTGTCCTTTGGGAGCAGTTATGAACATAAAACTCTTACTTGGATCTTTTTTTTGGTAGGGATTTTATAAGAGCATATCACAACCTGAGCAGCGGCATGTCAGCTCAGGCTGAGAGGGCAGTGCTAAGCGTGTCTGCAGGCTCAGCTCCGAAGACATGGGCACAGAGCTGAACTGCACTGGTTAAAACGTGGGGCAGGGGGTGTGCATAGGTGAATGATTTTATTTTAAAAGTTTTGAGATCTCGCTTCTAATACATACAAATTTAACAGTTAAGCAGTGCTCAAACCTTAAAGAACAAAAATACCTTTACGTACAATTACTCTTTTCAATGTATGCATAACAAATACTGTTTTCTTAAACAATATTATGAAACACTTAAGTAATTCATAAAAGTACCTCTCAAAGGTTTTCTATTTTTCGTTATATAGACAATACGTATTCATTGAGCAGCCACAAGCTTTATTTTTTTACGCAAAACTAGAAAATTTGTATTTCCAGACTTTTGGGTATATACCCATATTTAACAAACACTGTTTGGTGTAATCATTTTGTATATACAGTTTGATAAGCTGCTTTTAGAAAACTTAGCATATCATCTGTCTTGTCTGTGACAAGAAAAAATCCTACATTTTAATGGCAGAAAGGCATTCTGTCCTTTGGATGGGCCATCATTTGTTTAATCAGTTCTGTTTTATTGGTTGTCTAGACAGTTTTCATTTTTTTACCGTTTTTTTTTTTAAAGGTGAATTTCTAGAATTTGTATATATATTTTTTAGGCTTTTCATGTTTTACCAAAATGTGTTAGGACTCTAATCTCAAAAAAGTATGTGAGGGTTTCAAAGTGATAGCATTTGCGCTTCTGGTACGGTGCTGGGAAATGCACGCTGGCCTTCTCAAGTGTGTGAGTCTCTTTAGCCTGTGCTTTCCAGGATTCTCTCATGTCCCCTGCCTGCATATGCCCCTTCCCTCCGACTCAGCCTCCTTACCAGATGTGGAGACCTGCATGAGGGGAGATTTCACCTCTGAGCAGTAACCAGCTGTGCATGTGGGGGATCTTATTTGAAGGCCCTGCTCTTGATTAAGCCCTCCAGTGTCGTCTTCTCTGTCTGTGGAGGCCGCTGTCCTCTAGGTGACACTGGGCTCCAGTCCCTTGGGGCCATAGCTCTCAAAGGGAGGTCTCCAGATAGTGGCGTCCTCATCACCCAGGAACTTGTTCTCCGGCTCCAGCTGATCTGTGAAGCCCTCCTGTGGTCTGGTGGTTGGGGACCCCTGCCCATGGGCATGCCCACGGGCCCGGCTCCCATCCAGCCTTGTCCAGGTGTAGGAGCAGTTGCCGTCTGATGGCCTGTGGCTGGGTTCCACCTGCTCGTGTGTTTGATTCAGCCTATGTCATAATAAAAAATATATATATATATATTTTAGTTAGTTGTTGACACTTTTTATTTGGGGGATTTTGAATTTCTGATCTTTCTTAAAATGTGTAATCTCCCAGAGAGCAGATATAGCTCAGTGTTTAAGTGCCAGCTTCCCATGTATGAGGTCCTGGGTTCAATTCTCAGTACCTCCTTAAAAAAAAATGTGGAAGCTCCAGCCACACTGGACCTGAATTCTCAAACAGCAGCAGCAGCTGGGACTGGGGCGCGCCTGGCCTGGGAGTGTGGGTGACTCAGGTCTAGGGTTGCTTTTGGCTTTGGGCATCCAAGGCCCTTGGGGAGGGAGCCCACGATACCTGGAGCACTTCAGATTGGAGAAGCACAAAGGGGGAGCCCGGACTCCTCAGCCACAGGGCGCCAGGGTGGGGCTGCTGGGTGGGAGAGGAGGGGGGTGTGGGTCTGGGTCCGCTATGTGAAAATGAGGATACCTGTCGACTCTTGGTCGTTTACAGTTGACCTTACAGTAACAACTGCACCTAGTTAAATGTGTGCACCCTTAAAAATTTCCTAATTTCTCTTGGTAGGTTTCAAAGAACAGATATACGATGTGTATAGGTACCTGCCCCCAGCCACGCAGGTGGTGCTAATCAGTGCCACACTACCCCACGAAATCCTGGAGATGACCAACAAGTTCATGACAGACCCGATCCGCATCCTGGTGAAACGGTAAACATGCCCTGCTTCCCACACATCGCTCAACCTTGAGTTGTGTTTGTAGATGGTTTTAAAACATTGACAATTCTTTATAATTTCTTTTTTGAAAAACTGGCTTATATATGATAATTCCCATTTTGACCCAGTAATTCTGAATTTAAAGAATCAGCTGACAGTACTTACTGATGAGGGTCCCAGGAGTGAAAGGTGACGTGTTGCTGAGAGCCCTGCCCAGGCAGTGCAGATGTTACTCACTGCAGAGGGCCAGAGCCCAGGCCTGGGCGGCAGGGGGCTGGTGTGCAGGGGCGGGGGGCCACCTGCGGTTGGGGCCTGGTCGGGCCTGCTTCCCCAGTGCTTTGTCCATCAACCGATAACAGGATTTTTCTTTGTCCTCCAGTGATGAATTGACTCTAGAAGGCATCAAACAGTTTTTTGTGGCAGTGGAAAGAGAAGAGTGGAAATTTGACACTTTGTGTGATCTCTACGACACACTAACCATTACTCAAGCAGTCATCTTTTGTAACACCAAAAGGAAGGTATGTGGGTGCTTGTTTCTTTATATCCTTGTGAGGAGAAGTTGAAGATTGAGTCTCTTCATAGCTTAGAGATAGAGGCCAGATAGCAGGTGCCTTTGACCTTGCGGGCTGCGTGAGCTCTGTCCGGCTCCTCCCCTCTGCCCTGGCAGCACAGAGCCTCCCCTGACATGGCCTAGACGGACGTGGGCATCTGCTCCAGCAAAGCTTGATGCACCGGAACAGGCAGCGGGGTGAACTCGGCTCGTGCTGGCCTCGGGCAGTGATTTGACACCCTGGCTGCATGTTAGAGTCATCTGAGCACCTTTGGAAACCTGCTGGTGCTGGCCCACTCCTTCAGATTCTGCTTTAATGGGTTTGAGGTGGCATAAATGGTTTGGAGTGCCCTGGTGATTCTACTGCAGGCAGAGCTGAGAACCACTGGCAACTTTACTTAAAAGAGAAAAGGGAATTGGATCACATTCTAAAAGTTACCAGATTTCAATTCCAAACGAGGCTAATGATAAATGGTCTTTTTTCCCCCAGGGAAATGTTAACTGGAACAAATGAGTGTCAAGAGATTTTTTAAATAAGGCCTGGAAGGTGCTGGACTCAATTAAGTGTAGTCTGAGTTTTAAGAGCTTTTGCTTTTTGAACACTCATATTGAGTCTGCAGGTAACTGAAATAAATTCCTGGTGCAACTCTCCAGTTTGGTTTGCTTACCGTGGCACCCACCGATATGATTTGTAGGTTGACTGGCTGACGGAGAAGATGAGGGAAGCCAATTTCACGGTGTCATCGATGCACGGGGACATGCCTCAGAAGGAGCGCGAGTCCATCATGAAGGAGTTCCGCTCTGGCGCCAGGTAAATCGGCAGCCACCTGCTCACCTGCTCCCAGTTGGAAGACTAGTCAGGGTTTCCGGACCTTTCTGTGGGCCACGCCCTGTGGCTGTCAGCACTTCGTAGCTTGAGTATGGTTCCGCTGCCCACGTCCCTGAGATGCCAGCTGAGGCTCAGGCAGATCCAGTGGCTGCTGGGAAGCGGGGCGGGGCACTCCTGGTGCGGTGTGGTAGGTGGAGGTTGTAACCGGCCTTAGCTAGGCAGGTTGGTTGCCTTGTGTAGAAGTTATTTCTTCCAAATGCATGGGCATTTCCTATCTTTTTGAAAGTCATTTTTAATTTACATTAAGTCAGAAATCATCCTTTGAAAATTTAAGATTTGCTTTATGGCCCAACATTTGGTCATTTTCTAAAATGTTGTGTACTTGAACAGTTACTGTACTAAATATGTCCATTGGATCTATTTTTTAAAATATTGCTGATTGTTTTTTAATCAGTTGTATCTTTTTAATTCTTAGCAGTATTGAGGTGATTGTAGCTCTGTCAATTCTTGCTTTACATTTTCTAAGCCCCTGTTGTTAGATGCATGCAAATTTAGAATTATTCTTTATTTCTGAAGACTTCAGTCTTTCTTTATGAAGGTATCCAGCTCTATCTGTACTAATGCTCTTTGCTTTAAGGCTACTTTATCTGATGCAGTCACTGGCTTAGCTGGGGCTGGTGCTTACAGAGTGCCTTCCTTTCCTCCTCCATCCTGCAGCACATAATTGGGTTTTGCTTTGTTTTTGTCGTAATCAAGGTAATCGTTGTCTTCTAATTGGAGCATTTGATCTAGTTTCAGTTAATAGAAATACTGAAATATTTGGATTTAAGCAGCCATCTTATTAAATACATTTTATTTGTCTTTCCTGAGATTCCTTTTTATTCCACTTTTAAAATAATTTTTCTCCCCTGTGCATGTGTCTCTGTGTTGTCAACATCTACTATTAATTATTTACCATATTCCCAGACAATGCCAGGACCTTAAAACACTTTTTCTCCATTTACTTCCCAAACTTGTATGCCATTGTTGTCATGGGTTTTAAACTTCACAAGACATTGTTACTTTATGTAACAAAATGTGTTTAGACATGTACTTACCGTATTTGTTCCTCCTCCCCCCTTCATCTCTGAACTTCTGTCTGAGATGCCTTTTCCATTGCCTGATGAACATCTTCGGTATTTCCTTTAGTGTGGACCCACTGCTGACAGGTGACCTGTTGTAGTTTGTCTGGAAATGTCTTGTCTGACTTTGAAATGTCTCCTTCAGACTCTTGAAGGACGTAATCATTGGGCTAGAATTCTAGGTTTTCAGCAGTTTTCTTTCTACACTTTAATAATATATCCTTTTACTTTTAGGCTTCTTTTTTTTTTATTGGAAGTCAACTGACAGTCTAATTGTTCTCCCTTAAAATTAATGTCTTTTTTTTTCTGGCTGCTTTTTAGATTTGTTTCTCTTTGTGTTTTGCTTTTCGCCCTTCTTACTCTGACGTGCCTAAGGGTAGATTTCTTTTCATTTGTCCTGTTTGGGATCTGTAGGACTTGGTGCTCTCAGCCTTCTCTCTTCAAAAACTGCCTCTGTCCCATTCTTCCTCCAGGAGGCAGTGACACCTCCACTGTTCTTGAAACGCCTTTCTCCTGCTCTACAGTCCCTTTATTTATTTGTTTATTTATTTTTATGTATTTACTTTTTATCCATTTTAACCCCACTCCACCCCCTGGTTTTACTATTTCTGTGTCCATTCGTTGGGCAATTCTCTGTGTCTGTTTCCTGCCCTCTCCTCTCATCCTTCTCCTACTGTCTTCACCGGATTTCGATCCTGGGAACCTGTGATGTGGGAGAGAGGTGTTCTGCCACCTGTGCCACCTCACTTCCTGGTTTTTCAGCACGTCTCGTCTTGGCTCTCCCGTGTGTCTCTCTCCTGTTACGTCATCATCTTGCTGCTTGCTTTGGTGGGGCCAGATGGCTCACCTGTGCACGGGGCTTGGGGGCCCACGCCCCTTCCATGTTTTTCTTTTTTCAGATTTTTACCGGGAGGTCCCGGGGATCAAACCCAGCTCCCTCCACCTGAGAAACGGATGCCTAACCATTTGATCCACATCCGCCCCCTGCTATATGTCTTAAGGTTGACCAAAGATACCTAGAGTTACAGTCTTTTCCCATACAGGATGGTCATATAATAAATCAGGCTTAGTTTATCACCAGCATTCTAAAAACCAGACCTAGGGAGAAAAACTAGATCTGGGGACACATGCCTGGTTTCTAATAGAGCGAATGTTTAGCCTACCCTGATTATCACAAAACCAGGACAGTGAGAATATTCGCATTCTGCTGTCCCTTAATACTTTAAATATCTCTAGACCAGAAACGTCCAATAGAAATATAGCTCAAGCCACATGTGCGATTTTAAATTCTCTAGTAGCTGCATTAAAATAGGTAAAAAGAGGAAGCGGCTATGGCTCAAGCAATTTGAGTTCCTGTTTACCATTTGGAAGTCGTGGGTTTGATACCTGGGATCTCGTGGTAAAAAAAAAAAAAAAAGGAAAAAGGCATCCCAGACCTACATGGAGCACACCAAAAAGACAGTGATGCAACCAGATAGAAAAAAATAAAGGTAAAAAGAAGTGGGTGAAGTTTTTAATTTTTTGAGGTACCAGGGCTGTGGATTGAACCTGGGACCCCATGTGTGGGAAGCCTGGTGCTCAACCACTGAGCCACATCGGCTCCCCTGAGTTGGTTTTTTCATTTGTTTGCTTGTTGTTCATTTTTTTGTTTTTAGGAGGCACCGGGGACCAAACCTGGGACCTCCCATGTGGGAAGCCTAGTGCTCAACTGCTTGAGCCACATCCACTCCCCGGTTTCTAATAATATGTTTTATTTTACCCAGTATATCACAATATCATTTCTACGTGTAATCAGCATTAAAAGAAATGTGTGTGTTTTTTCTGTCTGCCTCCAAAGCCCCTGTGCGTCTTCCGCCCCCTGCACGGCTCTGTTGGGATGAGCCCCGTGTGGCTGGAGGCCTTGGTGTTGGACAGGGCGGTCTCTGCTGTGTCCGCTCCGCGGGCTGCAAAGTTGGGGTGTGAGGAGCACTTCACGTTGAGGGGACGACAGACACTGCACCCAGGTTTAGGAGGTTCCTTGGTGTTCCTGGCTGAGCTTTTGCCAGGCAGAAATCAGATGTGTCTCCTCATCGTAGGTCTAGGGCTGACTTAGACGGAAATCGTCTGGGACGTGGGGACACATCCACTGCCAGCTGGAGCAGTGGCCCGAGTAGTTCAATCTGCCCAGTGCCCCTCCCGCCACCCCCTGCCCAGGTTTCCTGGGTGGGCTCTGACGCCCCAGTCTGTCAGGGTGCGAGGGGACCTGAGGTTCAGGTGTTGGGGAGCGAGTCCAGCCTTCAGCTTTGTAGCTAGTGCACTGGCTCCTGTACCTCTTCCTTTTCTGCAGCCGCGTGCTCATTTCCACAGACGTCTGGGCGCGGGGGCTGGACGTGCCTCAGGTGTCCCTCATCATCAACTACGACCTGCCCAACAACCGAGAGCTGTACATACACAGGTACGGGGGTTTTGTCTCGTGGGTGTATCTGCCGATAGATTATTTGGTCTGTCACTAAGATTATTTGCTCTGTTACCAAAATAACTTTGTTGCATTCTTAAAGAATCGGGAGATCGGGTCGATACGGCCGCAAGGGCGTAGCCATCAACTTCGTGAAGAATGACGACATCCGCATCCTGCGGGACATAGAGCAGTACTACTCCACGCAGATCGACGAGATGCCCATGAACGGTGCGTGCAGGGGGCGGGCGGGAGGGGCCTCTCCGCTCCTGCGGGGTTGGGGTGCTTGAGCGCCTGCCCGGTTTTTCCCTTCTTTTCTGTTCTTGATGGGACTGGGGGTCGTGAGCCTTTCGTGTCCTGGTTTTCATCAGCGTGCTCTTTGTTGCGTTCCAGTGGCTGACCTCATCTGAAGGGCGTCCTGCTGTGCCGAGACTGAGCTGGAGACTGTTCACCCGCTGCGCTCCCCCATTTTACTTAATGGGCTTTGTATGAACCCCCTTCTCACAGCCCACCCCAGGGAAAACTCTGGAGTCCTGCATTTTTTCTTACCCACATGTAAATAATGTGTTGCCTCAAGTCTTTTTCATTAAACATTTAAAATTTTTACCATAGACTCCAGTATTTCTTAAGGTGTCATCAGCTTTTCTGGTGACTTGCTATATAATCCTGGGCAGGTTGTTAAACTCATTTTCTAATCTTTAAAATGGAAGTGCTGAAATAGCAGGGCTCTCCCTCTGCAGAGTGGTTGGAACGACAATCTAGATTTCCAAGGGGTCCTGGGAAATACCTAATAAGTTCATCAGGTGGTTCTAGTTACAGCTCAAACAGCACTTCCTCTAATGCTGCGACTAGCTCCTCACCCAGCGCCCTGGCAGCCCGCCTGGCCTGCTGCGGCCCCAGGGCCCCAGGTGGTGGGGTGCCCGTGAGTGTGAGACGCTTGGGCTGGAGCCCGCCATCTAGTGAATGACCATGCGGGGGGCTTTGCTTAGCAGACACGGGTGGGTTCAGGGCTGCTGACTGGCAGCAGCGGTGGGTGGTGCGTGGCTCCGGCCCTGCAGAGGCTCCCCGTGGCCATGGTGGCTGCTCCGAGGCTTCCTCGCCCAGCAGTCCGCCTCTGTCCTGCCTCGAGCCTGGGCCCCAGCATGTGTGGGGCACGTTTTCCCACAATACCATTCTCCCCTCGAGGTCTGGGAAGCAGTAAGGCACGCAGGGTGATTGCTGACGATTCGAGCAGGACGATCACGCCTCTGTCTTCAGCTTCCGAGAGGGCAGCCAGCAAGAGGAAAAAGCAATGACAGTTTCCAAACCTCTAGGTCCTCGGTGCTGCAGGCTGGGATGAGGAGACTGGGGAGGAACTGGCAGGTAAGAGCCCCGTTGCTCACGGGCAAGGCAGAAGTGTGCATGGGGCTGCGGCAGTGACTTGGAGGAGATGGTGAGTCTAAGAGGTGCTACCTGAAACGCGGGCTAGGAAAGGCCGGTATTTACCAAAAGAAAACAGACGGTCTGAAAATGGGCACCCTTGCCAATGATTCAGGAACGGTGTATGATCATCAGAGGCTTAAAATCCATGCTGGCGAGGGTGCCTGAGCGTTTGTGCTGCGTGTGTCAACAGGTAGACTTTCTGGAAAGCAGCTTGGCTGCTGGGCAGGGCAAACAGTGAAAAGATTTCTTTTTGCCCGAGTAGTTCTGCTTCAGGCACTAGTCTGCAGTGTAGACTACATTCACCCCCGCATCCATTCACCACCACGTCACTACTGCCAGCAGCCAAGAAAGGAAAGCCACGGACTTGTCGCTGGGTGCTGGGAGCAGGGGGGAGGGCAAACTTGGCAGTGGCTCTTGAGGGTGGTCAGACCCGCTAGCCTCGCCAAAAACCGCAGCCCATTGGCGCTTGGGCGTTATCTAATCGAGCCAGGCAGTAGGTAAAGCATCTGCAAATACTGAGGGGCTTCCCAGGACCCGAGCCTAGGGACTTGGCGGAGTGCCTGTAGCCTTCTAGTCGTACCCGACTCTGTCCTGGAAGGTTGGGTTTCCATTCATTGAGGCCTTAAACCTTACTTTTGACTCACTTCCTGTTTTGGCCGAACAGATCCCCTTCATTCAAGCTGTCAAGGACGTGCTAAGGGCCAGTGCAAAGACACAACTTCACGAGCCAAAATGGACGTGTGTTGGTCCCTAGGGTGCGGCGTCATCTGACCTGCCGTGGAGTGCGCTGGGTGAGGGTGGTCCCCGTGTGGGCCTTTGGGGTCACCGGGGAAAGGCGACACCTTCCCGCACTCCACCCTGTTCTGTGTGTGGTGATTGCTTTCAGCTGCGACTCTTGTGCTGTTGCCCACCTTAGCTGCGTCTGCTGCTTTACAGAAGCTACTGTGGAGGCTTTTTCTCACTAGTAAGGGTAGTTGAGGTTTTGAACACAGCAGAGGAAGATACACCCTGTGGTCTTGGATAGGCTTGAAGTTACTCCATTAAACATACTTTTTTTTTTTTTTTCTTTTTTCTTTTTTAGGAGGTACCGGGGATTGCACCTGGGACCTCGTGCATGGGAAGCAGGCGCTCAGCCACGGAGCTACACCTGCTCCCCTCCATTAGACATTCTTCTGATAACAGTAAGTTTTTTTCTGCTTCTATTGCTTTACTTCTAGAGCCCTGGATGGCTTTTCGCGGCCATTTCCCCCCATTTCAACCTTCTTTTCCACTCCTGCATGACACTCTGCTAC
Source organism: Tolypeutes matacus (assembly GCA_026826555.1). Classification (NCBI taxonomy): domain Eukaryota; kingdom Metazoa; phylum Chordata; class Mammalia; order Cingulata; family Chlamyphoridae; genus Tolypeutes; species Tolypeutes matacus. The sequence goes on along the minus strand of JAKSZT010054478.1, from coordinate 19,897,342 downwards.
AGGCCGTTCGACCTTCATGTAGGTGCCCGTGAAGTCATTGTCCATCTGACCTCACCCGTCATGTCTCCTGCCATGTCCTGCTTCTCTGCTCTTCTCAGGTTTTGCCTGAGCACTCGCTTCAAGGGCTCAGCCAGTGCCCTCAGCCCCCCGATGGCGTGAGCCAGTAAAGGCTGGGCAGTGACGTGCTCACGCACAGAGGGGCCCGTCCGCATTTACTAAACAGCAAGGGGGACAAAGAATAGACAAGTGGAGGAATATACCACGTTTCCTGCACGGAAGTTTTTGACTTTGTAGAGATGGCCCATATCTCCCAGTTTATGGATAAAATGTCATTCCAGTTAAAACTCCTTTGATACTGTTTTCTTGGGTTTTGATAAAAGAGATTCTTGTGTTCATCTGAATTTAGCCAAAAGAATATTCATCTGGGTGCTGTGAAAAAATAAAACCTAAATGTTCAGTTGTAGAGCTAAGCAGTGGGTTGAATAGCTATTTAGTGGAATGCTATGCAACCAACATAAAAGAAATGAGAGAAATGTATTTATTGCCATGAAATGCTGTTCATACAGGAAAAAGCCAGAAGGAGTTTGCCCACAGATTGCAGGGGATCTCGAGTGCGAGGTAAAGAGAATCTTTTTTTCCTGCAATAGGCGTTATTTGTGAAACAGTTTATTAAATTCATTGTTTTAAATAGGACTTTTGGAAAGTGAAACGTTGGGAAGAGTTTTACCAGATTTTTTTTTTTTTTTTTTTTTTTAAACCGGGAGGTCCCGGGGATCGAACCCCGGTTTCTCCATATGGTAGACGGATGCCGAACTTCTTGAGCCACATCCATTTCCCCAGCTTTTTTTTTTTAATTGTAAGTTTACTGACAGAAGAAAAGCCATAGACTAAAGCAGCAGAATAGAAAACCCAGGTACAGTGGTGCCTGTACGACTTTCTACATAAAAAGTGGCATTTCTTGGTAGGGGGGAGAAAGAATTTGTCTTAGCTTATTATTCTTTTAATTTAGTTTTTATTAACTTTATTTCAGATTCACAAAAATAAAAATAGAAAAAGGTAGCTTAACAAATTATGGAAACAGCACTCCTAAAAAGTTCTTGTTCAGGCACTTTTATCTCATCTAATTCCAACTGCTGACTCAGCTCCTCTAGTGTTCAGAAAGAGACACAGACTAGTGAAATGACATAGGTGAGGTCTCCTCACTAATGAAAAAAGTGAAGAAGAGAAAAAACGCTTCATCGTATTCGTATCTCACAAAACCCAACCCTCTATTCTTTTTTTAACCCTTTAGAATGAATATTGTACCAACTTCACTTTTGCTTCAAAAGCATCGCAGCGTTGATGGCTGCGTGGCCGGCCCCAGGAGCAGAGCCCAGGCCCGACGGGGTGCAGGAACACGCCCCCAGCTGGAGGACGAGGTGGCAGATCGCCGACTGCGGCAAGCTCTGCCACCCCCTGAAGTGGAGCCGGATCCCCGAGGGCGCCTTTGGCAGTACGTTCTTATTCATATCTGAAATTCCTGGTAATGTGGGCACGTGTCCTCCTGGTAGGTTTTGACCTGGAGTCAGGTTTGGATACCTATGGCCATTCTGGCTTTTCATCAGAAGCGACTAGGATACCAGGGACTGGCCTTCTTGGTATTTTTGTTTGTGTAGCATCAAATAGAAATATCATATGTCTGCCCTTCATCCCCATACAATGGCTTTGCCTTGCTGCTAGCACGTGTGGGTTCAGTACGTCGGGCACACGGAGAGGGGAGCCTGCTTGCCTGGTGTCCCTCGGGATGCCCTTGGTTATATTGAAGCAGCAACTAGATTTAAAGAGCTCAACAATTTTCATGTTGACCTTTGTCGTCCATTTGCTGCCCACCGTATTGGGCATCCTGTGGCAACTCTGGGCTTTTGAAGCTTTGGCTTCAAAAGTCATGTAAGCTACCAAATGCAGCACCCAGATGAATATTCTTTTGGCTAAATTCAGATGAACACAAGAATCTCTTTTATCAAAATCCAAGAAAACAGTATCAAAGGCGTTTTAACTGGAATGACATTTTATCCATTCTCCAGTGGATTTAATGTGCAGCCCCGTCAGCAAGCCCTCCCTCCAGAGCAGCAGAGACTGCAGAAGCTAGAAAAGGAGCCCGGGAAGGTTTGCTTGTGGTGGTGTGGCCGTTGAAGGCTTGTCCGTATGGATTCCTCAGTCCTTATACACCACAATGGAGGTGCCCCAGCCAACAAGAAACTGTCCACAGCTTTGCCAGAGATAGAATACAGAGAAAAAGGGAAAGAAAAGGACAAGGACGCCAAAAAACACAGTCTTGGAATAAATAACAATATGCTACAACCTGTAGACCCTGGAATAGAAGAAACTGAGTACATGGAAAACCATATCAATAGTAAAAGAGTAAATAATGATCTTGTGGGAAGTATGGAAAATCTCTTCAAAGAGAACTCATGTTACTGCTTCCTCAAAAAATTACAAAAATGCTTGGGAAGTTGTGAACACCTCACCTCGAAGTCACAGCGCTGCAAATGGAAGCATTGCTTTCTCATCTAGCGGAAATGCACTAGAAGAGCCCAGGTACACACAGGACTCCATGGAAAATGCATTCCTGACAACCATGAGCAGCCATATGCAACAGGAGCTCCGCAGTCAGATGCACTCCCTCTTGAGCACCGAACAAGGGATCTGCTCAGTGATGGGTCAGCTCTGGCAGAACGAGCTGCTGCAGAAGGTACATAATGCTCTGCAAATGAAGCAAAAAGACAAACAATATCAGCCAGTCGGAGAAAAAGCTAAAAGCAGAACAGGAAGCCCAAAGCTTTGTAGAAAAGCAGTTACTAGAGGAGAAAAAAGGAAGACATTAGAAGCCACTGCTGCCCTGGCTATTGGATTTGCCGCTGCTTCTAAGGGAGAGGGCATCAAAAACTTACAGAATCCGATCAGAGAAATAGAAATGGAGGACATGAAGGTGGAAGACCAGATGAGAGAACTAGAACTGAAAGCTCAGGAGCTTCAGGGGTGTGAGGAAATGAGGACACTGAGGTGTCAACGTCAGCCCTTTCAGCCATGCAAGATAAAACACAGCACCTGGAGAACAGCCTCAGTGCAGAGACAAGAATCAAGCTGGGGGCGGGGGGCGGATGTGACTCAGATAGCTGGGCGTCCGTCTGCCATATGGAGGGTCCTAGGTTCAATCCCCGGGACCTCCCGGTAAAATAAAAATATATAGAGAGAGGGCACATGGGCTGCCAGACTCTGTGTGCCAGTGAGCCTCCAGGCCCCGGGAGCCATGCAGCAAGATGACGTAACAGGAGAGAGACAAGACGAGATGCTTTGAAAGCTCTGAAAACCAGGAGCCGAGGTGGCACAGGTGGCAGAACACCTCTCTCCTACATTGGAGGTCTCCAGGATCGAATCCTGGTGAAGACTGGAGGAGAAGGATGAGAAGAGGTGGCAGCAAACAGACACAGAGAATTGCCCAGCGAATGGACACAAAACAGCAAATGGGGAAGGGGGGTTGAAAATAGATAAAGTAAATAAATAAATCTTTAAAAAAAAAAAAAAAAAGAATTAAGCTGGACCTTTTCTCAGCTTGAGATTGCCTAAGGACAGATCCTTCAGAAAGGGATAGCCAAAGGCATGGCCCTCATGCCCAGCATAACATGTGGTGCCACCACCAGCCCCCTGGGCCCCGTTTCCCCCTGTGACTTGCAAATTTGTGGAGACCAGCCCCTCTGGACTTGGTCCCAATGCCTCTCTTTACCAGCCTTGAAGAATTGAAGGCCCGAGCATTTGGTTAACAAAAGGATAAAAAAGGAGCGTTCTGGCAGCCAAGATAAAAAGAAATTTATGTTGTGTTGTTTTGGAACCATATATGTTGCCATTTTTAAAATGGGGAGGGGGGACATTAACAGCCAAGTCTGATTAGAACTGCCCATCAATTTTTCTTGTAAATTTTTAGAAGATTTCACAGAACTTTGCAGTATATTTTTCTTGGCCAATACATTAAAACCATTCTTGGATTTCAAGTAAAAATAAAAGAAAACATTACAATTACATACTTTAGTTATATTTCCCCCATGCATCACCACGTTTTTAACACCCTATAGTAGAACATTCCTGTGTTTGTTATTAACCACAATCCCCATCTACTTCGAAAATCATTGTTACACATGCCCAGTATTATCCTCCAGCTGTTCTCCAACTAACATTAATCTTCCTAGACTACTGGTTTCAGCCACATCCATAAATCAGCAGTTTTTGTTACATTCATTATAATGTGTTACCATCAAGTTCAATCATTACCACATATTTACATTTGACTTTATTACACATTCTACATACACCCAGCATCTTCTCCCCCTTCTCATCCGAAATTCTGTCTCCCACCAACCTATGCTTCAAAGTCCAACTCCATAAGTCTACTCGTTGTAATTAGTTCATTTCAGTGAGACCGTAAAATATTTGTCCTTTTGTATCTGGCTTATTTCATTTAATATAATATCTTCAAGGTGCCTCCGTGTTGTCATGTGCTTCCCCAACTGATTTCTTCTTACAGCTGAATAATATTCCATCGTATGAATAGACCACATCTTGTTTATCCATTCATCAGTTGATGGACACTTAGGTTGTTTCCATCTTTTAGCAATTGTGAATAAGGCCAGTATAAACATTGGTGTGTAAATATCTGTTTGCGTCCTTGCTTTCAGTTCTTCTGAATATTTTCCTAGTAGCAGAATTGCTGGATCGATCGTGTGGCAGTTCTATATTTAGTTTCCTAAGGAACCACCAGATCATCTTCCACAGAGGCCCCGTCTTACAGTCCCACCAAGAGTGAAGAAGTTTTCCTATTTCTCTACATCCTGTACAGCACTTGAAGTTTTCTGTTCTTTATGTAATGACCATTCTTTATGGTTTGAGATGATGTCTCATTGTAGTTTTGATCTGCATTTCCCTAATAGCTAGTGATGTTGAACATCTTTTCATGTGTCTTTTGGCCATATGTATTTCCACTTAAAAAAAATGTCCAATTCTTTGGCCCATTTTTTAATGGGGTTGCTTGTCATTTTGTTGTTAAGTTGTGTCATCTCTTTATATAGCATGGAGATCAATCCCTTATCTGATATATGATTTCCAAAGATTTTTTTCCCATTTAGGCTGCCTTTTTACTTTCTTAACAAAGTCCTTTGAAGAACAAATGTATTTAATTTTGATGCAGTCCCATTTGTCTATTTTTAATTTTGTTGCTCGTACTTTGGGTTTAAGGTCCGAGAAACCACCACCAACCACAAGATCTTGAAGATGTTTCCCTACATTTTCTTCTAAAAGTTTTATGTTTAGGTCCTTGATCCATTTTGAATTAATTTTTGTATAAGGTGTGAGATAAGGGTCCTTTTTCTTTCTTTTGGATATGGATATCCAGTTTTCCCAGCACCATTTGTTGAATAGGCTGTTCTGACCCAGCTGAGTGGGTTTGAAAGCCTTGCCAAAAATCACTTGACCACAGATGTAAGGGTCTATTTCTGAACTCTCAGTTTGATTCCATTGGTCAATCTATGTTTATGCCAGCACCGTGCTGTTTTTACCACTGTAGCTAGATAATATGCTTTAAAATCTGGAAGTGAGAGTCCTCCAACTTTGTTCTTCCTTTTAAATATATTTTTGGCTATTCAGGGGACCTTACCTTTCCTGATAAATTTGATAATTGGCTTTCCCAGTTCTACAAAGAAGGATATAGGAAGTGTCGAGATTGCATTAAATCTGTAGATCAGTTTGGGTCAAGTTGACATCTTAATGATGTTTAGTCTTCCAACCCATGAACACGGAAATCCTCCCATTTATTTAGATCATCATTGCTTTCTTTTAGCAATGTTTTATAGTTTTCTGAATATAGGTCCTTTATATCCTTGATTAAATTTATGCCTAATTATTTGATTCTTTTGATCACTATTGTAAATGGAGTTTTTTTCCCGACTTTCTCAGATTGCTCATTAGTAGTGTGTAGAAATGCTATTAGGGAGCAGATGTGGCTGAAGCGGTTGAGCACCTGCTTCCTACATGGGAGGTCCTGGATTCAGTCCCTGGTGCCTCCTAAGAAAAAACAAAAATAACAAACAAACAAATGGAGGAAAAAAAACAACTCAGGGAGCCAATGTGGCTCAGTGATTGAACACCAGCATCTCACATACAAGGTCCCAGATTCAATCACCTGCCCCAGTACCTAAAAAAAAACAAAACAAAACAAAAAAAAAAACGATTAATTTTTACATATAAATCTTGTATTCTGCCATACTGCTGAAATTGTCCATAAGTTCTAATAGTATTGTGGGTTTTTGGCATTTTCTAGTAAGAAAATGCCAAAAATTATTTTCTAAAATAATGAAAGTTTTGTTTCTCCCTTTCCTATTTTGGGTGCCTTTTATTCCTTTTTCTTGCCTAATTGCACTAGCTGGAACTTCTAGCACAATATTGAATAACAGTGGGGAGAAAGGGCATCCTTGTCCTGCTCCCGAGCTCAGTGGGAAAGCTTTCACTCTTTCACCATTAAGTGCAATGGAAGCTGTGCGTTTTTCACATACGCGTTTTACCCTATTGAAAAAGTTTCCTTCTATTCCTCTTTTGGAGTGTTTTTATGAAGAGAGGTATTTGGCAAATGCCTTTTCTTTTTTTTTTTTTTTTTTTTTTGTATAAGAGTTGTTTATTTAACTTTTGGAAAGTTATTCTTTTGCAGAAGATTAATCAGATCTTGTTATCAAGTAAGCTCAGAGTTATTTGATCTGGTAACATCCAATCTGATAAATCCAATCTATTAACAGAGTAATAAATAGTGCATAGGCCTCAGCAGCCAATAACTCCCTTTCCTAATTTCCTTATGCAGAATTCTGGTACCATGTGATTCTGGTTTCACCTGAGAATCCAGACAGATTATTCAGATTATGAGGTACTATAGCCTAGAACAGAGCCATAATGTAAGAAAAATTGAGAATGGGGTCAGATGAGTCAGAGAAGTTGGTTTCATGAACAGGATCGTTACTGTCAGAAGGCAGGCAGAAGTGAAGACAACTATGGCCTCATATTGATCTGAACTTATTTAGAAGATCAAAGTGAGGATTTGGTCTTGTAAGGTCAGTAGAGTTCTGCGGGTAATCTGACATAGGGCTTGTTACTTTCCAGGCATCCTGTATTAGTCTATGCTGTTCTTTCTTCCTGAGTTTATCTGTGGCAAATGCCTTTTCTGCATCAATTGAAATGATCATTTGATTTTTCTTCTTCGATTTATTAATGGGGTGGATTACACTGATTTTCTTATGTTGAACCACCTTTGCATACCTGGCATAAAGCCCACTTGATCATGATGTATAATTTTTTGACATGTTTTTTGATTGAGTTAGCAAATATTTTGTTGTGGATTTTTGCATCCATATTCACTAAAGAAATTGGTCTGTAATTTTCTTTTTTTCGTAATATTTTTATTTGGTTTTGGTATTAGCGTGATGTTAGCTTCATAGCATGAGTTTGGTAGTGTTCCTTCCTGTTCAGTTTTTTGGGAGAGTTTGAGCAAGATTGATATTAGATCTTTAAATGATTGGTAGAATTCACCTGTGAAGCCATCTGGTCCTGGACTTTTCATTTTGGGGAGGTTTTTGATGACTGTTTTAATATTTTACTTGAGATTGGCTTGTTGAGGTCTTCTGTTTCTTGGAGGGTCAGTGTGCTTTGTTTATTTGTTTCCAGAAATTTGTCCTCTTCATCAAGTTGTCTAGTTGGTTGGCATACAGCTGTTCAAATTACTCTTAGGATCTCTTTTAATTCTGCTGGGTCAGTGGTGACGTCACCCTTCTCAGTTCTGATTTGATTTATTTGCATATTCTTTTTATTTCTTGGTTAATCTAAGGGTTTATCAATTTTGTTGATCTTCTCAAAGAACCAACTTTTAGTTGTATTTTTCTCCATTTTTTTATTTCTGCTTTAATCTTTATTATTTACTTATGCTTGTTGTGGGATTGGTTTGCTGTTCTTTTTCTAATTCCTCCAAGTGTGCAGGTAGGTCTGTGATTTTAGCTCATCCTTTTTTTAAATTTTTAATTTTTTATAAAGAACCTTTAGATTACATAAATGTTACATAAAAAATATAGGGGATTCCCATATGCCCCACCCCCTGCCTCTCCCACACTTTCCCTTATTAACATCTCTCACCAGTGTGGTACATTTGTTACAATTAATGAACACATATTGAAACATTGCTACTAACCCTCGACTGTAATTTATATTATAGTTTACACTCTGCCCCACACAATTTTACAGGTTATGACAAAATGTATCCGTCACTGCAGTGTCATGCAGGACAATTGCAGTGTCCTGAAAATGCCCCCGTGTTACACCTATTCTTCCCCTCCCTCCCCTCAGAACCTCTGGTGGCCACTGCCTTTATATCAGTGAGTTCTTCCATTGCTAGAATAATAGTAAGTCAGGGAGCGGAGGTGGCTCAAGTGCCTCCCTCCCACATCAGAGGTCCTGGGTTCAACTCCCCGTGCCTCCTAAAGAAACAAGGAAGACGAACAGGCGCAGCAAGTGCAGACAACAAGGGGGTGGGGAGAAATAAATAAGTAAATCTTTAAATAATGATAAATAAGTCTACAACCCCAAAGATGGGTGTCTTTAAAGATGCTTTCTCTAGCCTGGCATCCCCTAAAGATGACTTAGTCTCTGCATACCTCTTGTCAGCAGCACTCATCAAGAAATTGACGTTTCTGGTCAATCAGTGTAGCTAGAGTGTCTGCAAGCTGCTTCTCATTTCTCACATAAAGTCGCTCCTAACAGACTGCACTAGTTTGAACAACAATAGGAGGCCGTTGGATGAGCGACGTCTCATCGAATCTATTGAAGGCCTTAAAAGAAAGAGTGATTTCAGCATTCAGAGAGAGAATTCCTATCTCTACTTCAGACAGCTGGCGTCTCCTGGGAACTCATCCAGGACCTTCATCCGAGTCGGGCTTGCAGCCTGCCCTATGGAATTTGGACTTACGCATCCCCACGTTCATGCGAGACAATTTTATGAAATCTCATACAATTTACAGCTATCTCCTGTCGGTTCTGTTTCCCTAGAGAATCCTGACTAATACAGCTTGGTACTGGGAGTGGCTCTTGAGAAACAGAATCTTAAAAATGGGATTTCTGAATTGGTTCTGGGATTTTTGTCATCTGATTAGATTCAAGGGCACTAATGACTCTGTTTCCAATAATCCAAGAGGCCACCGACAGTCCATGATGTGATTGACAGTAGGGATATGCAAAATATCACCACTGGATACGACTTTTTCTTTTCTGTGGTGTTTTAGTAATTTTTTAAAATTTTATTGGGGTACATATTAATAAAGCGTACAATTCATCCAAAGTGTACAATCAGTGGTGTTTGGCATAATCACATAGTTGTGCGTTCATCATTTCAGTCACTATTAGAGCATTTTCATTATTTCAATAATAATAAAAAACAAAAAATTCCTCACCTCCCAATCTCTCGATATAGCAGAGAAACTAAAATCTCAGCTCTGCAGGGTGTTAGCTGTTAAAGTTTGATTGTAAAGGAGTGGAATCCTAAGGACTGGGTTGAAGACGTGGGATAATGATGATGGCAGTGGTGACATTGAAACCCTAAATTCTGCTGAGACTTTGCCAGATAAATCTAATGGTCTGCCCTGTGGAGACAGACATCTGGCCTCCTCCCTACCTCGAGGAGACCACCCAGCATCATACCTGCCCCAAGGAGTCTGCCATGTAACCCCCACCTGAAGAGATTAATCCCGTCTCACCAGATGACACTGCAAGGGAATGCCCTGAGGTAGCCGGCTTACAAGACACTTCTAATGCTTCTCCTTACCCACCCCCACCACCTCTCTTCTCTTCCAGACCTATAAGTAGACTAAAATCACAAGCCTCCAAAGATGAAGGACAAAATGTGACCCATGAGGAAGTCTGCTCTACTCTAAAAGAACTCCATGAGTTTTCCAGTTTATCTAGGGAGAAATCGGGGGAATATATGTTCCTCTTTGTTATTTTTGTTCATAACAAAATATATGAATATATGTGAGCATGGATACTGAGGGTATGGGATAATGGTGGAAAGAATCTAAAGTTGGATCAGGCTGAATTTATTGACATGGGCCCACAAAGCAGAGATTCTGGATTCAGTGTTGTAGCTTGAGGGGTTGGAAAAGCTCCAGCAGTTTGTCCGGGTACCTGGCTCAGACATGGACCAAAGGATGGTTAGAATGTCCAAAGTCACGATGCTCAGGCTGCCCTGGATGCTGTAGGTGACGGGATCCAAAGGCCCAGAGACCTGGGATGCTAGGATGGGTTCACCGTCTAAGACCTGCCCACCCACCCCAGCAGTGTCCAGGGGACACACCTTTTACCTGGACTCAGGAATAAATTTGTGAGACTCTTCCCTGAAGAGCTCTGTGGTGGTTCTTCTCTGTAGGCCAGATATTACTGTGGGAACTGCTGTCACGGAACTAGAATCCTTAAACGCTATGGGGATGATTGGATCCCAGACTGGCAGAAGCCAAGTAGCAACGCTTAATTGCCAAAGACAAGGTGGGCATGGCTGTTGCAACGAAAGGCAGAACAGCAATCAAGAGAGTCTGAGTCGCATAGAGCTATGGTGTTGACTAATAGATGATGGGGTAGCCTAGAAATAAAACAGTTGGGCAGATTACTAAATTCCTACTTGATCTATGCAAGTAGAAGAGTTCCAGGTCGAGTAAACAAACGCCTAACTTGACTTACAGAAACAGTCATTACCCCTTAATCAAGTCCCAGACTTGAGACAGTTTACAGACCCAGAGCCCCTTGAATGAGGAGAAGGCCAGGTCCCCTTGGAGAAGGATCCTCTTACACTGCCAAAAATGTGTACTGTGAATCTTCCAGCTTTCCCCAAAGAGACCTACAGCCTTTTATGAGGGTAACCGTGCACTGGGGAAAGGGAAATGATCATTTTGGAGATTATTAGACACTGGCTAATAAATGTCACTGTGGTACCCAAGTCAGAGTAAGGGTTTATGGAGGTCAGGTGACTGATGGAGTTTTCACTCAGGTCCGTCTCACAGTGGACCCAGTGGGTCCCCGGACCCATTCTGTGGTTATTTCCCCAGTTCCAGAATGCATAATTGGAATAGATACAGCAACTGGCAGAATCCCCATGTTGGACCTCTGACTTGTGGATTGAAGGCTATTATGGTTGGAAGAGCCAAGTGGAAGCCACTAGAACTGCCCCTACCTAGCAAAATAGTAAATCAGAAGCAATACCAGATTCCTGGAGGTATTTGCAGAGATTAGTGCCACCATCAAGGATTTGAAGGATGCAGGGGTGGTGATTCCCACCACATCCCCACTCAACTGTCCTATTTGGCCTGTGCAGAAAACAGATGGATCTTGGAGGATGACAGTAGATTATCGTAAACCTAACCAGGTGGTGACTCCAATTGCAGCTGCTGTCCCAGATGTGGTATCATTGCTTGAGCAAATCAGCACTTCCCCTGGTACCTGGTATGCAGCTGTTGATCTGGCAAATGCTTTTTTCTCAATGGCCATTAGTAAGGACCACCAGAAACAGTCTGCTTTCAGCTGGCAAGGCCAGCAGTATACCTTCACTGTCCTGCCTCAGGGGTATATCAACTCTCCAGCCCTATGTCATAATATCGTCCGCAGGGACCTTGATCGTCTCTCCCTCCCACGAGACATCACACTGGTCCATTATATTGTTGATATCATGTTGATTGACCTAGTGAGCAAGAAGTATCAAAGACTCTAGACTTATTGGTAAGGCATTTGCGTGAGAGAGGATGGGAGATAAATCCAACAAAAATTCAGGGTCCTTCCACCTCAGTGACATTTCTAGGTGTCCAGTGGTGTGGGGCATGTTGAGATGTCCCTTCTAAAGTGAAGGATAGGGAAGCGGCTGTGGCTCAATCAGTGGGGCTCCCGTTTACCATATGGGAGGACCCGGGTTCGGTTCCCGGGGCCTCCTGGTGAAGGCAGGCCCGCCTGCACGGCGTGGTTAGCTGACCCAGCGAGTACAAGCAGCAAGGGGGGAATAAATGAATAAATAAATAAAATCTTTAAATAAATAAATAAATAAAGTGAAGGATAAGGTGTAGCATCTGGCTTCTCCTGTGGCAGTTTGAGATTATTTTATGAATCCTGGAAAGAGAAAGATGGTGTTTGTAAACTAATCTTCCTCTGGGTGCAGTACCCCTTGATTTCATTAAATTCAGCTGAGGGGCCTTTAATTAGATTACTTGATAAGATTGCTTTAAGGCTTTTTAAATACATATTGTTATTACAGAAGTTGTGACCTTACAAAAAAATCATGCATATGTGTAGAATTCCCATACGACACCCCTCCACCAACACACCACACCGTTGTGGAACATTTGTTACAGATTATGAAATAATATCATCAGACTCTTACCACTAACTATGGTCCATAGCGTACATTTGAAATATTTTTTCCATACCCCCTACTATTAACACAGTACATCTTTGGTATTGATGGAAGAATATTACAGTATTGCTGTTGACTACCGTCCCTAGGTTACATTAATTGTATTTTTCCCATGCTTCTCCACATTCCCACCACCCTGTAATAGTGACGTATATCTGCTCTAGTTCACAGAAGGACCTTCCTGCATTTGTACTATTAACCACAATTCTCATCCACCTCTGGGCTCACCGTGTTACTCAGTCCCTAGATGATTCTCTAGCTTTCTTTCAGTTGACATTTGTATCCCTAGACTACCTTTGTCAGCCACAATCCCATTTATATACCATCTGCTCCTCACTATAATGTGTTACCATCAAGTCTATCCATTAATTTACAGTCAAATTAATTAAAACTTCTACACACATTAAGCATCAGTATTCCTTCACAGCCCTCCTTTTATCTCCTAATAACCTTTACTCTAGGTTTTAACTCCATGTGTTTATTCTTTGTATCACTTTAGGGCTTTTTTTTTCCCAGCATTTTTTAAAAAACAATTTATTGAAGTATTCATGCCTGAACATACATAAACTATAAGTGTTCAGTAAACTTCATGATCTTACAAAACAAACATGCATAACATGCAGGGCTCCCACACATCACCCCACCTCCCCACAAACACCCTGCATTATTGTGAAACATTTGTTAACAAATTGTGAAAGATCCTCGTCAAAGTATTACTACTAACTATAGTCCGTATCTTCCTTCCCTATACATTTTTTAAGGATTTATTTATTTATTTACTTTTATCCATTTTTATTCCCACCCCCCCACACCGGTTTTGCTGTTTCTGTGTCCATTCGCTGGGCAACTCTCTGTGTCCGTTTCCTGCCCTCTCTTCTCATCCTTCTTCTGTCTTCACCGGGATTTGATCCTCAGAAACTCCGATGTGGGAAAAGTGTCCTACCGCCTGCACCACCTTAGTTCCTGTTTTTTTGGTGCGTCTCGTCTTGGCTCTCCCTTGTGTCACTCTCCTGTTACGTCATCATCTTGCTGCGTGGCTCGCGGGGCCTGACGGCGCCCCTGTGCACAGGATCTGATGGCTCACCCGAGGCCTGGCGGCTCACCCGAGGCCTGGCGGCTCACCCGAGGCCTGGCGGCTCACCCGCACACAGGGCCTAGTGGCCCACGTGCCTTCTATACTTTTTTTTTTTTTTTTTTTCCCACCGGGAGGTCCCAGGGATTGAACCCAGGTCCCTCCATATGGGAGATGGATTCCCACCACCCGAGCCACATCTGTCCCCCTGCTATATCTCTTAAGGTTGACCGAAGATACCCAAAGTTACAGTCTTTTCCCATACAGGATGGTCATATAATAAATCAGGCTTAGTTTATTACCAGCATTCTAAAAGCCAGACCTAGGGAGAAAAACTAGGTCTGGGGACACATGCATGGTTTCTAATATAGCGAATGTTTAGCCTTCCCTGATTATCACAGAATCAGGACAGCGAGAATATTTGCAGACTTTAGGGCTTTTGATTGGACAACGGCAGTGAGGCGTGACTCAGGTTGAGTTTCTGCCCCCCTTGCTGGGTCTGATATAAATGGACTTACTCACACAGACAGAGGAAAAAGGAAGCCACTATGTTTAATCCTGCCATGTAAGATCAAACTTCATGCTTACGCACGAAGCCCCAAGAGGCTGGGCCCATGGAGCAGCCCAAGAGGAGATGGTGTGTCTGGAGGGAAAGCCTGAAACCTCGGCAGAGATTGGCAGGCATCTTGCTTCATCACGTGGCAACACACAGGAGCAGCAGTAGGTGGCTTTGGTGAGAAAGCATCTCTGATGGTGCCTCAGTTTGGACTTTTCACAGCCTTTGAACTATAAGTTTTGTTTTTTTTTAAGGTTCGCAGCTATTTTATTTACAAGTATACATTTAACACAATGAAATAAACACTGATGTATCAAGCCTAGTTTAGAGTAGTGTAACAATGTGTATCATTTGGATGATTACATTATTTTAAACAATAAACTACACTGAAAAATTAATGCCAGCAAAATTCTTGGTCATAATATTATTATTAAGAAATACAATATATAAATTGAAAATATGATTGCTTAAAATTTGAAAATGGAAGTGAACCCATTTGGACTGAGTCAGAGTTTAACATAATCTGAAAGGGGGTGGGGAGGTGGGGGGCTCTGACCTAAATGATATCTTTCAGGTTAACAGAAGAAAAAGAAGCATAGTTTATCTTAAAGGATAATGGGCAGTTTGATTCTTCAGGTAGAATATATTCCCAGTGTCCTCAGGTTTCACAATATATTTACATCACTGAGCATGAAGACTTTTCTTGTGAAGCTGCCCCATCAATTTTTTCAGCCTCCAAAATTATCCTTCTGAAAACATCAACAGCAGTCTGATTTTCTTTAGCAGAAGATTCCAAAAAAGCTGCATTCCAAGATTCTGCTAAAGCTTTCCCTTCTTCCTAACTGATCACCCTTTCCATATGCAAGTCTCTCTTATTCCCAACCAACATAATAGGTATTTGAACTTTCCCCACCATATCCAACAATTTGCCATGGATAACTTTAATCACTTCAAAACTTTTGATTGATGTAACAGAGTGCACAAGAATATAGCCATTAACCCCTATGGAGTGTGTCTGAGGAAGGATGGAACATTCCTCTTGCTCGGCTGTGTCCACAAGTTGAAGATGATGCTCTTGTCCATTTACTGCGGTCAGTTTTGTAAAAGTGTTTTCTATGGGTGGATCATAGGAGTCAACCAAGTGGCCTTCAGCAAACTGAATCGTCACTGAGGATTTCCCCACACACTCGTAGCCCAGGACCGCCATCGCCTGGGACTTGCACTGCGGCATCTCCTCGGCCTCCACAGCCCCCAGCTATAAGATTTCACCCCACATGAACCCCCCTTAGGAAAGCCAACAGATTTCTGGTACTTTGCATTAACACCTCCTATGACAAAAAGGAGGCACAACGCTTAGTTGGCCTCTTCGGATTTTGGAGACAACACAGTCCTCATTTGGGTGTGTTACTCCAGCCCATTTACCGAGTGACCAGGAAAGCTGCTAGATTTGAGTGGGGACCAGAACAAGAGGAGGCCCTGCGACAGGTCCAGGCAGCTGTGCAAGCTGCACTGCCACTTGGACCATATGATCCAGCAGACCCAATGGTGCTGGAAGTTTCAGTGGCAAATAGAGATGCTGTCTGGAGCCTTTGACAGGCCCTTATAGGAGAATCACAGGTAAGACCCTGAGGATTTTGGAGCAAAGCCCTGCCATCCTCTGCAGATAACTACTCCCCTTTTGAGAAGCAGCTTTTGGCCTGCTACTGGGCCTTAGTAGAGACTGAACGCTTAACCATGGGCCATCAAAATACCATGAGACCTGAGCTGCCTATCATGAGCTGGGTATTGTCTGACACACCAAACCATAAAGTTGGGCAGGCACAGCAGCACTCCATCATGAAGTGGACGTGGTCTATACGAGATAGGGCTCGAGCGGGCCCTGAAGGCACAAGTAAGCTACATGAGGAAGCAGCCCAAATGCTCATGGTCACCACCCCTGCCAAGTTATCTTCTCTTGAACTCAAGAGGAACTAGGACTATATCTGCATAATGGGGGTAAAGAAGAGTTTGCCTGGAATGCAGGAGATCCTCTAGGGCGTCTCCTAGTACTACCATGCCCTGTGATTAACGTCAATGGAAAATTGCAACAACCCAATCCAGGCAGGACTAACAATGATCCAGAATCTTCAGGTATGTAAGTTTGGGTCACCCCACCAGGCAAAGAACCACGGCCAGTTAAGTTGCCTCCTGAGGGTAAAGGGAACATGGAATGGGTAGTGGAAGAAGGCAGTGATAAATAGGAACTTCGACCACGTGACCAGTTACAGAAGCGAGGACTGTAACGGTCATGAATATTTCTTCCTTGTACATAAAACGAGTATCTTTTTGTTTTCTTCCCTATCCTTTCCACTTATCATATGACATAAGTTGTATTAGTTTCATGTTATAGTATTTAAAGATGTCAAATTTAAGAGGACTATTACCCAAGGACTTGCAACCTATTCTGGAGGGGTGTAGTGCATTTCTGGTTGTATGCAGGACAATTATGTATTGTTAGGCAGACTACACACACACACACACACACACACACGTTATTGTTTTTATTTAGAGACTAAGTATGGTTTAAGATGATGTATATGGCTGCCAAGTTGACAAGGCTTGGACTGTGATGGTCAGGCTAATGTGTCAACTCAGCCAGGTAACAGGGTCCAGTTGTCTGGTCAAGCAAGCACTGGGCTGATTGTAATACAAGGACATTTCATGGACTTTAATTGTCAGTGGGATGATTGCATAGATGGCTGATTACCTCTATAATTAACTGAGGAGACTGCCGTCAGCAAAGAGTGACGTCTCATCCAATCAGTTGAAAGCCTTAAAAGGAAAAGTGATTCCAGCATTCAGAGAGAGATTCCCATTTCTACTTCAGACAACTAGCATCTACTGGGGAACTCATCAAGGACCTTCATCAGAGCCCCTGGTTTGCAGCCTGCCCTGAGGAATTTGGATTTGTGCATCCCCATGGCCACGTGAGACAATTTTATAAAATCTCCTATTATCTACAGATACCTCCTGTCAGCTCTGTTTCCCTAGAGAACCTTGACTAATGCAGCCTCTAAGGCAGGGGCTCTTAACCAGGGGCCTTTGAGCTTGAATTGAAAATTCAAAAAAAACCCACGATTCTTGTGGGGACGTGTGGGTGCAGGTGTGATATAGTTATTAAATAATGCACAGGATAGTGTGGACTTAATAAGGGGTCCATGGTTTCTACCTGACTGGCAAAGGGGTCGTTGAACAAAAAAGGTTAAGAAGCCCTGCTCTAATGTATTTTTAATCTCATCCATTGTGTCTTTCATTCCCATAAGCTGTTGCCTTTATTGTAGACTTTCAAATTGTTCTTTATGCTCACACAGTGTCACTTTAATCACCTTTATCTCATAGTTTCCCTCATCTCCTTGAATTGATTTAAGGAGGCCTGTTTGAACAGCACTTATTGGTTGTCTTAAACCCAGGGTCTCGTCTGGAGTCTTGGCTCGTTCCTTTTGCTGGGCCACTGTCTTAGTCAGGGTTCTCTCGGAAACAGAATCAACAGGCGATATCTGTCAGTGACATGAGATTTTATAAGAGTCTCTCACGTGACCGTGGGGATGCACAAGTCCAGAGGCCGCAGGCAGGCTGCAAGCCAGGGGCTCCGATGAAAGTCCGATAAAAGGTCCCTGGTGAGTTTCTGGGAGAAGTTGGCTGTCCAAAGACGAGCTGGGAAATTCCCTCTGAATCCTGAAATCACTTCCCCTTTCAAGGCATTCAACTGATTGGATAAAAGCGGAACCCGTTGCTGATGCAATCTCCCTGATTGATGCAGATGTAATCAGCCATCCACGCAGTAAACTCACTGGTGATCGAAGTCCATAGATGCTCTTGTATTACAACTAGCCCAGTGCTTGCTGGGCCTAACACCTGGACACGATTACCTGGCCGAGTTGACGCATTAGCCTGACCATCACAGCCATGTCTTCCCGTTTCTCAGTGCGGGTCGTTATCTTTTGTTGCTACCTTGGCACCTGCTTATGTTGGTGATTTTGCTCTGTTGATCCATTTCTCTCTCTTGCCTAGCGGTTTTATTTCACTGCTCTTCTTTGATTTTTTTTTTTTTTTTTACCGGGAGGTCCCAGGTATCGAACCCGGGTCCCTCCATTTGGGAGACGGACACCCAACCAGTTGAGCCACATCCGTCCCCCTCTTCTTTGATTTTTAGTTTAATTTTTTTCTAAAGCTTTAACATTGCCCTGCTTAGTCGGAACTGGGGCAGGGAGCGGCCAGCGGGGCCGAGCAGGTCCCCCGTGCCCGGGGGGGACCCGGGAGGGACCCGGGAGGGACCCGGGAGGGACCGGGGAGGGAGCAGCCTGCCTGCCGCCACGTCGCCGGCTGGCCAGCAGGTGGCGCTCCGCGGCAAGGCCTTCCAGGCGCTCAGTGCTCCAGCTTCCACCAGCCCCTCCGAGCTAGCGGGTTCTGGGGTCACACTCGCCGCCGCCGCCCCTTCCCAGGGAGGACTGGCCTCCCCCGGCCGTCGGCGGCTCTGCTGCAGGGTTTACCGAGGCTGTTCTCGGGTGGCGGTGGGTGGCGTCCCCGGCCACCGGGGCGGCAACGCGCGGCTTGCCCTTTGGCCTCTGTCCCCGGGCCCTCCCGGACGCGTGTGCAGCACCTTCCTGGGCTCAGGGGTCTCCAGAGCGGCTCCCTGGGGCCCCTGCCGCGCCTGCTCCCCTATTTCACACGGGAGCGGCGTCCTGCCCGAGCCACCCCGCCGCCGTCCCGGATGACCTCAGAGCATTTTAGTTCCCCGAAGGGCTGCCGATGCCGAGTACCGGGAACGCAGTGGCTTCTCGAGCCGGGAGGTTGATTAGCAGAGCTCCTAGTTTCAAGGCCGTGAAACGTCCAGGTCAAGGCGCCACCAGAGGCCCTCTCTCTCCAAAGGCAGCTCCTGGTGGCCCGGGGGCCCTGCCACACGGGGAGCGTCCCCGCCTCCCGTCTCCCGGAGCTCAGCTGAGGGCCCCAGGCATGGGGCTGGTCTCCCTCCGGGCCTCCTCAGTCTTGGCCTCTCCGCTGTCTTCCCCAGTTCAGCTGTGAGCCATCAGGCCTGCGGCTCATCTCTCCCTGGCCTCGGCTCTCTCAGCCTCTCGGGGGCTTTCCTCCTTGAGCTCCGCTGTGCACACACCTGGAGTCCCTTCTCTCACATGGCAGCGCCAAATGCGGCAGCTCCCCTCTCCCCGGGCCAGTCTCTGTGTGTCTCTGCCGATCTCAGCTCCAGTAAGAGGGCAGAGACCCGACCCGAGGGCGCCTCACTGACGTAGCCTAAGACTCTCACCCGAAGGAATGGACCAGTTCACAAAACATAAGTTTTCTCTTTCTGGGATTCATAAAATAGCTTCATACTGTCACAGAATTATTCTAGACATTGCCTAGGACACCTGCTCAAGTCCCAAATGAACTAAAGGTTCCCAGGAAACCAGAAAATAACCAGAAGCAGGTGAATACTTGATTTCAGAGAACAATTTAAAAAAATACTTTCAAAATAAATGATCAGCTACTTGAAAAATAAACTTGTCTGATTAAAACACTGAACACAATTGAAAGGCAAACAGGTTTAGGGAGATATCTGTCACACGTAACAGGGAAGAAACCACTGTAAGAAGCCCTTACAGGGGGATGGATGTGGCTCACAGTTGGGGGCCCGTCTCCCAAATGGAGGGACAAAAAAGAAGCCCTTACAAGCCAAAACACATCAGCTCGGGAACGGTGGGGCTAGGCTGGCGCGGCCTCTTCGGCCGAGTTTGCCTTTCCCTGAGTAACGAAGTCTGGAGGCTCAGGCCCAGGGCCTTGGCTTTCAGCTCTGCCGTGCTGAACACATGGTGTTTGTCCTCCTGGTTACAACGGGGCTGCTTCACCTCCCACATGGCATTCGCGGCAGGGATAAGGCCCAGGCCTGCTGGATCAACTGGGATTATTTAGTGAGGAGAAAGGGGTGGGTGAGCAGGGGCCCGGCAGTCAGCGGCGACTGCCACAAGCTCTCTGATTGGAAAACCTGGTCAAGGGATAGGAACCGGCAATTCATAAAAGGACCCCACATGGCCATTAATCGGGAAATGCTCCATCTCGCTGGCATTCATAGACGTACAAGGGAAAACAAGAACGCTGAGTGGTTCCTTCCAACAGTGCTAAAGGGATACAAAACCATTCAGCTAAAGCCCCCATTTCCTAAGCCTGGAAGGAAACATTCCTCTTACTAGGAGGGTTTCCCTGGGGATGGTCCAGCACGCACAGGCAAGGCGGCTCCACCACGGCAAGGACCACGAGTAACGGGTCAGCGGCCCCCACTGAGAGAAGCAGCCCAAGTGCCCGCTCCCTGCAGTCCTCGTCCCAGCGCCGCCAAAGCCAAGGCGGTGGGTGACTCGCCGTGGGCCGAGACGCAGCTCCAGGCTGGTGGGGTGGGCGGCCCCATCGCCCATCAGAACCCAGGGGCCCCAGGGAACCCTCCTGCCACCCTCCCAGGGGTGAGCCAGGCTCCGAGCAGCCCCCGCTGGCCCTGCCCTCTGTCCCAGGGGACCCCTCCAGAGGCTGCGGCTCCACGCCCTTGTGGACACGTGCAGGGCGCTCTTCCCCTGGAAGGCCAAGGGCGCTTTGGTTTTTTCAGGAGGTGCCAGGGCTTGAACCCGGCACATGGGAGGCAGGTGTTCAACCACGTGCGCTACATGCGCTCCCCCAGGGAGTTTTGATTCTCCTGATACATTTCCACGTTTTACAGTTTTCGACAGTGAACACAGATGGTCTTACAACCAAAGAAAATGGCTTTAAAAGAAAAACCAGTTGCTGAAAATGGACCACGTTCCCGGCCCGGCCACGCCTCCGCCCGCGCCAGGGACGCGCAGGGCCTCGCCCCGCAGGAGCAGCGCCGAGCAGGGCAGGAGGCCCTTCCCGCAGCGCGGCCCACACTCTGCGCGGTGGAGACGCCGTAACGCTGCAGGCCGGCGTCCCGGGGCGCCAGCGGAGCGGAGCAGGGCGAAGGGGCGCGGCCAACCCGCGGCTTCTCCAGGGCGGGCGCACGGCCCGGGCGGGGGGTCACGTGCACGGGCCGGGGCCAATGGCAGCCACCGGGGGAGGGCCCCTCGCTGATTGGCTCTGCCAGGAGGTGGAGCCAGCTCCTCCCGGGCGCGCGGTGGGCGGTGGGGGCTGCAGGGGGCGTGGGCGCGGGCAGGGGTCAGGGGTCAGGGGGCGCGGGCAGGGGGCAGGGGTCAGGGGGCGCGGGCAGCAGGCAGGGGCAGGGGGCAGTGGGCGGGGGCAGCGGGCAGGGGGCAGCGGGCGGGGGTCAGGGGGCGGGGGCAGGGGGCAGGGGGCAGGGGGCCGCGGGCCACGGCCGCCCCCAGGGCTTCGACCCCAACCCTAGGCACCGGTAGGAGCACAGTGCAACAGAAAAGCTCACCAAGATGAACAAAAATAATAATCAGGAGCAGAAAGGGAAACACAACAGACCCCCTCTCCGCCCATGATAAAGTCAGTTTTTACACTGAGGTTCCTGGCAGCCAGGGCCAAAAAAGCCCTGGCTTTTTTGTAATTTTTATTTGCAAAAACATAAGCTGAGCGTAGAAAACAGAGAGATGGAAGATGTTTTGTTTTGTTTTTAAAATCATCCTTATTTCTCTAGCCAAAGATAATGACTTTTAACAATTTGATGGTTGTAACATGACTTTTTTTTTTAAAGATTTATTTATTTATTTATCCACTTTAAACCCCCCCTTCCCCATTTGCTGTTTTGTGTCCATTCACTGGGCAATTCTCCATGTCTGTTTCCTGCCATCTCTTCTCATCCTCCTCCTCCAGTCTTCACCAGGATTCGATCCTGGAGACCTCCGAAGTAGGAGAGAGGTGTCCTGCCACCTGTGCCACCTCAGCTCCTGGCTTCTGGAGCTTTCGGAGCATCTCGTCTTGTCTCTCCCCTGTTACGTCATCATCCCGCTGCATGGCTCCCTGGGCCCGGCAGCTCACCAGCACACAGAGCCTGGCAGCCCATGTGCCTTCTATATGTATTTTTTATTTTACTGGGAGGTCCCGGGGATTGAACCCGGGTCCCTCCATATGGCAGACGGACACCCAACCACTTGAGCCACATCCGCCCCCCATAACATGACTTTAATGCACAATCACACATCCATATAAGTAAAAAATATTTTTGACAAAAATTTTAGCACACTGTGCCACTGATGGTGATGACGGTGACGATGGTGGTGATAGTGACTCTGATGACAGTAATCAGAGTGGTAGTGGAGGTGCTGACGGGGAGTGTAGCAGCTTGATACTGATGAATTCCAAGAGATGTAGATTCTGTCTGTAGACTGGTCTCTTCCTCTGGGTGTGATTCCCTTTGTATTAGATTCAGCTGAGACGTCTGATTAAATTATGTTAAGATTGGGCCTTTGATTCAGCCACATCATTAGAGCATGACTCTGCGTTGAGTCCCCACCCCCTCGGTGGGCTGAAAAAACAGACTCGCACACAAAGCAGAGACACAGAGAAGAACACAGGAAGAGAGACGGCTCATTAGACACGGCAGAGGCCCCAGGAAGAGAGACAAGCCTGATAGTCTACAGCTGGCCTTGTGGAGAGAAGAGAGCAGCTGAGCCTGGAAAGAAACAAGCCCTGGGGAGAGAGAAGAGCCTTATCCCAGCCTACAGCTGAGATTGGAAGAAGCTGGGACCACGGAGCCTTAAGAGGAAGGAGGAAGGCTGGACCCTGGCAGACATCGCCGCCATCTTTCTTCAACACGTGGCAAATTACCTGGGGTGAGGAGGTACCTCTTATGGTACCTTGAGTTGGACTCTTAGGGCCTTGTGACTGTAAGCTTCTACCCCAGATAAATACCCTTTATAAAGGCCAGCAGAGTTCTGGTCCTCTGCATCAGCACCCCTCTGGCTAATGCCGTGATGATGCTGGAGGCGGTGATGGCGGCGGTGGCGATACTGATGTTGGCTTTACAGATGTGCTTTAGGGCACCAGGGGACTGGGTCAAGATGACTCAGGTGGCAGGTGGCAAAGTGGGGCTCCAGCCTAGTCTGGGGGGCTCCTGGCCTCCGTGATGGAAGGGCTTGTTCTGCTCATGTAAAAGGTGACCCTGAAGGCAGGGGGCGCTAGACCACAAAGTCTGACATCCCACTCCTCAAGGAAGTCACTAGGCTCTCCACTTGGGGAGGTTTCTGGAAGGTGACAGGTGTAATACATCCTCAACAAAGGGCAAAAAGGCCGGCTGTTCTCTCTGGCCTGGTCAATTCTAAGTGATGAAACAAGATGTTCTGAAGTGTCTGGCTGGCTAATGACAGCAACTTGCCCGACACCGTTGCCTGGCTAAGATGGGCTTGCAGGGAGACCCTCGGCCCGATCTCATCTCCACAGCATCCTGTGGGGATGGAGGCCTAAGGTCTGGGCTCCCAGTGCTGGGAAGTGTCCTGAGGTCTCACCACCCCCAGGCCTCCACCACGTGCCCTCTGACACCAGGCTCGGCTGGGCATCCTTCAGTGGCCTCAGCGATGGAGGAGGCTGGGAGGTGAGGGTGGCACGGGCGTGAGGGGTGTTTGGGAGGGGCACGGGATATGCTCCCACTATGGAAGAGGAAGTGGCTGCCTCCACGTCCCGGCCCTGGACACACCCTGCCGGCCCGAGCCCCGGAAGGTTTAGCAGCAGCTTGAATCCAAACGCCCCTTTAATTAGAAATCACTGCACTGAAGATAAGGCTCTCCCCAGGCGCTGCAATTCCCCTGAGGTCCTGGGCTCCACTGCGTCTCCGTGAGCGGACAGCCCCTGCTGCTGGAGCTATCTGCACCGCCACCAGCCCCACTTCCCGCAGGTAAGAGCAGCAGCCCTGGTGGCAGGGATAACACATGCCCGTCCCACGTCCCTCCTCGGCGGCCCACGACAGGCCAGCTGGTGGCTGCTAATGCCACATCCATCCCAGTGACGTGCTACGGGGCAAACCTGACGCCGTGATGCTCCTAACTGAGAGCAACCCTCAAGGGCATCGACACAGCTGCCGAATCCAGGGAGAAAAACAGGAGAAGAGTCGTGGTAGCAGACCAGAGCCCAGACCCAGGGGCTCCCAGGGACAGTGGGCGCCAGGCTCAGAGGAGGCGGCTCTGCCTCCGGAGCCTGAGCCAGCAGGGGGCGAGCGGCACAGGTCCTGGGTCTGCGGCAAACGCGTCTCCCTGAGCTCTGCCCTCGGCCACAAAGCGTGCTAGGACCAGCTGACCAGGAACCGCTCGCCCATGGAGAGAGACACGGGGACGGCCAGGACCTGAGAGAAGGAGGAGGAAACCTGACGACCACCCCATCACCGAGGCACGGGCCAGCCCGAGTGCCCAGACCCAGGGGTCCTGGCCCCAGCACCCTGAGGGGCTCCCCTCCCAGCTGTCTCGGGGGGACTTTGTCTCTGAGTGAGCTTTGAAAAAAGGGAGCTGTTTAAGCTCCAGCTCGCGAGCCGCCCCTGTCCTCCAGGCGTGGACACAGCGAGAAAAGGCGCTCGGTGGGGCCCCTCCTCTCGGCCCACCCCGCTGGGCTCTGCTCGGGCTGCCCTCCCCGCCACCCAGGCCCCCCGAGGTCCCGGCTGGGCATCTTGCCTGGGTGTCGGGGCTGTAGGTGAAGTTGGGGACGGGGACACCGTTGGCCAGGACCTGCCGCGGGGCCGTGGCCACACCCAGGACAGTCACCCCCGCCAGCTGCAGGCCGGCACCCTCGTGGCTCACGTGCACCAGCTCGTTCCCCACGGAGTTCTGGACGCGGAGAAGAGAGCACAGTCGTCAGCAGGGCTGGGGCAGGGGCGCCCCCCGAGGCAGCCCCCCTCTGTGCAGAGCGGAAGGGACAATGTGGCTTGACCTCCATGCAAGCCCCCAGGGCACCAGACGGCCTCAGGGCGTCCAGGGGCTGCGGCCAGGGCACTTGCCCTGGGCAGGGACGGCCCTCTCTCGGCCGCCCTGCAGGACACTGTGGGATCAGGGCAGGTCCCTGCACTCACGTGCTGGGCCAGGAAGATGACCTGGGTGTAGGCCCCGCGCTCCAGCACGTCCAGGCTCTCCCCGTCGTCCCAGAACAGCTCCCCCCGGGCCTCCCCGCCCGCGGTCAGGGCCACCACCAGGGCCGTGGGCTGCTGGCGGGACTCCGTGGTGGTGAGGCCGGGGCCCTGAAAGAGGGTCACACGCGTCAGCACCCCGACCCCAAGGGGGGCAACGCCAGGCCGGCATGGCCCCCGCTGCAGCAGGAGACCAGGACCTGCAGGGGAGCCCGCAAGGACGGGGGCCTGGCTGCCCGCGGGGGACGCCGGAGGCCTCAGGAGATGGCGAGGCCCGCCCCACCCCCACTGTCCTTGGCCTTCCCCGGAGGGGCCTCGGCACAGCCCCTGCAGCCTCCCCCGAAGCCCTTCCTCCCGTCTCACTGGCCTCCCCTTCCTCCCGTCCACCCCAGGGTGGGCCCGTCCTCGGACGCCTCCCCGGCCCCACGGCGCTGGCCCAAAACTCCGTTAGGGCACTTGGTGGAGATGCGGGGCCGAGGAGGCCCCTGACGCCTGCAGACCGCCGGCTAGCGCTGCCCTCCCTGGGAAAGGGCTGGCGAAGCGAGTCCCCATCCGCCCGGCCTCGGCTGCGCCTCAGAGTCCCTCCCGGGACCCGACTGTCCTCAACCCTCAGCCACGAGGTCACCGCAGCCGGGGGTCCGGGGGGCAGCGTGGGGTGCCGGCAGCCCCAGAGCTGGACGAACGGGCCCTGTGCGGGGCCCAGGTACCTGCAGGGGGACGATGTGCCCAGCCCGGAGGTGGAGGTTGATGGTCTCCAGGGGGGCTGGCAGGGTCACCCACTGGCCCTCACTGTGGATGACGGACACGAGAGGCGTGGGTGGCGGAGGCGGGAGGCTGCCGAGAGACTCCACTGACACCTGGAGGGCAGAGGTCGTGTCAGCAGGGGTCCCAGGCAGTGCCCGACCGCAGGAGCCGTGCCCCCACGGAGGCCCGGGAAGGCCGGCAGACACGCTGGGACATGACATCGTGGGCAGAGGCTCGGGACACACCGCAGGAACCAGCCACGCTGCGGGGACAGAGCCGAGGCACCCAGACCCAGGGTCCAGGGCAGGGGCAGGCCAGAGGGGCCAGCGCTGGAGTCCCCTGCCCGCTCTGCAGCCAGTGACGCTACGGGGCCCTGGCAGGCGACCCTCGCAGGCCTCAGTTTCCTCATCGGGAACCCGGGGTTGGTGTGAGCAATCCATGGGATGGCACACTCAGAGGACCCCAGCGGGGGTCCACCACACGGCTGGGACTCAAGAAACCAAGGCAGGTCCAGGGGAAGGGACCACTCAGTCCCCTGCGACTCACCGTCTGCAGGTCGTACCACGTGCCCGGGGGGAAGTAGCCAGTCACTTGGTCCTTCCCAGCCTCGAGCACCGGCGTGATGAGGAGGGCCTCCCCCCACAGGAGCTGGCTGTCCACAGTCCAGGTGTGGGGGTCCTGGGGGAACCTACAAGTGGGAGGGATGGGCACGGATAGAGGCTGGCAACCAGGCCAGGGGACAGAGGTGACACCTCCGCAGTCGCTGTGCTCAAGGGGACCCAGGACCCGTCTCCGGCAGGGCCACCTCTAGCTGACCACGGCCAACACGAGAGCCGAGGAAACCCCCGTCTCCCACCGATGCTCCAGGACAGGAGGCGGCTGGTGCCTGGAGGCCAGGGCGGGGCCAGCCCTTGGCTTTCCTTTGCACACGGGGCTTCTGATGATCAGAGTAGCACGTGCTCATCACACAAATATGTGCAAAGCACAGCAGAGTCTGGGCAAACGGGAGAAAGTCCTCCAGCCCCGATCCAGAGGCAACCGTCACCCCCGCTCAGCGCATTTGCCCTCTTCTCGTGACCGCGTTTCTTCATCTAACTGCGAGTGTCCTGTTGATGCAGCTTCACTCCTCTCCTGCTCCCTAGGACCGGCTGTGCAGATAGTGGCCAGTTCTGGGGTACGGCCGTGACGATGAATGACTACGCTGGGGCACTCTTTACCTTTTTTCAGATGCCTTTTAAGGCCGGGCTTCTCTATGTGGAGTTAAGGCACCTAAACCCAGGAACGTTAGAAACAACATCGATACACGTTGTTGCTTCCTACACACGCGTCTGTTTACACACTCTTCCCAGCACTGTGTGAAAATGTCCATTTTGCCGCATTCTTGCCAGCACTGGTGCTTCTCATTTTCTTCTAATGGGTCTGATTCCATAGGCAAATAAATGGTACCTTGTTGTTTTAAATTGCATTTCTTGGAGTGACATCAGCAAAAGCGAGCAAAAAAGAACCAGGACCTCTGAAAATCCTCTTTCATAAAAGGAACAAGAACACTGGCAAAAATGTCAGAATCAACTTTTTCAGGACCCTGGGACTAACCAAAGGCTTATGGCAATCCAGGGAGCGTTTATTCAAGAAGAATGGCCAAAATCCAGCAACACCTGCAGGTTTTGTGGCATTTGAACTTGCCCTAACCGTTTCCCCCTCCCCAGCTGTGAAAACCAGCAGTCTGGCAGCCGCCAGAGGGCCACCATCCCGCCCAGTCCTGCCTGCCAGCCCCGCTTGCAAGGCTGTCTGCATTTGGTCTGACCTGGACTTTTCCCCAGAGGCATTTGTCGCAAACAATCAGATAAAGCAGCTGTTCAACCTTACAGCTGCCTAGGGCAGTGGACAACAGTTGGGCAAACAACAGACTAATGAAAAAGCTTAAAAGGAGAAGCTCGGGAATAACATGTCCATATGGGCTTTGAAAATCTCCAACATATTTCTGGGAATCTGGAAAACAACATGCATGTGCAGGCCTGGCCGTGCTTGGAACAGACCTGAGAATGCGCTGAGCTCTCACCCCTGGCTGACCTCAAGGCCCTGGGCAAGCAAGAAGTGAACCCTAAAGCAGAGTTGTAAACTCTGGAAATGAACGAATGTGTGCAACAATCTGGTAGTGTTTATTCAAAGAAAACGGCTGATTCTAGGCAAGAACACTCACTTGGGCTGAGTGCCAAATGGGCACCCCAACACATCACAGAGCCCCCCTTGGGAGACTTACTGATTCCAGGCATTTAAGGAAATCACTGTCCAATCATTAGCTGTCCAAAAAGCTAACCCAGCAGAGACTTCAGCACATGCACCATAAAGAATGAATACAGACTTTACAGAATTAGTTCAGGAAAGTTACTAAACAAACACCAACAAATGCTGGGAGGGGGCAGAGGTTGATTTCCTGAGTTGCCCCAAAATATTATTTAAAAGGTCCAGTTTACAACAGACTATAATGAGACATACAAAGAAACAAGAATGTATGTCCCATAAACAGAAAAAAAAAAAAAAAAGTCAATAGAAACTGTCCTTGAGGAAGCTCAGACTTTGGATGTATTAGACAGACTTTAAATCAGCAATTTAAAATATGTTTACAAACCAAAGGAAACTATGTTTAAAGAACTAAAGGAAAGTATGAGAATGATGACTCACAAAATAGAGAATATCCATAAAGAGAAAGGAATTTTAAAAAGCACCAAATAGAAATTCTGGGTGAAAAGTACAATAACTAAAATGAAAAATTCAATAGAAGTGCTCAAAAGCAGATTTGAACAAGAAAAAGAATCAGTGAACCTGAAAACAGCAGTGTGAGGAACAGAAAGAAAAAAGAATGAAGATAAATGGACAGAGCCTCAGAGACCTGTGGGGCACCATCGAGTGTGCCAACATATGCGTAAGAGGAGCCTCAGAAGGAGAGGAGAGATAGAAAAGGGTGAAAAGAATATGTGAAGAAATAATGGCCAAAAACTTCCCAAAGCTGATGCAAAACATTAATCTATATATCCAAGAAGCTCAACAATCTCCAAGCAGTAAGAACTCAAAGAGATCCACACCTAGACACATCATAATCAAACTGTCAAAAGATAAAGACAAAGAGGAAATCCTGAAAGCAGCAAAAGAGAAGCTCATCACCGACAAGGGAGTCTCCATAAGATTAACAGCTGATTTCTCATCAGAAACCACAGAGGCCAGATGGCAGTGGAATGATATATTCAACATGCTGAATGAAAACAACCAAGAATTCTATATCCAGCAAAACTATCCTTCAAAAAAATGTCTTAATGATAAATTAAGACATTCCCCCCACCCCACCCCCAAAAAAAAAAAACCCAAGAGAATTTGTCACTAGTAGTCCTATCCCACAAAGGGACCCATTTTAGGCTGAGAGAAAGGGTACTAGACAATAACTGAATCCACACAAAGAAATAAAAAGTACTGGTAAAGCAACTACATACCACATAAATGTATTTTTTGTTTATATCTCTTCTATGTAACTTAAAAGACAACTGCATAAAGGAAGAGTTGAAAATCTCTGCTGATGGGCATACAATGTATAAAGATGTAAGCAGAGAAGAGGAAATGGAGCTATAAAGAAATTGTTTTTTTTTAAAAATAATATTGACATTAAGGTGGTATTAATCTAAACCACAGTTATCCCTTCCACATCATGGGGGTTAGGAGTGTGGAACTCCTGAGACCTGGAAAATCTACATAAAAGTTTTTGGCCCTCCTTTTGTATTGGAGAAGAAGTCTGAATTTTTTCTTTTTCTTTTATGGGGTATTTATAGTAATTTATTGTAAAATTTGAGTTAGGTATTTGTTCATAGGCAATATTATATAATAACCTACATATATTTTATGCATTTCTGAGTTTATAAACTTTTTCTGTGTCATTTGCTCGCCTTTGCATATCATCTGTGGCTTCCACAAAACTCCCCCAAAATTCCCACTTAATTTCTTATGCCAACCCATGATATATATTGAAACCGTGATGGGGGTCATGATGTAGAAGGGATAACTGTAGATTGTTATAAATTGAGATGTTACTTGTAAGCCCCAGGGAAACTACTAAGAAAATAACTTAAAAAAAAATACAGTGAAGGAAACGACGAGGTAATTAAAATTGGATTTCTTGGTGAAGAATGTGTCTATCTGCCAAACATCTCTCCTCCTTTGCAAATTTATCTATTGATCTATTGGGTTTTTAATACTGGCCTTACCAACTGGTATGAGTTCTTTATATATTAGTTAGAGTAGTTGTTTGTCATTTTGTTGATGATGTCTTCTCTAATTTGTTTGCCTGTAAAATGTTCACATCAGTGCAATTTTAGTTATTTTCCATCTAAGTTTAGGGAAATTTTAATTGTTTCTGTTTGGCTCAGAGGAGTTTTGCTTTTTTCCTAAATGGAGTCTCCTTCTCTTTGCTCTTTCTTGGCTTTGATGCTTACAAAGTCCTCTCCAGCCAGTGCGTTGATAAACATTCACTTCTGTTTTCCTGTGGAATTTTCTCGAGCTGAATTTTGGGCATTTATCTATTCACTCCACTTGGCACTTAGTTGGTAGTTGTATGAATGAACACTTCTCAGTTGATTCTCCAGCTAGCTACCCACCTACTGCAGGAGAATCCGTCCTTAATCCCGACTTGAGAGGCCACCATGATTTTATGGTAACTCTTCAGGTCTACTAAGTTTACTGGGTTTCTCTTGAGGTTTCCTTCCCTCAAGAGACTGAATTGTGGGAGTTTGAGACCTGCTGGTAGGACTGGCCCAAACTCAGCATTCTTCCATACGTCAAAGGCCCTGGCCCTGAGCTGGGAATTAAGGGCAGGAACTCGGGGTGCAGGGGCGCCTCAGTAGGGGAGGGCCCAGGTGTTGGCCTCATCTCACTCAGCTGCAGTCGGTTCCCGGGACAGGACCAGCGTGCCCGTGGCTGCCCGCTCCCCCGCTCGGGTCACTCACTCTAGGAAGAGGGGCCGGGCCACGGTCTCCCCATGGACGTGGGCCGCGTGGAAGAGCGTGTAGAGGTAGGGCAGCAGCGCGTAGCGCAGGGCGAAGGCCTTCCTCATGGCTTGCTGAGCCTGCTCGCTGAACCTGTACGGCTCCTGAGGCTGCGGCGGGAGGCAGAGTTAGTGGAGGAAACGCCGGGTCCCCAGAGCCTCGGCCTCGGGAGCCCCGGGGACGCCCCGGCCACCCAGCCACGAGCCCCCAGAGCGCAGCAACAGATGGCAGTGCAGCCGGGCCCAGCTGCTCCAGTCGGGGAAGGGGACCCACCCCCCAGGGTCAGCGGGGACCCCCCGGGCTGGGGAAGCTGGGCGTGCCCCTACCAGTCTGTGCAGGTCGTTGTGGTTGCGCATGAACGGGTAGAAGGCGCCCAGCTGGGTCCAGCGCACACACAGCTCCTCCGAGGTGTCGCCCAGGAAGCCGCAGATGTCAGCTCCAACCAGGGGCACCCCCAGCAGGTTAAACAGCAGGATTCCTGGGAAGGCAGAGTCCGGGCTGGGCCCCAGGCCGCTTGGGTAGACCAGGTCAGCACTGAGGAAACCGACGGGCATGCCCGCCGAGCGGGCCAGAGGCGAGGAGGCCGCCCCCCACCCCAGACCGCAGGTGACGGCCAGTACCGCCTCTGCTTCTTCCTCTTGGTCAGCAGTGACAACCTTCTGTCCCTACCACATGGGATGCTTCCTAACACCCTGCGGTGGGCAGAGCAAATTACACCTGAGAGGTCGCAGCTCTCCTGGCCCCAACGCAGAGGGCGTGGGTTCAAGGTCGCCTCACATCCGATCTGGCACTGTCCCCACACCCCGCTCAGTGGGACACGTGGGGGGGGTGCTGTGCAGGGCCAGCGTCTCCTTAGGAACCACCCCCCCGAGGTGGGAGACCGGGGCCCAGCCGGAGCGTGGGGAACCTCTTTTTGGTACTGCCGCAGATCCTGGGAGCCGCATGGCCTTTGCGTATTAACTCCCAGCTCACCTGAGAACTAAAATCTGATAACCAGAAAGATGGGGTGCACGGCCCTGCACTCTGACTCTAGGAGGCAGCTTCAGACACTGGCCTCACAAGGGACCCCGTCCCACGACGCCCCCACCAGGTGAGAAAGAGGCAGGCGGCAGCCGGCAGCCCCTTCCGAGGAGGGTGGGCTTCTTGAGGAGGGAGAGCTTGGCAGGCAGGCCCCGGGCCCCACACGGGCTCTGCTCAGCTCCCGCGTGGGTGGGCCCACTGGGCTCCCTGCACCCCCAACCCATATCCTAGGCTCCGGAGCCATTTCTGGACCTAACACAGGTCAGGTGGCAGAAAGAGTCGTGGGGGGGAAACCAAGTCCCCCTTTGTGGGGCGAAGCCAGGTGGTGGGAGGGGCGGAGGCCCGTGGCAGCGACCTGTGGGCTGAGCGGGGCCCAGTTTCCTGCAGCTTGGGATGTGGGGAGGGCCGGATGGATTTGGATTTGTGGGAGGTGACTCAGGGTGTGACGGAGATGGGGACGCCCGGAAGCGGGATGCCTGACCTGCACAGGTGAGCACACCTGCCCAGGTGAGCAGGGACCAGCGCGCCTGTCACCCCACTGAGTTGGCAGAGGGTGCCACAGCAGCCTCTCTGGGAGGCGGGCTGAGCCCGGACCCTGCCCCCGCAGAGGCCCCGCCCTCCCCTGGGCAGCACCTTCCCCATGGGGTTCCCACCTGGCACGGAGAAGGCCAGCTGCTCCCAGCTGCTCCTAACGTCCCCTGTCCAGTGGCCGGCGAATTGGCCGTGGCCGGCGAAGGTGGACCGGGAGATCACGAAGGGGCGCGTCCCCCGAGCCTTCAGCAGGGCCCTGCGTAGGGCAGGGGGTCAGTGAGGTGTGGGGTGTGGGCTGCCCCAGGACCCATCACCACCCCGAGTGGCCAAGCGCCGGCCCGAGTGGCAGTGCCTGGGGGCAGCAGGAAGAGGGCACGGGGAGCGCGAGCTGTCAGGAGAGGCCGCGGGCGGCCAGTGGGGTGGGCGGCAGGTTGGCAGGGGGCTGGAGAGGGCGGGGCCGGGGAGAGGGCATGGGGCGCAGGTGGGGCGGGGCCTGGCGTGAGGCAGGTGGGGCTCTCCTCACCTGTAGGAAGCGATGGCTTCGGTCAGGCCGTACAGGTTATGCAGGTTGTAGTGTGTGGACAGGTACTGGTGGCTGGAGGTGCAGAGCGTGGCCGCCTGGAGGGTCCCGCCGACCACCCCTGGAGGAGGCGGCTGGTTCCACGAAGTCTCCTGGGCAGGTGGTGCCCTCTGAGCCCCTCCCCCACCCCAGCCGGCTCTGCTGGGGGTCCCTGAGGCTGCAACCCCAACCCTGGGCCTCCCCCACCTTTCCCAAGGGCAGGGACCAGGTGGGTGACCAAGGCCAGCCCTTTGCAAGCCCCAGATTTCACAAATCCTTCCTGTCCATTTCGAGCCCCCCTACCCCCCGCCCCCGCTGCAGGTGCTGCCCTTCAGAGGCCCCCTCCCCTTCTCGGGGCTGCCGGTCGGTTTCTCAGAACTGAGAGCTTTGAGTCTCCCAAACTCGGGAGGGAGAATCCCGACCTTGACCTAGGCCACCCCAGGCTGGGAACGAGGCCGGGGGCAGTGTGCCTCACCTGGCACATAGGGTGGGTTTTCCAGCTCGTTGTCAGGGCAGCCGTCCTGGGAGCCCCTTACGAAGTTGCTCGGCTCGTTCATGTCCTGCAGGAGGGGCTCGAGGGTGGGCGGAAGGCCTGGGCCTGAGCGGGAGTGGGGGACGTGGGGCTGCAGGGGGCGGGGGGCACTTACGATCCACATGCCGTCGAAGGGCACCTGGGCGTGGAACTCGGCCACCATGTCCTGCCACCAGGCCAGGGCCTCGGGGTTGGTGAAATCGGGGAAGGCCGTGGGCCCCGGCCACACCTGGAGGACGCGGACCGCGCTCTCAGACTGCCTGGGTGGGCCAGGCCCAGGGCGCTGGGCAGGGGTCCGTGGGCACGCCTCTGCCCACAGCGCAGGGCCGGCACAGCACGCCCCGGGGGCCCGCACACAGGCGCGTGCGCTGGGAGCTGGGGGGCCGCGGACCCAAGGCTGGGGTGATGAGCCCGGAGGAGCATGAGTCCCGGACCCCACTTTACAGAGGCCTCACAGAGCCCCCCACCTGGGGCCTTTTTCTAGCCTCGTAGCCGAGACCCCCTTCCACCTGGTTCTCCCAGAGCGGGGAAGGCCCAGGAGCGGCCAGGAGACACGCAGGCCTGGAGGTCAAGGAGGCCCGAAGGCTTTGCTGAGGGGCTGCAGGGCGCGTGCCCGGGCGGGGCCCCGCCTCCCCCAGCTCTCTGGCACCCCTCCCCACTCGGTGCGGCTGGAAACCCCACCCTCTTCTGGAACAGCTGCCCGGTTCCCACTGGCCAGAGACCCCTGCTTCCCAGCCCCTGGCCCCCAGGTCCCGATACTACCTTCCCGATCAGCGGCTGCCCAGTGTCATTGGTGAGGAAAACCCCCCTCCGCAGACCCTCGTCGTAGGGTCTGTAGCTCCCAGCGGGGCCCGAGCTGCTGATGGCGGGGTCCTAGGGTAGGAGAGACCAGTCAGAGCCTCGGCACGAATCGGGGGGAATGGGGACGTTGTTGTGATACGACGTTGACGAGTGAAAGAGGCTTGTCCTGTGCCTGTCTAGACAGGGGGCTGGAAGAGGGAACCAGCAGGTTGCAGGTGGGCAGGTGGGCATACCTGCCTAGAAGGGGGGTGAACAAGCTCTAGCGTTCCGCCGTGTCCTGTGGCGAGCGCCTGGTTCCTTTAGGATGCTTGCCACCCGCAGAAAGGCGGGGAGGACGAAACAGGCAACGTGGGCACAATTCTGCATCCCTTGCTCCCTCGTGAGGGAGGCTGGGGCTCCTCTCGGCTCCCCTTCCCGCCTCCTCTTGGGCCCCCCTGGCTGTGTGGGGCGGCTCGAGCGCTCCCCTCTGGCGCAGGCCTCAGGCGAGTGAGCCAGGAGCTGCCCCTGGCCACACCCTCCTGCCCAGGAGACAGAGATGCCAGGAGGGAGAGGCAGAGCGGGGGAGAGTGCTGGCCCTGGTGCCAGCTGCCCGAGTGCCACCCCAGTCCTGTCCTGTGCTGGGAGATGGCAGCTGATTGCACACACGCACACACGCACACACACACACACTTCGGTTTTGGGCCAAGAGAAACGGATGTCTCCAGGGACCCCTAAACTGTTTGACCCTGGGCAGCCTGGGCCAAACCTGCAATTTCTTGCGGTTAGGGATGGGGTTGTGCCTCCCCCCGCCTCGTAAGACACGTCCAAGTCCTCTCCCTGTCCCGTGAGTGGGACCCATTTGGAGACAGGCTCTTTGAAGATGGGATAAGTTAAGAGGAGGCCAAGCTGGGTAAGGGTGGGCTCTGATTCGACACAAGTGATGTCGTTACAGGTGGGAGAACTGGGCCAGGGAGGAGGCCACAGGGAGACGGAGACGGGAAAGACCTGGTGGAGGCGGAGGCAGAGATGCAGCCGTAAGTCAAGGTGCCAAGGACCGCCCAACCGCCCGGCGGCTGGCAGCCTCAAGGAGGGGTTCTCGCCTGCTGGCACCCTGACTTCAGACTTCCAGCCCCCAGAGCTGGGCGACGATCCGTCTCTGCTCTTTCAAGCCCCCCAGTCTGTGGCACTTTGTTACAGCAGTCCCAGGACCCCCCATTTCAAAGAGACCCTTTCCGAGCAGCCTCAGCGAGGACAGTGCCAGGTGGAGAAGGCGGCTGGGAGGGGGACACTCACAACGATCATGATGTACCGCCGGCCGCCCTGCTGGAGTGTCCGCACCATGGCCGCGTAGTCTGCGAAGCCGTCCTTGTTGAAGGTGAAGTCCCTCTTGGCGTCCATGTAGTCCAGGTCGTTCCACTGCACGTCCTGCAGCCCCCACAGGGCCGGCTAGGGGCGCTGCAGGGCCAGGGGAGCGGCCCCCGCCCGCCCGCCCGCCCACCTGGCCCCAGGAGCCCTCACCAGGGGGAAGCTGGCCGCCGTCATGTTCTCCACGACCTGGAGGGTGATGGCGGTGGACGAGTAGCCCCAGCGGCAGAGGTGGAAGCCCAGGCCCCAGTACGGGGGCATGAACGGGTTCCCTGGAGGCCGAGGGTGACTCCGTGAGTGGGCAGGGGAGGCAGGAGGGGCGGGAGGTGCGGACGGGACAGGGCCCTACCCACGACAGCCAGGTACTGCTGCACCACGTGCTTGGGCTCCGGCCCCAGGAAGACGTAGAAGTCCAGGATGCCGCCTGTTGTCCGCCAGCTGAGCGCCGGGCTTGGCTGCAGCACCACATCTGCGAGGGGATGCGGTGGGGGGCTCCCGTCAATCACCCGCCTGACGGGCCAGGCTGCCTTGGGGAGTCCCTGAACTTGACGTCCTGCCCCAGGCCCCTTGCACTGACTTTCAGTCGCATCTCAGGGCGGGAGGCTGAGAAACTTACACTCCCTCTGTGGAGGGGGTGGCAGCCACACCCAGGTGCTGCCTGCCCCTGGCTCAGGGGCCGGGCATTTTGAGGGCCGAAGGCTGGGATTCGGGGGCTCAG
This sequence comes from Tolypeutes matacus, assembly GCA_026826555.1. Taxonomy (NCBI): domain Eukaryota; kingdom Metazoa; phylum Chordata; class Mammalia; order Cingulata; family Chlamyphoridae; genus Tolypeutes; species Tolypeutes matacus. The sequence goes on along the minus strand of JAKSZT010054478.1, from coordinate 19,860,895 downwards.
GGCCGGGGCATGCGCCCGCTCACTCACCCATGGCATTGCTGTTCAGCAGGAACACCCCATGAGCCGCCCCACCGTCCTCCAGGGCCAGGTAGAAAGGGTGAGAGCCGTAGAGGTTGGCATTGGGCTGGGACGGGGGAGACGGCGCTTTCAGAGCACGCACCCCCCCTGCTCTGCAGCGCCCTCCCGGCCAGTCTGTGGGAGCCGGGAACCTGAGCACTTGCTCGCCAGGGCACACAGTGTCTCTATGACCAGGCTCCCTCCTGGCTGCCCGGGGCCAGCTCCCAGGGCCCAGAGACCCCGCCCCACCCTCACCCCCAACAGCTCCGGGACTTCTGGAAGCAGGCAAGAGAACGCTGGCCTGAGGGGGGAGCCCTGACTCTCAGGCCGGGCTCCTCGGCTCACGGGCTGGGGGTCCTGGGAAGCCACTCAGCCTCTGAGCTCTGGTTTTCCCCGTATCAGGCTCAGGCTTACCGAGCACCACCCCGTGGGCTGCTAGAGGCCAGGCCTGTCCTTGTCCCTGTGGTGGGTCCCGATCCCACTCCCTGAGGAGGCTCTGTCTGGGGCTTGGGGTGCCATCGCCCCTGGGAGCTGCATTAAGGGGTGCGGCCCTAAGATGACGGGTTAACTTGTGCTTCTGGGGCCCCGCATGGCCCACCAGGTCCCATGAAGCTCAGGATTCCCAGGGTGGCAGGAAGTCTGGGGAGGAACCCCCAATCTGGCCTAGAGCCCAGGGGTACCCTGAAGGGGTGGGCGGCTCCTCTCCCTTGCTGGGCTCAGGCCTGGCCCAGGGCGAGAAGTGGCTCCCCATTTGGGAGCTGACCGTGGCGCCCACCAAGCAGGAGGCGAGGGTCTGAGGAGGGTCTCCTCCAGGAGGGGTGGGACGCCATGGCCCCCCGCCCCGCCCCCTCGGCATTCTTTATTGAACGTCCCCCCCAGCACTGGAACCCCCCAAAGCCACGCCCCAGACTCCGTGCACCTGCCCGGGCCACCCCCCCTCTTTACCACGGGGGCGATGTCTTGGTTCCAGAGCGTGACCTTGGTCCAGTTCGTGCTGAGCATCAGGGGCCCGAGGCGCTCGGCGAGGCCGGTGACGTAGCGGGAGGGCAGTGAGGTGGACAGCTGCAGGAACTGGTCGGCGAAGAACAGGGGCGCCACCGTCGTGTTCAGCCTGTGGAGACCGGGCCCGCTGGCGTCACCGGGCCGGGGGCCCAAGGTGGACCTTCCCATATTCACCCCCTTCCCCCAGGGCTGGCCTGGGGCCCCCGAGGAGGGCCGGAGTGGCCTGTCCAGCTCTGCAGAGAAAGAGGAGCCCCTCAACCCAGGAGAGAAAGCTCCAGGACACCAGCACGGCTGAGCCACCTGCAGGGTGACGGGGCCACCGGGAGGGTGGTGGGGCCAGAGGGAGACGGGGCCACCGTGAGGGGGACGGGGCCACCTGAGGGTGATAGAACCACCTGAGACGGGGACACAGAGAGGGAGACGGGGCCACCGTGAGGGGGACGGGGCCACCAGGAGGGAGATGGGGCCAGAGGGAGAGTGAGGTCAGGTGGACTGAGGCTGGAGAATGGGTTCTAGGGTACTGGCGGAAGTGGCTTCGATGAAGGCTCTTGCTTTACCACTTTAAGAGTTGCAGAAAATTACCACTTAGCAGCTGAATGGTGCCAGGTGGGGACCTGGAGTTCTTTGGCTGCATTACCCTAACAATTTAAACATTTGCTATGCAAATATTCTCTATCCTGATTTTGTGATAATCAGGGTAGGCTAAACATTCGCTATATTAAAAACCATGCATGTGTCCCCAGACCTAGTTTTTCTCCCTAGGTCTGGTTTTTAGAATGCTGGTGATAAACCAAGCCTGATTTATTATATGACCATCCTGTATGGGAAATGACTGTAACTTTGGGTATCTCTGGTCAACCTTAAGAGATATATGAGGGGGAAAGATGTGGCTCGGGTGGTTGAGTGTCCATCTCCCATATGGAGGGACCTGGGTTCAATCCCCAGGACCTCCCGGTAAAAAAAAAAAAAAAAGAAAAATATAGAAGGTGCACAGGCCACCAGGTCCCACATGCAGGTGCGTCATCAGGCCTCATGAGCCACACAGCAAGATGATGATGTAACAGGAGAGTGACACAAGGGAGAGCCAAGACGAGACGCACCAAAAAAACCAGGAACTATGGTGGCGCAGGCCGTAGGACGCCTCTCTTCCACCTTGGAGTTTCTGAGGATTGAATCCCAGTGAAGACAGGAGGAGAAGGATGAGAAGAGAGGGCAGGAAATGGACACAGAGAGTTGCCCAGAGAATGGACACAGAAACAGCAAAAACGGGGGTGTGTGTGTGTAAAAATGGATAAAAGTAAATAAATAAATAAATAAATAAATAATGTATAGGGAAGGAAGACAAGGACTGTAGTTAGTAGTAATGCTTTGACGAGGCTCTTTCATGATTTGTTAACAAACGTTTCACAATAATGCAGGGTGTTTGGGGGGTGACGTGTGGGAGCCCTGCCTGGTGTTATGCGTGTTTGTTTTGTAAGATCACGATGTTTATTGAACACTTATAGTTTACGTATGTTCACGTATGAACGATATACTTCAATAAACTGTTTGGAGAAAAAACAACATTTGGAGAAAATCCATTAAAAAAAAGTAACAAAGAAACCCTCACTGAGAGGGTGACAGAACCACCTGAGCTGGGCCCAGAAAGAGGGAGACGGGGCCACCTGAGATGGAGACAGAGAGAAGGTGATGGAGCCACTGAGAGGGTGACGGGGCCAGAGAAGAGTGGGTGCCCTGCTCCCCACGGAGGTGATGGACCAACCCGCCCATTCTCTCCTCATAAACGCATGGACATGGGTCCAGGCACCAGAAGCCAGGGGGATGGAGCAGGAGGCCTGCCGCGTGGAGCCGAGCGCGGGCGGAGACGGAGGGCAGCGACGACACGGACACACCTCACCTTGCCAGGGGGACACGAAGCACAGTGGGGCCGGCAGCATGGACGCTGGACCCAGCTCCGTCACCCGCCAGCGAGCCACCTCGCCCCTCTGTGCCTCGGTTTCCTTATCTGTAAACTGGGGGTGATAGCACCTACTTCCGAGCCGTTGTGAGGGTTAGCTGAGTTCACACACAGGCGTTTGATTAATACGTAAGGTAGAAGCAAAGCGGGCTGAGGGGTCTCGCCGGGGTGGGCGCCATTTTAGACTGGACCAGGGTTCCTCCACGGTGGCGCTGGTGACACTGGGGCTGGGTGCTCCTCGGTGGTGGGGGCCGCCTGTGCACGCAGGATGTGTAGGCGCCTCCGCCTCTGCCCGCTGATGCCAGGGGCAAGCCCCGATCAGGACAACCCAGCTGCCGCAGACGCTGCCCAAGGTCCGCAGGGGCACCGCCCTGTCGGGAACCTCTGGGCTAGATGGTCAAGATGGACCCCTGCACAGGGGACCTTCCAGAGACCCGGACGAGGGAGGGAGGGGCAGGGGCCAAGGCCCAGCAGCCGGAGCAGATTCCAGGAACAGCAAGGAGGCCCCTGCGGCAGGGCGGAGAGGGGGGCGCCAACCGTGACGCGGTGGGGGACAGGAGCAGAGCTGGGGCACGATGCTGTCGGCTTGACTGACTTGTCTGCACCCTCCAGACCCTCCCCGCCTCCTCCCCCCGGGTCTGGGGGCAGAGGTCAGGCACTCACAGCACCCGTCCATTCTGCTTCCGGCGCACGACCAGCCCAAAGGGCTCCTTGGAGAACTCCACACTGTAGAGTGGGGCTGGCGCCTGGCGGCTGACACGTGGGGTCTCCATGGGGACCTCGTAGCGCTTGTTAGCAGGATCTTTGATCTAGAACAAGATAGAGAGATGCTGGCGGACGAGGCCTTCGTGGGCCAAGGCGGCTGCTCCCTGCCATCCTTCGCAGCGCCTTCCCTCACGCTGCAGCACGAATGACTGCAATCTGAAGAGCCGGGTGGCGGGGGGAGCAGCTCGGGCCCCAGCGTGGCCACTGGCCAGCGTGTGAGCTTGGGCACCTGGACTCTGAGCCTTGGTTTCCCCATCTATGCAGCTAGAAGACAAACACTTCCTGGGTTGCCAGATATGGTTCGGGATGTGGCAATCTGAAATTCAGGTAAACACCACCTTTCTTCTAGTGCATGTCCGAAATACTGCACGGTACGTACTTATGCAGGAAAGAATATCGCTTGTTTATCTGAGATCCAGATTTACTGGGCATCCTGTATGTTTATTTGCTAAATCTGGCATCCCTACTTTACTTACCTTGTCATAAAGCTAATGAGAAAAAAGCACCCAGTAATCACTCAGTGACTGACAGCTGCTAAGACTTTTCTAAGGGTGCCTCAGGCTCTCTCACCTGCACATCCGAGCTGCCCTGCTGGGGGAGGGGACACAGCAGGAGCAGGGGAGACGAGCCCCTCTGCCCTCTCCTCCCGTGCTGCCGCAAACCTTCCCGAAGCCGCCCGCCCCTCGCTTGCCTGTCCCACCAGGCCCTCCGGCCACCCACCGTGAAGTGCAGCCGGCTCTCCGTCTCCATCAGCACCTCCAGCCGCAAGGTCAGGATGTCCTTGGGGAAGAAGGTGGGGAGGGCGCGGCTCAGGGTGCCCGCGTAGCCCGTCTCCGTGCTGGTGAGGTTCTCCAGCCTGTAGCTCGGGTAGCTGGGTGGGAAGAAGCACCAGGGCTGCCCTATGCGGGGGCCCCGGGGCGCCGGGCGTGCGGGGACATAGCAGCAGCCTCGGGCCTCGCACAGCTCCCGGGTGACGGCCTTCTCGGGGGCACAGTCGAAGCGGCTGTCGGGGGGCACATCGCACCGTGCGGGCGCCGCTCCGGGGCTGCTGCGATGCTCCCGGGCGCGCGGGTGCGCTCGGTAAGTCTCGCCCAGGACGCCGGGGCGCCTGCCGGGCTGAGCCTCCACGAAGTCCCGCAGCAGGAAGTGCCCGAGGAGGGCAGCCGTGGCCAGGACAGCGACGGTGCAGGCCCCCAGCAGGGGCAGGGACAGGTGCCCGGGGCGGGGAGGCCACCGCACAGCCATGGGGGCGCTGTCTGCGGGCAGCTGGACGGCGCAGATCCAGGGGGTCTCGAGGCAGCTTCTAGACCAGGGACCTGTGAGCTTGAAGTAAGAGAGACGTGATTCTTGGGGGACGTGTGGGAGCGGGTGTGATGTGTTTATTGAATACTGCACGGTAGAGTGGGGGCTCAGTGAGGGGCCCGCGGTTGTCACCTGACAGGCAAAGGGGTCTGTGGACCGAAGAAGGTTGAGAACCCTGGGGCTAGACACAGCAGCCGGGAGGTGGGGGCGGGGTGGCCCTGCGGACCCTTCCCAGGGCACCGAGGGGGAAGCCGGGCAGGTGGAGGCCGTCGGGCAGCACTGCTTACATGGCGGGAGGCAGGGCAAAGGGAGACCCTGTCCCCAGACGGGACTGCAGGATATGGTGCAGCGTGAAGTCTTAAAATGTCACAGATGAAACGGATATAAAAACGACTTCACGGCACTTGCGTGATCGATGGAGACTCGGAAAAAAGAGCAGGTCACGGCTGGAGGTGGAGCAAAGCCGCTCCCGGGCAGAGGCCGAGGCCGAGGCTGACCAGCAGGGCACCTGCGAGCTGTGCCCCCCCCGCACGCTCAGGACTTCCTAAGCGACACTGTTAGCCCAGCTCGGCCAAAAAGCAGACGCCACGCCACGACGGGATTAAACGTGCAAGGCTTTTATTAGGGGGCTTCTTTTTATTTGTGTCAGGGAAAACGGGGTGGGGTGGAGCCAAGGAAGGCTGGGGAGCCAAAGGACCCCAAGCACGCCTGACCCCGAGGGAGGAGAGGCAGGGAGGCCAGGCCCAAGCGTCTAAGGGGCTCGGCAAGGCTGTCGGGGGTGGGGGCCTCGAGCCAGAGCTGGCCGCAGAGGCGTCCTGCCCCCCGGGAACGGGCAGGTCCTGGGCTCCCGGCTGAGCTGGTCACCTGCCTCCGTGTAGACGTGACCCTGGATTTCAAGGCACAGCAGGGGCCCCTGGGTCCGGGAAGCCCCTCGTAGCAGGAGGTCATTCTCACAGCTACCATGGAATAAAGTCACCCAGCAGGCAGAGTGGACGCAGGGCCCGGGGGGAGTTGGAACCTGTCGTGGAGACGGTCGGGTGGCATGGCGTCTCGCCGAGGGCCACCGGCAGGTCAGGGCTTGCTGGCTGTGCGAGGGCCAGCCCAGCACCGCTTTCAGGGAAGTGGCCCTTCCACGCCCGTCTCACACCACTGCTGTCTAGACCAGGGGTCCTGCTCAGGGCGGTGGCAGGATGACCCTGGGAGCACGGTGCCCCCCACAGAGGTTCTGATCTGGTGGCCAGGACACGGTCCAGGCAGCTGGATTTTTCACTAGCTGCAGGTCTGGGGACACAGCACCACCAAGGACCACCCACTGCTTTTATTTTACAGACGTGGGGGGGAAAGGCAGCCTTCAGCCCCAAGAGCTGAAACCAGGAGGGCAGAGGCGGGCACAGGCGGGCACAGGCGGGCGAGTCCACCTCGTCTCCAGGCTGGACAGCTTGGAGCGAAAGATGAACTGAAAGGCAGGGGACCCAGTGGCCGAGGCCAGCACCGCTTTCAGGGAAGTGGCTCAGAATGGCTCCTCGCCCTCCCAGCCAGGGCGGCGCCGCCCCGGGTTCAAGCCCCCCTCCAGCACTGCCAGCCCGGGCCGGGCCCCCTGGGAGGTAGCAACGAGAGGCCCGCCCCGAGGGGCTCCGGCCACCGGGCCCTCGTTCCCGCTGGCGGCGCCCCGCGGCGCCCTCGCTCGCCCCGGCCCTCTGCTCCCGGGACCCGGGGGCAATTCGGCACCCTCAGGGCCTGGTCAGCGGGGCTCCGTGCAGGCGCCCGGAAGGGACCCGGCCTTCCCGGGGTGCTCACGGGGCGGTGGTCTCCCTGGGGCGCCGCGCGCCCCGCCCCGGGCTCTGCGCACCTCCCCGCGCCCCC
>JAKSZT010054478.1:19776104-19848949 GCA_026826555.1 Tolypeutes matacus | reverse complement strand
CTGAGGGCCCCGCGCGTCACGGGGCGGGCCTCGGCGCAGGCGCGGGCCCTCGGGCGCCCCTGGCGGTGTCGCCGTCCTGCAGCCCCGGCCTCCCCGGGCTCGCGCGGGCGCGCTCTGGGCAGGGGCTTCGCCCGAAGGGCCGGGCGCCGCGGCGTCGCCCGCGCAGTCCCCGCGCCGCCTTTGTCCCGGGAGCCGTGACGCCGCTCTCGGAGCTGGCCGGGCCGCGGGGACGGGGCGCCCGTAGCCCACCCGGGGCGCCCCCGCGGGCGGGCGCGGCTCCTGCACCAGGTGCTCCCCCGGGCCAGGAGCGAAATCGCGGCGACTGTGCCGAGCACAGTGGCATCAGCCAGAAAACCAACCGCTGTGAAGACGCCGCGCCATTTACAAAGGGTTTTTCATCCCAGGAGGAAATGCTTCTACCAGGATGAGCGAGGTTTTTAGAAAGTGAAATGTGAAAGCTGGACACCACGTGTGACCTTAACTTGTCAAGCACCATGTCCACGTTGGGAAAATCTGGGAGGAGCTGTGTGGAGCCATCACAGAGGCTCCTGCGGGCCCCCCTCCCACTTTATGGTTCTCTGTGTTTCTGAAATGTGTGGGAATAAACATGCCTTACTCCATAGTCAGAAAAAAGAGTTTTTTCATTTTTTTAATTTTTCTGCTGACGAGTTTGAAAGTACAATTTTTGGGGGGAACTTCAGAGAAGCCACCAGAGACACATTACTCAGAAACCAAGGGGTGCGGGTGAAGGCGTTTCCGCCGATGGTGATGAAATAAGCAGCAGGGAGGGGACGTGGCCTCCCAGTGTCTGCGACCTGCCGGCCTCGTTTCGCCGGCTCCCCCCCCACACACCCGGACGGGGCCCTCCTCCCTGGTGTTCCGAGGTCCCTGACTCTCCTGCCCGGGAGCGTGACTGGGGAAGGGGCCTGGGTGGTCTGGGGTGGGAGCCGGGCCTGGTAAAGAAGGAGGTCTCCGGCTTCACAGGCTGAGTCACCGCCCAGGCCGGGCGCGCCACGCAGTGTCCCCGCTGCCCGAGTCTGCTCTCACTTCCTCAGCCCAGGAAGGGCCCCCCAGTCCAGTGCCCACGAGGAGGCCTCCCGGTTCCCTGCTGCCCCGTCACGTGTGGAAGCGGGAGAGAGTTGTGCTCGGACCAGTGAGTCCCAGGGGTTGCAGCCCCAGGACCCGCTTTTGTAAACAGGAAGTGCCGCTCGCGGAAATGCAGCGGGAACGTCGGGCTTCTCCAGGTGCGGACTGCTGGGAGGTTAGCAAGGGTCCCACGGCGCTGGGTGCCTGCTTCTCTCCCGGGGGGTCACGGCTTCTGGTGGCACAGAAGGAGCCGAGGGCCCCGGCCCCCCAGGGAGGGTCCAGGCCGCCCCCTAGGACGGCCCGGCCGGCTCCAGCCTGCTGGAGACCCTCTGGTGGAGCTTGTGCAGGGCCTCCTGGAACTGGGGGTACTCGTCCCTGACGTGGTCCAGGATGGTGCCGATGGCGGCCAGGCGGTCCTCCAGCCGCTTGCGCTCCAGCAGGAGGGTCTGCTTGCTGCGGAACAGGGACACGTACCTCCCGTCCTTCACGGCCTGGAGGTGCTTGAGCCGCGTCTGCGAGGCCACGATCTCCGCAAGGTTCTGGGTGCAGAGACAGGCTTCGTGTGGGGCTCTGCAAGCTCAGGGAGAACCCCACTGCCCCGACCCCAGCCCCCTGCAGGCCTCCGGCTGGCCCTTGCGCCCGCTCGGCTCCTGCCCAGGCCGGCAGTCCCCTGGCTGGTACGGCTTGCTCCCCCGTTTCTCTCCAGCAGTGGCCGGCAGGCGTCTTCTCCACGAGACCTTCCCACCACCCTAACAGCGCAGTCCCCAGCCCCCCCACACACACACAGCGATGCCCTCCCAAGCGTTCATCACACCTAACACAATAGCTTCTAGTCTGTCGCCCTGGCCCCTAAGAAATACCTGACAAATAGTGCTAATCCCCAAACCACTGGCATGCGAGCCACGGGGGGTACTTCGGCTGCGAGGGACCCCCCTCTACGGCGCCCGCACCCTACCTGCCGCTTGAGGGCCATGAGCCGATCGAGGTCGGCGTCGACGATGTCGCAATCCGACTGCAGGCTGGACAGCCTCTCCTGCTTCTCCAGGAGGTCGTCGCTCGCCGCCTTCTGCGTCTCTTCCAGCTCCGAGATGGTCTTGGTGCACTCCTCGGTGGCCTGGGGAGAACCGGGGCCGTCCTGGGACCCTGGCGCCCGGCGGCTCCGTGGGCTACAAGAATCCACGTGGAATGGCCTGCGGGGGGCCTCTCCACCCACGCCCCCCACCAGACTGTGCGGGGAGGACTCTGGCGGAGGCAGGCAGTGGGCACGGACCCGGAGTGAATGCCAGGCACGTGCCGGGGCCCAGTGAAGCCCACCGAGGACGGCTCCCCAAGGGTGGGCGCGGCTAGGCCAAAGGCGGGGCCTGAGCAGTTCTGGGAGACCCTCCTGTAGCCGGGGCAGAGGGGAGGTGCCGGGGGCAGGAGCAGGGGCTGCTGGAGTGAAGGGGTGGGCCGGGCAGGGTGGGAGAGAGGCGGGGGCTGGGCCAGCAGGGCCAGCAGGGAGATGGGGGCCTCGGTGAGCTCCAACAGGACTCGGCGCTGCAGTGCAGAGTGGGGGTGGGCGAGGGGGCGGGCGGCGCCACCGATGTGGGGTTATGGTGGGGAGGGGCCCTCAGGAGAACAGCACCATGAAGAAAAAGGGAAAACGTCCCACGGCGGCGCCGGGAGGGAATTTTGAGCCTCGAGTCTGCCAGCTGTGTGCTGGGCACATGGGGTCACCAAACAGTGGGCACTCAGGCAGCTGTGCCTTGTCCGTCGCGAAGCCAGGCACACCCCTCAGGCCCTATTAGCATGGCCCGATGGTGGTCGGCAGCCCGTGGGCTCGCCCCCTGGCCACCCCTCCACGCTGCCCTGATGCCAACTCGGCTGCCTCTAGCCTGAGCTGCACCCTCCCAGCGCGAACAGACCCAGACAGGCACCCCGAGGGCGTCCCTATGGTAGCCGAGCGCCTGCCGCTCCTTGGGAAGCACCTACTGCGTACAAGGCGCTGAGAGCCACCTGTCACCTGAGGTGGCCGCGGCTCAGCAGGACGGAACGCGGGGGAAAGTGGGGGTGTCTGCTTCCACGCCGGCTCAGGACGGAGGGGCAGGTGGGGAGGAGCTGGGCGGGCAGGGCGGCCTCGTGATGGGAAAGAGGCGTCCCCCGGAGACGAGGGCAGGCAGGGCCGGGACTGCCAGGGGGACAACCAGGTGACACCTGCCAAGGGGTAGGGTTGGCGCGAGAGCGGGGACGCTGGCGCCCAGGTGGGCCGACGGCAGCCGCCGCCCCTGCACCAGCGAGGGCCTCCGGCGGGTCACAGAGGTCGACCCGGATGAGGTGAGCCCCCTCTCCTTTTGCACACGGCTGCCCTACCTTGTGAACGTCCCTGATTCTCCGTTTCAGCTCGACCTGCCGGTGGTGGAAGTCTGTCCGGGTGAGCACCTTTTTGCCCGTCTTGCTCTGCCCCTCGGCCCGGGTCACGATGGTTTCTCTGCGGGCGACGGCCAGCTCCATGTCACGGATCATCTTCTCCTGCTTCTTCAGCAGCTGCCCGTGCTTGACCTGGACACACAGGGTGGGAGGCCTGGCTGGCGGGCGCTGGAAGAGCCCTCGTCCTCGGATGGCACCCCCAGCCGACCCGGCAGAGGGGTGCCGGGGAGCTGCACCTCCAGGGGAAAAAGGTCTAGAGCCAACGACGGTCGTCAGGAGGATTTTGAAGTTCATACAAAGAGGAAACAGGCAAGACTCCCCCCAAGGAAAGTGAAGGAAAATAAGCAGACGATAATGGAAGGAGACTGGCCCTACCGATGTTTTAAAACGCACCATAAAGCGACAAACATCCCAGGGCTCTGGTACGGCAGTTCCCCTCCTACCTGCACACCCACAGGACTGAAAGCAAAACATCAGTGTTAGCCACGATGGCCCAGCGTGGAAACCACCCGTGTCCATCAGCAGGTGAGTGGATCAGCAAAGGCCGTCTGGCCACACAACGGAGTTTTATTTGGCTGTGAAAAGGAAGGGGGATCTGATCCGTGACACAACATGGGTGAGCCTTGGAAATGTGATGCTGAGTAGAATCAGCCAGACACGAGAGGGCACGTGCTATAAGGCTTCACTTGCGTGGACTGTGTACAAGAAGCAAATTCACAGAGACACAAAGTAGATCAGAGGTTACCAGGGGCTGGGGGAGGGAAACGGGGAGTGCTGCTCAATGGGCGCCGAGTTTCCGTTTGGGGGCACGGAAGTTCTGGAAATAGATCGTCGTGATGGTTACACAGTATTGCGGATATACTTAACGCCACTGAACTGTACACTTAGAAATGGCTAAAATGATAGCGTTTATATTATGTAAACTTCATCCCAATTAAAAAACACCAAGAGAGGAGGAAAAACCCACGCTGGCCCCGGGGACCAGAACGCCACCTCTGGGGCGTTCCATCGTGGCGAGACGACCACAGCTGGTTTAATACCGGTGGTTGACACAACAAAGCCCCACCTGAAAAGAACCACGGTCAGCCTCATGTCACACTGTAGCCAAAAGTCAATTCCAGGTGCATTCAAGAGCTAAATAAATGTGAGCATTAAAAAGAACTTGGGAAAATATTTGCACAACCTGAAGCTGGGGTGACCTTCTGAAGCAATAGAGGAAATCTAGAAGCCACAAAAAAGATGAGTCATGAGACAACATAAACATTAAAAAAAAAACCCTCTGTGGTAAGAGAAGACCTAAATAAGGTGTAGAGGCAGACTAGAGAAAGTACTTGCAAGAGAGATAACAGACAGGGGTGAGGATCCCCAATACACAAAGAGCTCCTACAAAGAGTAAAGAAATAAGAAGACGGCTCCATAGAAAAATTGGCCAAGGATATGAACAGGCAACTCAGATGCGGAAATCCAAGTGCATGCACACACGCACACGTGTGTGCACACACAGGGACAGATACTCAGCCGCCTGCCTGCCCCACCCAGCTGGAACACACAACAGCAAGGGGCTTCTTTTCCCACAGTCAATTGCCAAACGTAAAGACTGAATAACAAACAAGGAAGTGAATTTAGCAAAGACACAGAAACAATGTCAATATATAAAAATCAAGTGCATTTCTATATACTAAAAACAAATCAATCAAAATTGAGAATTTTTTTTTTAAAAAGTACCATTTACTACAAATAGCACCCAAAAATATGACGTCAGTATAAAACCTAATGAAGGGGTCGGATGTGGCTCAGATGGTTGGGCGTCCGTCTCCCATATGGAGGGACCCAGGTTCGATCCCCGGGACCTCCCGGTAAAAAAAAAAAAAAACCCTAATGAAATGTGCAAGACCCAGATGTTGAAAACGAAAAACACTAATGAAGGAAATCAGAGAAGACCTAAATGAATGGATTGGAAAACTCAATACTGTTAAGGTGTGAATCCTCCCCAAACTGACCTATGGATTCCATGCAATCCCAATCACCATCTCAGCAAGATTTTTGTAGAAACCAACAAGTTGGTTCTAAAATTTTTATGGAAATACATAAATATAGAACAGATAAAACAATTCTGAAAAAAGAACAAAGTTGGAGGAATCATGTGATATAGAGCTACAGAAACCAAGATGGCGTGATCTCGGTGTAAAGGACAGACACAAAGCTCCATGGACAGAACAGAGAGTCCTGGCATGGACCCACACATGTGCCTACTTGATCTCCAACAAGGGTGCAAAGAATTCAGTGGAGAAAGATCAGGCTTTTCAACAAGGGGAGCTGAGACGATTGGACAGCCGTATGCAAAAATAAAATGAAAGATATAAAACGAAATAGAACCTCAATCCTCAACTGGCACCATATACAAAAGCTAACTTAGAGCAGATCATCTGCCCAAACGTAAAAGCTAGAACTATAAAGCTTCTAGAAGGAAATTTTCTGGGTAACAGCAAAAGCCTGTTCCACGAAAGAGCAGATCGAGTAACGATTTCACCAGCACAGGTGACTGCAAAGCCATTAGGCTAAGTGGGACAGGCCTGTCTCCGCTCTGACCCATGTACGTGCCATTCTGGAAAAGCCCGGACTTCCAGAGAGCACACCGAGTGTGGTTGTCTCGGGCTGGGGGGTGTGGGCAGGGCTGACTGTGGAGGGGCACGAGAGAGTTTGGGGGTGATGGAAATAATCTGTGTCTTGACGTGGTGGTGGTTTCATGACTGGATGTGTTGTCACAGCTCACGAGGACCGTACACCAAAAAGTGTGACTCTTTATTCAAATACCTCTATAGCAATAATAATTAAAAAAGAAAAAAGACCAGTAACACCCAGAAACTGGTAAGGGTGTAGGGAAATAGCCACTTTCGGGGACTTTTTGGAAAAGTAACCTGGCTGGATCTATTACAGTTACGCATTTACATGCTCTTTGACCCAAGTAAGTCCACTTTTGGGGACTCTAGCCTACAGGGAAAAAAGAAAGAAAAAAATAAAGATGTTACTGCAACATTGTTTATAATGATTCAACAGTAACAACAAACCAGAGACAAACTAAATTTTCATCAACCTGAGAACTGTTTAAATAAATTATCCCCTATCCATAGTCTAGAACATTCTGTAACTTAAAAAATGTATGAATGTCCATGGTGCTTAAAAAATGTCACAGAATTATGGGTGCAGCGAGACTCTATTTTGTTAAGGAGAAATTAAACAGCTGGACGGCAGGGAGGAAGGAAGCCCCTCTGGGCATTTGCGTGAGCTCTGAGAGGGCTGCTGGGAAACCCGCCCCTCGACAGACTGACTCAGTTGCCCTGAGGAGGGGTAGCTGGGGGCGCAGGAGGGGAAGGAGACCCCAGATTTTCTCTCCGCTCACCTCTGGGGTGGAGTTTGGCTCGCTGGAGCAAACGTGAGTGGCTTCTGGGGTTTGAGAAGTCCATTTGATGAAGTATTTTTTAAATCCTACCAGTGGTATATGCATTTGATCTTACAAAACAAAAACCACACAAATTAAAAGCCCCTCAACAGCCGGAGGATTTATTCTTGCAAACAGCAGAGTGAAAGCCATGTCAGGTTTACTCCTGTTAACTGCCCCTATTTTTATCCATAAGGCCTGGAATGTTTTCCTCAAAACCTTGTGATTTAATTACCAGCCTTAAGATTTATAGTCCTCCCAGGTAATGAGATCGAGCTAAATATGACAGTGGAGGAAATAGACGTGTGTTCTGGGGACCTGTTCATCGTGTGAAACTCTCCTCGGTCCACTGGTGGGCTAGACAGCTCATTAGCGGGTGCAGAAGCCGTGACCACACCAGCATTTTTTTTTAAATAAAGGAAAAAAACCCGTCTTTATTCATAGGTGGCATGATTGTCTGTGTAAAAGAGCGACTAGAACTAATGAATGAGTTTAGCAGGATTTCAGAATACAAGATTAATACGCAAAAGTAATTTGTATTTCTACTAGCAACAAATAATCAGAAATTGAAATTTAAAACAAAATACAAAACAGTTTAAATTACCATAAAAATATGAAATGGTTAGGAACAAATCTTACAAAGGATGTGCAAGATCTGTACCCTAAAAACAGCAAAAACGTGGTTAAGAAAAATTGGAGAAGGTTTAAACGAATGGAGAGATTTATACCATGTTCATGGGTCAGAGAGTCAGTATCAAGAAGCCAATTCCTCCCTTAGCAATCAATAGATTCAGTGTGATACCAACCCAAATCTCAGCATGCTTTTCAAAGAAAGGTATTAATAGATACTTTTTAAATTGGAGAAGGTGGAGGTTCACCTACAAGTCGTGTGATTACAACATTCCCACGGGCGCCCCCATCACTGGCTCTGCGTGGGTGTGGCACCTGCTTCAATTGATGAAACAATGTGAAAGTGCTCCCGTGAGCCAGGACTCCCGTGAGCCGCATATTCCTGTGAGCTAGTACTCCCGTGAGCCATGTACTCCTGTGAGCTAGGACTCCCGTGAGCCAGGACTCCCGTAAGCCAGGATTCCCGTGAGCTAGGACTCCCGTCAGCCAGTACTCCCGTGAGCCACGTACTCCCATAAGCGAATACTCTCGTGAGCCGTGTACTCCCATGAGCCAGGACTCCCATGAGCTAGTACTCCCATAAGCGAATACTCTCGTGAGCCGTGTACTCCCATGAGCCAGGACTCCCATGAGCTAGTACTCCCGTGAGCTGTGTACTCCTGTGAACTAGTACTCCCGAGAGCCGCATACTCCTGTGAGCTAGTACTCCCGTGAGCCGTGTACTCCTGTGAGCCACATAAGCCTGTGAGCTAGTACTCCCGTGAGCACATACTCCTGTGAGCTAGTACTCCCGAGAGCCGCATACTCCTGTGAACTGCATACTCCCGTGAGCTAGGACTCCCATGAGCCAATACTCCCGTGAGCTAGTACTCCCATGAGCCAGTACTCCCGTGAGCTGTGTACTCCTGTGAGCTAGTACTCCCGTGAGCTGTGTACTCCTGTGAGCTAGTACTCCCGTGAGCCACATAAGCCTGTGAGCTAGTACTCCCGTGAGCACATACTCCCATGAACCAGTACTCCCGTGAGCCGTGTACTCCCATGAGCTAGTACTCCCATGAGCTGTGTACTCCTGTGAGCTAGTACTCCCGTGAGCTGCGTACTACCGTGAGCCGCGTACTCCTGTGAGTTAGTACTCCAGTGAGCTAGTACTCCCATGAGCCACGTACTGCCATAAGCTGTGCGTAGCCGGCTGACGTGCTCCCCTGTGTGCGCCCGGGCTGCTCGGCAGCTACTCCTGTGCAGGAAGGAAAGAAGCCAACAGAACCAGGCGGGGACAGGCAGGGAGGCCACGCACCGTGCTGGTGGCCACGCTGGACCCAGTCCCACCCTGGGCCGCCTCCGAGGCCCCGCGGATGCCCCTGCACCCATTGCGCCCACCTTCATCCTGTGGATCTCGGCCTTCATGGCGCGGATCTCCGCCTGGCCCATCTCGGAATCCACCGAGGCTCGCATCTCCTTCGCCAGCTGGATTTTTTTCTCCCAGAGCATAATTTGGTGCCTTTGGAGAGAGAAGCAGGGGTGTCAGAGCCGGAGAAGCAAAGGCGCCCCCGCTGGGGCCTGGGGTGCTCTCGCTCCGCGGGCCCACTGCGCACCCCAGGCCCCCGAGGGCGGCTGGAGCAGAGGCGTGTGGAGTGGGCCCCGAGGGCGCGGTGCTGCTTTGCGCAGGGACGGTGGCCTGGCCGCGGTCTGCAGTTACACCCCAGGCACCTGCCACGGTGAAAAGAAAATAAACCTCCCCTTTCTGGGACCTAAGGGTCAGCCTACGCCCGTGGACCTGATGTCCCCCCTCCCCCAGCCCAGGGGCAAAGGGGGTCTCCGTGGAGGGGGCACAGCATGGGTGGGAGTGGTTCTGCTGTCCCGAGTTACCCACACCCAGGTAAAGGAGGGACCCCCTTCCTCACGTCCCCTCCCCCTCCTCTCTCCCCTCTTCTCTCCCCACCCCAGAAGCCATGCTCCCCAAATGCAGTGCTTGGGGACGGCAGGCAGCCTGGCTGAGGGGGCGCTCAGCCTCCCACAGCACCCAAAGCGGGGATGGGGGCAGGTGGGGCTCACAGCTGGACCCTTGAGGCACCCCCCACCCCTGTAAAGGCCCCTCGTGTGCAGTGGGCATCAGTGGGCACACTGAGTGGGCCGAGCACGTGTTTGGGGGAATTGTGACCCCACCATTGCTGTCTAAGCCCAGACCAGCCGCCAGTGCTGACCCCTCCTGTGCCATCCAGGATGGGAGCCCATGACCAGTGAACACTTGAACTGCTGCAAGTCCGAACTGAGCCGCGAGGAAGAGGAGACGGCACAGCTGTGATGGCAGATGAGAGCACGCCGGAGGCAGAGCCTACAGGTTTACTCTCCAGGCCTTACTGAAAAGGTCTGCCATCCCCTGACATAGACCAGCCTCTGATCTGGCACACACAGGGGGAGGGGGTACAGAGGCGAGCAGGAGTAGAGAACTCTTTAGGAGCTGAGAAAAGTAATTATCTGTCATCAACCAACAGCCTAAAAGCTATTAACGTGCCAGCAAAGGTGTGCAGTCCCAAACTCCAGTCCCAGACAGTTTCGTGGTAGAGTCCATCAGACGTCCGAGCTAGAGCAGCCTTCCCAGGGCACGTTCAATAAATCACACATAACCCCCAGCGCCGTGACGGGGAGACCCACGAGACTGACATGGAAAGAGGTCCACGAAAACATAAAGCAGCTTCAAAGGGGAACACACAGCACCCCATTTCTGTTGGACAGATGGAAGGACACAGTGGTTTCTGGTCCAGGAAGGGACCAAAACATGTAGTTTTGCCTTCCCGCTTCCCACCCTCATTCCATATTGCTTCTAATATCAGATGCCATAAAAGAACAGTCTTAAAAAAAAATCTACCCCAAAGAAACCACTCCGTTTCCGATGATGACGCGTGTGGCCAGGGGGGATGGGGGTGCAGGGGCCCTTGGGGTGCGTTTCGATCACTCCTCTGGGCACCGTGCGTGAGGGCTGCGGACAGCCCCACGCGGTTTCGAGTGGTCCTGGCCGCGCGGGGCCCCTGCGCAGGCGGCCACAGCAGGGCGGGGACTCACTCGGCCTCCAGCAGGCGGTTCAGGATGGCCGCCTTCTCCTCGTTAAGCTGGTCCAGCTTCTCCTGCATCTCGATGGTCTCCCTCTCCAAGGCCTGCAACAGGAGGATGGCAGGGGGGGCACTATGGGGACGGCAGCTCCGGGGGCGGCAGGAAGCCCGCCGGACGCTGGGGCTGTCCCCTCGCTGCCGGGAGCAGGAGACTCCTCAGCCCCCAAGTGTCTCAGAGCGCCAGGTTGGGGCACCCCTGCCCACACGTCTGCCCCCCCATCCTGGGGCCAAAGGCCAGGCCCTCGGGACAGCGGCCCTCCCGAAGCCGGGGCCCTGACCTTCAGCGAGCGCACGAACTCGCCCTCCGTCACCAGGTTGTCCTGCTGCAGCTCCTGCGAGCTGCAGCGGTTTTTGTTCACCAGCACGTTGAGCTTCTTGAGGTCACTGTCCAGGTCCTTGAGGTGGCGCTCGAGCTCCTTCTGCTCCTTCTGCTCCTGCCTGATCTTGTCTGGGGCGCAGGAGAGAGGCGCCGAGGCCGTTCCCGGCTGCCCCTTCGGCCCCCACCCCGCCCCCAGAGGAAAGCATGGGCCTCTTCCCGGCTGGTCCCTGGGGGGAGCTGAAAGGGCCCCCCACCAACGCACACACAAGCGAGGCTGAGCCTTGGGGGGGAGGGGCTCCTGGACCGTGGGGTCGTGCTGGGCCTCCAGGAAAGCGGGCCCCGGGCCCCGGCCCCCACCCCCAAGCCAAGCTCAGGGGCAGGCGGCAGGAACAGGAGAAGCTCATCTCCAGCGGACACCTGTGCACAGAGAACGCAGCAGGGCCTCTGAGAAGAAATGGGGGGCATGAATCAAGATAGAGGGGGCCCCAGACCACCAGAGAGCATGTCCCGGTGGGGCGCAGACCTGGAGGGGCCACGTGGCCAGGCTGTCCTGTGAGGGTCCATGACAAAGACCGGGGGCTCCAGGGGTGCCTCGGCGGGGGACCGTGTCGGGGGACAGTAGCCCAGGGAGGACGCCACCCCTGCCTCCTTCGGGAGACCCAGGGCAAGGCAGGGGCTTGGGGACCCCCGGAGGAACAGCCCTGGGTTTGCGGTCGGAGAGGCAGAAAGCCTTGCCGGGCCACCACCTGCCTGGGGCCCCACGGGACCCGCAGCTCTCGGCTGTTGGGGGGCTCCACCACGTGTCCCCGTCCTTGGCCCACACACCGCTCCACAGAGAAGCCGTCCGTGAGTACGGACAAATCTAGTGGACTCTCTGCAAACTGGGCGGCCGCGTGGACCACGTCGGCTTATGGGATGTGACGGAGGCGTTTCTGCCTTTTTGTTTCGGGGGCTGCATTCCATGGAAGGACGTCCCTCTCCCCCGGAGCTGGCACACGGGCAGCACTTACTCTCTACCCGCAGCTTCTTCTGCTCTATGATGTGGATCTCCTTCTGGAACATGTCCAGAGAGACGAGCTGCGCCTCGCGCTCCTGCGTGGCCTTGACCATCTCCTGCTGCAGGCGGAGCCAGGTCGACTGGGCTTGGGTCCCGCTGGTGGTGAGCTCCTCGATCAGCCTGGTCAGCCTCTTAATCTCCAGCTCCAGGGGCCCCATTTCTTCCCCCTAAAGCGACAGTCACCAGGAAGCAAAATTAGCCGCCTTTTAGGGCTGGCTGCAGAGGGTCAGAACCCCCGAGGTGAGGAAACTATACGACAGCTTGGGGTTTCCTTATTTGGAGGCCAAGGGCTGGGGACCCTGCGGTAGGAACTCCTGGTTTCACGGGGCCCCAGAACCTTCCTCCCACTGCTCTGTTGCCCCATTGCTGGCCAGCGACCAGCAGGTACAGGGGCATGGCGGGAGGGCACTCTGTCACCAGAGGGCTTTGGAAGCTGCCTTTGTAACAGCAGGCAGTCACAGGGAGGGACTTTGCTCCCTTAGAGTCCACTCGGGTTTGTGGCTTTGAGAGTGACAGGAGGGGCCCCCCCAGCCCCCACCCCGCCCCTCACGCAGGTCAGCTCGGGCCCGCTGCCCGTCTTTGTGGGACCTGCAAGCTGTACAAACAATCCAAAGAAGAAGGAGATTTTGTGCTGTGGCAAAAGGACGGGACATTCATATTTCAGTGTCCGTCAATAAAGTTTTATTGGCACCCAGCGTGGGCCCACGGCTCCTTCCTCGCTACGAGGCAGAGGGGAGCCGTTCTCGGAGAGCGTGTCCGCCCTCGTGCCATTTCGCTTGTACAGTTAGGGAGGGAATTTCTCAGTGCTTCCACCGGGCAGCAGCGTCGAGCAGGGTGGCCTCTCCCTGCCGAGGGCTCTTACCCCCAGCTCAGAAACCATCTGCTCCAGCTGCTTGTTGAAAAAGTTGATGAGTCCTTGCTTTCTCTCAATCAGGATTGTGCGCCTGGAAATTTCGTTCTCGCTGTTGCTGATGAGGTCGTTGACCTTTTTCACCTCCTTGTCCAGCTCGGCCAGCGTCTTCTGGTGCACCTCCAGGCGGCAGCTGGTGTTTGTGATGTCCAAGGTGGTCTGTGCGATGTCGCCGTCAATTTTGGAAAGATGTGTCACCTGCATCAGCGAAAGGAAACCTGTCTGAACTTCTTTTTTTTTTTTTCCCCCCCTTGGGAGGCTCTGCACGAGTTTGCCAGCTGATCATTTCTTTTCACATCTGGATGTTTGTCTGGAGAAATTCCAAATAAATCATCAAGAGCTGAGGATGTTGCTTTTGTCACCATCTCCAGGAGGAGGACATATGTGTCAAAGGACCTAATGGTCACTTCTTAAAAAAAGAAACACAGTATTTTTTTAATTAAACAAATAATACCAGACATTATGGAAAAGATAGAGATTCACTCAGATTACTTCATATGATGAGGGGAAGTGAGAAATCCCAGCCAGGCAGCCGGCACTCCCAGTGGCAATGACCCATTTGAGAATGGGAAGGATGTCCCGGAAGCTTGGGGAAGGGGTTCCCTTCCCGGACCTGTGCCTGCTCTGTCCCCCCGAGCCCACGCCTCACCCCCCACCCCTCATGCTGCTGGTGGCGTCTGCTCCTGCTGGCTGCCAGGGCTCCTGGCAGCTGGCAGCCCTTCCCAGGGGCCGGCGCAGATTCTCCGTATCACCTGCAGACTCGGGGTCTCACGCTCGGGCGCCCTGCCCGGCCACCGCGGTGGGCTTTCCAGTTTTAAAACCGAGGCACGCCCTTGGCGCTTTGCCGTGGTTCTTCTCCTCCTTCGCCAAGGGCCCCCGCGATGGCCAGGCCCCCGGGACCCACCTTGCCAGCGCTAAGTGGGAGGGCCATGGGGGTGCCAGGCGCCTCGCCCCGTCGGTGCCTCTCTGAGGCTGCCGCCCAGCCCCGCCTGGCCTGGCCCTGCTCCTAGGCTGGTGGCTTTCCTCGCTTTTCCCACGACAGCCGCCCCCTTCCCAGGTCACGGCTCCTCCCGTGCCGCCCAGAGCCCACCCGCCCTCTGGACCCCACCCGTGATGCTCCCACCCATCCTCTCCGCTCTTCTTCCCACATGTGCCCAGGGGGCTTACGAGTGGGTGGGAAAAAGCACCCCCTTTCCTAGACGCCATCAGCTGGGAAATTGTCGTGACAGACGAAGCTGTTAGAACAGGCTCGCCTCTGCCCTCTGCTGGACACAGGCGGTACTCCGTGCACCTGTGCGTGGGGCCCAGGAAGCGTCCAGCACTGCACGACCCCCGTGCAGACCCCCAGGCTCTGGCCACCGTGGGGGTGCGCGCGGCAGGGCTGGGCCCATTTGGGTCCTTGGACGGCCACTTCACAGCCCTCACCTTGGCCAGAAAGGACAGGTGGGAGCCCGAGCATCCGCCACGGCTCCCCCGGACCCCCAGCCGGATGCACGCCGTGGTCAGTGGAGGGAAGCAGCCTTGGTCCCACCTCTCTTTCTACTTCCTTGGCACAAAGCACCAGGCCAGGAGCCAGTGTGCCTCCTCCCAGGCGGCCTTCGTGAGGTCAAGCCCGGTGGTGCGGCTCGGGGGGCACAGCGTTACGTTCACACACGGTGGATTCGGCCCCCCGATACCTGCGAGGTGGGGCTGTGGCCACAGGCCCTCGGCCCCTCCAGCAGGGGTCACAGCGTGGGGAGAGGCAGAGAGACAGTTCAAGTAAGGAAGTGTTCTCCTAAAGACCCCAGCTGAGGGTAAACCAGGGGCCCCCAGGAAAGAAGACCATGCTCACGTGGGGCGGGGGCACCCGGGAAGGCCTCCAGAGGAGCCTTCGGGGTGGGGGCAAGGGGAGTTCCCAGGCAGCTCCAGGACCCACTCGGGAACGTGCACGCCCTGTGACCCGGGACGTCCACTTCAGAAACACTCAGAGTGTGAGCACAGGTGTGTGAGCGAGGCAGCGCTGCGTTGCCGCAACAGGTAAACCTAGGGCAACCCCAAGTGTCTAAACAAGAGCCTTGTTAGACAAACACACGCAGCCCTGTGAGCGAATGTTAGGCACAGGTGAAAACTGAGAGCTCTGAAGAATACCTAATGGCGTGGGAAAACGTCCTGTTGAATATGACCAATAAAAAAAAAGGTAAAGTAAAAAAGCTGCCTCTAAGGTGGAAAACCGACAGACTCCTACACTTATCCTGTGAGTTAGACCTCAGTGGCATTTATGAGAAATGGATTAAATTGACATGATAAAAGCATATTCTCAACAATTTTGCTTAGGACGTGTGCATGTGTTTTTTGTGTGCTTATGTGTGCATGTGTGTTTCCCCGTGTGTCTGCGTGAATGCGTGTTTGCATGTGCCTGTGCGAGTGCATCGCGTGAGTCTGCATGTGAGTCGGTGTGTGTTTGTGTGTGTGTAAGCACGCTGTGTGTTTGTGCGTGTGTCCATGTGTGGAGAAAAGTGACTGGAAGGAAACAACCGAAATTTTACAAGAAATTGTCTCTGGATGGTGGGATTATGGTAGTCTTTAATTTTCTTTATGCTTTTCTGTATTTTCCAGGTTTTCTACCAAAAAAATGTACTGCTCTTACAGCTTAAAAAAAAAAAAAAAAAAAGAAGAAGAAACACAGCAAAACCCCTTTGCTCACCCTGATTCTGCTCGTGGGGTCTGGGCACCCCGAGAGCCGCCTTCCCACCCACCTCCGCCCTGCAGGGCGCCTTTTCCAGGCAGACCCCGACGGCCGGAGGGGCGGGGCTTCCTGCACACCTGCCGCTGGCTTACCAGGTTGGTTTTCTCCTTGTCCAGCTTCAGGAGGAGCTGGCCGAAGTACTTGGTCATCTTGTTGGAGGTCATGTGCTCCTGCAGCTTCTCCAGGATGGAGGCCTCCATTGTCTTCCTCAGCTCCAGCTCTTTCCGGATGGTTTGGTGGAGAGCCTGCAGCTCGCTCGTGACCGTCGTGTGTTCCTGGAAAGGGAGAGCGGGAAGGGGGGCGTTGGGGCAGCGGCACCGCCTGGGCTGGCGCAGCTGCAGAGGCACCGACGGGAGGGGCTGTGGCCGTACCAGGCGGGCCCTGTCCAGGGACTCCTCGGTGTCCTGCAGGGTGAGGCTGTAGGTGCTGAACTCGCTCTGCAGCGCCTCCTGCTTGGCCACACACTGGGCGGTCAGTTTCTGCATCAGGACAGCTTCAGTCTCTGCTCGGTTCAGGATGCTGGCCAGTTTCTCATTCTTGTCCTCCTCCTTCATGATCGATTTCTTATAGGCGTCAATCTCCCCGTCGATGGCCTTGATTTGATGCTGACACTCACTGCCGGGATTGAAAGAGTAGAGCCAGTTACGTGCTGGCCAGACGTCAGGAAACAAAGGCCTGCGGCTGGTTGTACCCGACTTAGACGAAACCCTCTGAATGGAACTCCATGTGGAGAGGAATAATCAGGAAGCTAGTCCTTTGACGAGGCACCGGGTTTGACTGTTTCCTGCTACCTTAATAGAACAATAACCCATTTAAAGTGCTTGTTCCACATCCTTTTAATATTATGGTTATGGGGAGAAGGGAGGGGAAGGGGACCTGAAGATACGGGGCTCCATTCTCCATCTTCTTTAATCATGGCAACAGTCCTAGAAAGGAAACACGGCGATTCCAATTTCGCGGATGTGGACACTGACGCTCCGAGCCAAGAACGCGGCGTAGCTGGGGTGGACATCAAGTCAGTCTCGCTTCAGATGCTCTTGCTCTTTTCCCTCAGCAAATGGCTATGGAAATACTTATAATTAATGTCAAGTTCAAAAGAGACACAACTTGGTGGAGATGTCAAGTCTTGCCATACTGGTCTACAGAGGCAACGCCATTCCAATCACTATCCCAGCAGGCTTTTGTTGTTGTTTTTTTAGAAATTGACAATTTGATCCTAAAATTTATATGGAAATCTAAAGGACTTAGAACAGCCAAAATGATTTTGTAGAAGAAGAAATTGCACCATCTGATTTCAAGAAGTTCTGTATAGCTACAGGTATCAAGAACCAGCAAGTAGATCGATGAAACAGAAGAGAGCCCAGAAACAGACACACACACAGATGATCAATCGATTTCATCAGCTGTGGGGAAAGCACACACTTCTCACAAGTGGTGTTGGAATCCACGGGGAAAAAAAACACCGAGCCTGGAGCCCGACCTAACCCCGTAACAAAAACGAGCCTGACACGGACTATAGACTTAAATATAAGAGCCAAGCTCTACAACTTAGGCAGAAAACATAGGAGAAAACCTTTAAGACATTGGGTTAGGCAAAGATTTCTTAAGAGAGGACAGAAAAAGCATGAACTATAAAAGAAAGAAAGTAATAAATTGGGCTTCATCGAAATTTAAAACCTGCTCTCCAAAAGACACTGTCAGGAGAATGAAGAAACAAGCCTTGGACTGGGAGAAAATATTTGCAAAACATATAACTGATAAAGGACTTGTCTCCATCATCTAGGAAGGACCCTTACAACCACTCAGTTTTAGAATGAGCAGTAGACACTTAGCCAAAGAGGATGTCAAGTAAGGACATGAGAAGCAGCACAAAATCGTTAGGCAAGGAAAATGCCAAAGAAGCCTCAACATGGCACCACTTCACACCCACCAGTGGCTGACACTAAAATGACTCGACAATGACAAGTTTTGGCAAGGATGCCGAGTGACTTGGAATCTCAGACACTGCTGGTGGAAACACAGAGGAGGAATAAGCCACTTTGGAAAACAGTCTGCTCTAAGGTTAAATATGTACCTTCCAATAACCTGCTCCTAGGAATTTGCCTAAGAGAAATGAAAACTCACATCCACACAAAGACCTATTCAAGAACGGTCATCACAGCTTTAGTCACGATTTCCCCAAGCTGGAAACAACCCAGGTGTCCACCAGTTGGTGGAGACACAAATAAATTGTGATGTGATCCACGGAACTGAATACTATTCGGCAATAAAAAGAAACAAACTAGCGGTCTTGCAGCATAAACGACTCTGAAAGCATCCTGCTGAGTGAAAGAAGCCAGACCCCAAAAACCTACACACTGCCTGACTCTGTTTACCTGGTGTTCTGGAAATGGCAGAACGAGGGAGGCAGGAAACAGATGCATCCTGCCAGGGGCTGGAGGGAGAGGGAGGGTACAGACTTTGGGTAGGAAGGAAATATTCTATATCTTGCGTGAACCAGTGGTTACACACCTCTGTCCATTTGCTGGAACTCACTGAACTACACACAGAAAAGAGACAAATTGTATGGGATGTAAATTATCCTAAATGAACCCAACTTAAGTAAGTTACTTATTGTCTTTTTTAAGCAAGTAACATCCTTATAAATATCTAAAACTTGACAATAAAAGAAGACATGTAATTAGATATTAGAAAGCAACAGACTTTTTTTTTTTTCTTTCAATTTTTCAGTTACACTTTATTTTGGAAGTAAACTTCCTAGTTTATAAGTAGTTTATTCGTCTAACAAAGTTGCCTTTTGTTGGAAATTTATTAATGCACAGCTTTTGTGGTGAAATATTACAATTTATATGATATAAACATGCTGTCAAGTCAGCTGAGCTGGGGGGCGGATGTGGCTGAAATGGTTGGCCGTCCGTCTCCCATATGGAGGGACCCGGGTTCGATCCCCGGGGCCTTCCGATGGAAAAGAAAAAAAAAAAAATCAGCTTAGTTTTAGTCACAATTATATATTGGTACGCTGTGGCCTAAACATAATATTCTCTCTGCTACAAGTACAAAAGTTTATGTAGGGGAAGCGGCTGTGGCTCAATCAGTGGGGCTCCCGTTTGCCATATGGGAGGCCCCGGGTTCGGTTCCCGGGGCCTCCTGGTGAGGGCAGGCCCACCCGCGCGGCGTGGTTGGCTGACCCAGCGAGCACAAGCAGCAAGGGGGGGATAAATGAATAAATAAATAAAATCTTTAAAAAAAAAAAAAAAAGTTTATGTAGGTTCTTTTCTTCCTTCTAACATAAACTATTGAAAATACTGCCTCCAATTTGATAGTCTTGGGTAGAGGGAAGAGTTATCTCTAATTCTAACAAGACTTTTTAACACTAGGTAAAAAACATATGCAGGGAGGAAGCTCCCTGCTGGAGCTCCAAAACGCCACTGAGGCACCACGCCACAAAGGGAGAAAGACGAGGGAGATTGAAAAACTCCTCTTCTTGGCTTTTCACATTTCTTGTCATATGATCACTTATCTTGATGAAAGTTATTTAAAAAAACATACATACACTTTAAAAACTTCATCAACTAACAGTGAGCGACACAAAAGAAACGAAACACAGAGGAACCGATGGAATCTAGAATCTGGCCCAAATGCTGCTCCCCGTACCTTCGAGGATTTAGGGGTGTGGGATCAGATCTCGCCCTCTCCCAGACCCCCTCACGGCCGCTTCTCCCCTTGGGTCAGCCGGCCAGCCCGCCATGGCCTGAACTGGCAAACCCGTCACAGGGTCTCGGAGGCTCGGTGGCCGACGAATTAGTGTCTCGGAGCAAAAGGGGCCCCTGGCTGGCTGCAGACTGTGGGGAGACCAGCCTGCCCCTCGTCCTTCCTGCCAGGAAGCGGGGCGAAGCAGGGCGCACGACCTGAGCCCGTGTTTCTGCCTGTGGGGTTTGGAGCTGTGCACCCCAGAAAACCATGCTCTTAACCTTACCCCATTCCTGGGGAGTGAGCCAGCCTAATCAGGATGGGTCGTACCCTTATCACTGGAGACCTTCACAGTGGAATCAAATCCAGACAGAGGGAGAGAGAAAGCCGCGGGAAACAAGAAGCTGAAGTGTAACGGAGAGCGGACGAGCACAGACCGCCCAGGAGAGGCCGCCACGTGCCTTGTCATGTGACAGAGGAGGCCAGGACCAGGATCCCCGGAAGCCAGCGCCAGAACGCCAGTCTTCGGGCAGAAAGCCTCGCCTTGATGACGCCTTGATTTTGGACTTCTCCTAGGCTCAAAACCGAGAGCCAGAGAAGCCCACTGCTTCAGCCGGCCCCTCGCGTGGTGTTTGCCCGAGAAGCCCAGGAAGCTAAAGCACTGCCCTCGGGGACGTGACTTCTCGTCGGTCTTCCTTCCAGCCCGTGTCCAGCTCAGGGCACAGACTGAGCTTCTGACTTACATGAGAAGTTCCCACGAGGAGCACCCGTTTCCTTTGAATCCACGATTTTGAAGCGCTTCCTGCAGCCTCGTCACGGCCGTCCAGCTAGTCCTAGGACCTCGTTGCCGCCTGCCTGTTTCACTGACATTCTAAGACTCTGGTGAGTAGCCGTGGTCTCAGCATTGCCCAGATGTCTGCTCTCACGTCTCACGCTTCACGCCCGGTGGCTGGCTTCTGGGGGGCAGCGTCCAGCTCCCAGACGCAGGCCCAGCCCCGGGACCAACAAGCAGACATGCCCGCCAGGGGGGCACCCGCTGGGGAGGAGGGCAGGAGTGCCGCATGCCTCAGCCTTGCCCTCCCCGTGGGGGAACAGTGTTCACCTGGAGCTCTTGGGTCACCTTGGGGAGGCCACAGGTGTGCTCGGGTGCCTGGGGCGTGGGTGGTGGTTGGGGGTCCACTGGCAATGTCCCCCGCTGTCTGTCTCAGGGCTGGCAGCAATGGCGGCCAGCTCAGCGGGTCTGCGGGGACCACGCGACACCCCAGGGCCCAGGAGGCAGGAAGCCAGCGAAAACCAGGGTCACCGGGACCTGGCCCGAGGCTCCCAGCCTGGCCCTGTTCCTGGTGTCCAGGCCGAGAGGGTGGCTGGAGGGAGGCCCTCCTGAGACCGTGGCCTCGTCCTGCCCCCTCACCGAGCAGGGCCCTGCGAGGCGCCATCGCCCCATTCTTAGCATTTGGGGAAAAGGAGGTTTAGATCCTATAGAAGCCGACCCTCTGCTCTCTCAGGCCGGGCCCCCCGGGTGCACTGAGGGGAGACACTCATATTTCAAATGTTTCCCTGCATTTTCAGGACAGGGCATGATATCCCGACAAAATGGGGGAGATGGCAGGAAAGTGCAGGGGAGAGGCACAGCCTTGAGGACGCTTGGTGCCCCCCAAGAACTGGGAAATCAGAGTCCTTTAAACTGTAAAATCTACAAAAGAGAATGACACCAGTGATCTGAAAGGCGATGGAAGAGGAGGTGCAAGAATTGGCCGGGACCTAACCGAGGGTATAAACTCATCTGGAAAAGTAATGTCGGCGTCAGAAGGGAGGAGGGGTGGGTGACCTGGGAAGGCTGCCGAGGCAGGGAAGCAGAGGCAGGGCTGTGCAAGCTGCCCGAGGACAGGGTCCTGGGCGCCGGCCTCTGTGGGGACAGGTACGCCCAGGCGTTCTGGGAGTGAGCAGGGGCGGGTGTGGCTGGAGGCCTTGGAATGTTCTGGTCCTAGAACATCCCAGGTTATCACCTGGCTCCCAGGTACTTTGCTGCAGATGAGGACGGAGCGTCTGGTCCTGTGGCGTTAGTATTTCAGAATGCATGCTGATGAACTGTTCACAGGCCAGCGTGGTGAGCCTGATCGACGTCAATTAGCCCCTAAGAGAATGACGCACTCCTGATGTGATGGCAAAACCAGGCTTCTGAGCCAGCAGGGCTGGGTCGACGGGAAAAAAATCAAGAGGCAGAGCAGTGCCACGGCCCACTACTGTGGTGCAGAAAACAAGATACAGACTACGGATACACGTGTGCTAGAAAACGCGTGGACCACCCGGGGGAGGAAAGCAAGTACCAGACGCGTCGGTGTCCTGAGCGAAGGGGAACTGGGTGGCTGTGGAAGGGGGGGGGAGCTTCGCTGCATACACTTTTTACATTGACCAAGTGACTGTTAGCTTCTCAAATGGGAGATTTCAATAAAAAACAAGGCAGAGCCGCGTCTCCGAGGACCCGGAAACCAGCCAGCGGGCCAGGCGAGGAGGGTTCAGGGAGAGGATCAGGAGGGTGGGGGTGGCTCTGCTGGGGGCTCAGGGAGAGCAGAACAACGGGGAGGGTCTCGGAGGCAGCAGCTGCGTGCGGGGTCCTGGGGCGAGCTCAGACCCCCGGAAAGAGGCAGCCGTGGCCTGCTGGGGCCGGTAGGGACCCAGGCAGGGCAGCCCACCCCCCGCGGGCCGTGGCAGGACAGGGTCTGCGGGTGCAGATGGACCCTGCAGCCGACCTGGACAGGGCAAAGAGGACGCCCGCTGGGCCGGGCTCCCCCACCTGCGTCTCCAAAGGGAAAGCAAGTCTCTGGCCCAAACTTGCCTGGGTAATTCCACAGCTTTCCATCCGGCTTTATGTTGCGGATGCAAGGAAGCGGAGGAAGGGGTGTCTTTAATCCGGCATTACCCACGTGAAAGTGTCTTGTTTTGAAAACAATCGTAGAAGCCTTTGATTTTTACCACGGCGGGGGAGGGAGAGGCTCTCCTGACCGTGCATGCTGCACTGATGGAAGCGGCTCCCCCCGCCCTCGGCTCCCCCTCTCTAGCCATGGCCCCCCGGTCGGGTGGAGGGCAGCCTCGGAGGGCCAGTCAAGGCCAAGCAAAGCCGGGAGGTGCCCCCCCCCCGGGGCGCGGCTGTCAAATCGGTCCTGAAGCCCCGTCGCCCTGGGTGGTTTGGGGATTTAAAGTGTGAAACTCACACTGCTGGGGAGCAGCCCCCAACCCCCACCCCTGGCCTGCTGGGGGTCCACGACGCGGGAGGTAAAGCGAGGACTTGGGCTGGACGGGTCGGGGGTGGAGTTTCCGCAGCCAGGTGGCCGCGGCCCATCAAAGGCCTCACCGCCCACAGGTAAAGCCCTCGCTTTCTTTCCCTCTCGCTCTTTCCCCTTAATCCCCCCAGGAAATCCAAGCAGACAGCACCGCTGCTCCCAGAGCAAAGGAAAGTTTGAAAGGAATCCCGGGTGACAATCGCGGAGCTTTAGGCCGGAAGCCCAGGCTGCGGGCTCCCAGGTGCGCCTTTGTGCCCAGGATGGGCAGGACTGCCCTGCCCCCACCCCCGTTGTGCACCTGGCCAGGTGCGAGCGGCTCCTCCCCTTAGCCCAGCCATCCGCAGCCTCACCCCACACCACCCAGCCAGCAAGTGGAGGGGCGGCCCGGACCCCCCAACTAGGCACCCGAGGGTGGCAAGAGGCCCTTCTCCAGGCACCCTCGCCCCCCGCGGACCCCTCACCAGGCACGCCCTCCCCCCACCTGCACCCCCTTCCCCTGCAGCCGCCACCCTTGACAGTCCCTCCCCGCGGGCCCCCACCTGAGCGCCTCCTGGACGGCCCTGTAGGCCTCGTCGCGGTGCCGCATGCCCACCAGGCTGCCCGTCCACTGCTGCAGGATGTGCTTCCTCTCTATGCTGATGGCGTCGATTTCCGTGCAGGCCTGCAGGGAGGAGTCGGGGCTGCCTGAGCGCTCCTGCCCCCGCCGAAGCCGGGCGCACGCCGCAAAGCCGGGCTTCGTGGAGAACCTTGTCTTCGGGTCTTCCCCTTTGCGGTGGCATCATGTGGGCCTTTCCTCAGGGCAGCGTGGGGCCAGGGGCCGCGGGGGGGAGGGGAGGAGGGGGGTGCCAGAGGGACACCTGCCCGCCCAGGTGCCAACCCGGGGTGGGGCCAATGTCTCCCAGTTCCCAGCCTGGAAATGGGGAGGGAGAGCTCCAGGGACATGCCTGGGCCCCCTTTCCCAAAGGCTTCCACGAAAGAGCCTGGTGGTGGGCGGAGGCTGGGCCCTACCTGGACGGGAACAAGGAAGCAGTTGGGAAGGGCGGGGGCATTCTGGGGATGGGGTTGAGCTGAGGCTGGGGTGTGCTGGGATGTTGGGGGGCAGAGGGGGCAGTGGGGGTCAGCTGGGATGAGGGCCGGGGGCCACGCCAAGCAGGGCCTTGAAAATCAATTGGAGGCAGAGGTAAGGGCTGGCCCCCGGCAGGCTGCGCCAGCCCCTGCCTCAGTGTCCCCAGCTGTGACACGGGCACAGGAACTGGACCCCCTTGGTGGGGGTACTGTGGGGCCACATGTAAAGATGTCTGTGACGTGCTCAGCCCGAGCTGGGCATTTGCAACGACCTGACAGACGTGGGGCCTGAGCCAGGGGGCAGCAAGCTGGGAGACGGGAGGGGACGCTGCGTGCGAAGGCTTGGATGGGACATCGTCAGGTCGTGAGCCGCGCCACTACCCGGTGGCAGCCCTGATGCGTGCCGGGTGCTGGCAGGAGCCCCCCTGGCCGAGCGCCTCTGGGTGGGGCGCCTTCCCATCACATGGTCATGGTCACCGGGGCAGACTAGGACACGTCAACTCTGACCCTAGGGTCCAGCAGATGCGCTCGCGTGGGGATGAGCCAGGACCCGGAGGGGCCCCTGTGAGGCCTCGAGCGCGTCGTGCACTGCCCAGAGTGCCCGCCGAGGTGGCCGGGGGCCTCTCCGTGGCGCTCCCCGAGGTGCAAGTCCCGAGGTAAAGACTGCTGCTCAATTCAGTTTTGGAAGGTGTTAAAGACCTTCCCCATTTTTTCTAAGAAGTGTGTCCGTTCCATGCAAATAAGCCAAAGGAAGGAAACAAAACTGCCCCAGCACTTTTGGCGCCCTGGTACTCGCCTCCCGGGGGCGCAAGTGTGGAATCATGTCCACGTACCGCTCTGCAGCCTCGCATCAAAACTGAATCTGCTGTGACCGGGTCCCGTGAATCCGTGTGCGTTTACGGCCCGCGCTGTCGGCAGGACGGTTTGTGTCACCAGTGCCGTCTCCTTTCCTTTCCTTTCCTTCCCACCACTCGCAGCGCCCTGGAAAGCCTCGACTCCCAGGGAGTCCCCGCTCCTTCTGAGTATGGCGTTACTAACGGGCAAACGTTTTATTTGCTCCCTTGAAGTCCCAGTCGTGAAATTTTGGGGATGGGGGAGGGGCAGAGCGGGTTCTTGCCCCCTTAGAGCTGGACAAAGGCCAATGTGCTGTTTCACCGCCAGTGCCTGGGCTGCCTGTCCCTGCGGCCAGGCTCCCAGAGACCCCTGCTGCCCCTGCCGCCCCGGAAGGAGAACTCCACGGGCTGCTGGCCTTTCTCGTTCCTTCCTCCGGGGAAGGTCTTTGGCCGGTGCAGGGAAGGCAGAAGGACGAGCGTGGGGTCCCCGCCCTGGCGGAGTTGTGGGTGGCAGCGAGAGACGGGGCGGGGACAGCGCCTGCAGCAGCGCTGTGCTCCCTTACGGGAGAGGACAGGAGAGCAGGGCACAGGCTGGCTCTGCAGTGACCGCGCTCTTCCTGCCGCCAAACGGGCTTGGGCTTCAAATGCCCCCCCCAGCCGTCTTTCCATCCTGCTCATGGCGTCCTAGTGTCCAAGCGTGTCGCTGCTGCTGGAGCCAGCGCTGCTCTCTTCCAGCCCAGGAGTACATAAATGCTACCCTTTAATTGTCTTTTGGGACGCCCCCCCCCCCCCAATTTAAATACTTGATTCCATCTGGAATTTATTTTAAGATTTCACTTAAATTATTTTTTTCCAAATGATTAACCAACTGTCCCCAAACCACTGGCTGAGGAGGCCTCTGCTAAACTGGAACTCACTAGATGTGTGCGAGGACTTTTGTCGGTTCCTGGGCCCTCGCGGAGACGCTGGAGCTCTCGCTGCCCACCCGATTCCAGAAACACACTCTTTAGGCCTCCAGAGCTTTCCGCTCTGTTGAAATCTTTGGTGAGGCGATGCTGGGGTGCCGTCCATTCCAGGCTGCCCAGGCCCCCCGGTTTTAGCGCTGAAAGTCCAACGTCTCGGGAAACCCTTGAGTCCAGGACAAAGGACACGAGGTCACCCTGCATGGAGCCCCATTTTAAAACACTTTGGTAGCTGGTCTTCCCAATTTATTTTTCAGATAAGCTAAAGGCTCATTTGTCAGGTAAAAGAGTGGGTTTTTCCCCCACCCGGGATCCTGGTTAGATTCGGGACTCTGATCACGGTAGATTAATCTGATTAACTGTATCTCCAGGGTGGCCAGAGCTGGCAGCTTGATTCTGGCCCCAGGTGTTCAAGCTTGTTGTCCCCCTCCTCACTCCTGCACAGAACGGGCAGGGGGTGACTCACAGAGTTAAAGAGAGTCACGGTACCCTGGTCTCTGGAGTCGTCCACCAGGAAGCTGAGGGGCGTGGCAGCTCCTGCCAACGTCGCCCCCCCACAGGAGCAGGGACGTGGGCAGGGCCCGTGGACCCCGCTGCCCACCAGCTGAGCATCGCTGGAGGACTTCAGTCCTCCCCGAAAGAGGCCCTCCCTTGGCTGAGACCCTTCTAAGGATGCCCCAGCCAGTGGGTGCCCCCAGTGCAGGAAGAGAGGAGGACAGCCGAATGCCTGGTGGGCCTTCGGGCCCACCCACCGGGCTGCTGTGGGCGCCGTTTGGTCAGTGCCTCCCAGCAGGAGGTCGCAGAGGCCTAAGGAGGAGCACAGGTGTGGCTGCCCAGCTCCTAGGTGCCAGGGCCCTGCGAGCTGATCACGGTCACTCGACAGAGACGTGCGCGCTGCCCATCACACGCCAGGCTCTGGGCAGATACCGCGGGCGCCACGTGGGCTTCCCGCCGCCGAGAGCGGCGGCCGTGCCTCTCACCTCACTCACGGCCTTCCTGAGGGTGCGGGTGTCCTCGGCCTGGGCGAGACACTGAGCCTCCAACAGGGCGATGCTCTCCTCCAGCTGATTGGCTCTGATGGTGAGCTGGTCCACGTGTAGGTCCTGAAAGGAGAGGGGCAGGCGCACAGGAGGGACCCGCCCGGGCGCGTCAGCGACACCAAGAGCAGCCCCCGGCTCCGGCAGGTGGCAAAGCGGAGCGCCTCCTCGACAACGGAGGGCTGGGCGAGGGCCGCGCGCCCTACCTGCTGCCGCTGCTCCGCCTCTGCCCGCATCCTCTCCGCGTGGGCTTTCTTCACCACCTGCTTCATCACGCAGATGTCGGCCCGCACGTCCTGGTCGACACTCTGCATGTAGAAGAGACGCAGCGCCAGGCTCTCCGCCTCGGCCTGCAGAGCCGCCACTAGGGCGTGGGGAGAGGCGGGGAGGGCGGTCCATCAGCACGTGCGTTTTCCCGTTTGGCCCGAGGCCAAGCAAGTTGGCAAACGGCAGCTCCTTGGGCCCTTCCCGCCATTTCAGGGTGAGACCGGGAAACCGCTTTTAAAAGACCAAGACGCAGACTTTGCCATCGAAGAAATTACACTCTGCCTGGAGAGGCAGCACAGACCAAAACACACGTAATCTCACGTCCACAAGCGGCAACAAGCCAGTCCATTTCCCACCGCGCACAAGAGACCCTCCCCGAGTCTAAGGATCCTGAAATGGCAGCAGAGCGTAAGGCTGGCGTAGGCTGATACATGTCTTACCACTTGAAGGTTAGCAATCTTACGGAGGGTCCTAAAACCCCTGGGAGGGAGCTGGGAGCACATGGGCTGAGCCCCCCAAAGCCTTCCATGCTGGAAGGGTCGTGTGGCAGCGCAGGCGAGAAGGAACGAGGCGGTGATTTTCATCCCTGCTCTCAGAAGAGACCGAACCCCGATGGAAAGGTTCCTTCTAACAAAACTCACATGAGGCTGATCTCTAGACCCAGAATACCAATTTATTTAGGGAGCTAGACCTTGGTCAGGGCTTGTCTACTCCCATGGAGCATCCCCTTTTCCGTGGGTAGAGCCAAAGAGAAAGCCAAATTATAGACCAAAAGCTTGCTGTGTGAGTACAGCAGTGGAGTCAGGTGCCCTTGAAGAATGTAACTTAAACTGAAAAAATGCAAACTGTGATACAGCGCTGCTGTAAATTCTAACAGGAGAGACTACGCGAGCCCTGGTAAGTTTGAGAAATGCGAGGCAGGAAGATGAACAGAAGCAGGGAGCCGAGGAGGGGTTTCGTGGCCGAGCGGCTGCTGTGGTGACTGGCAGAACCGGGCAGGTTTGGGATGTGCTTTGCTCCTCTGCAGTTTGTGGCCTTTTTCTCTGGCTGCTTTTTTAGCTTTTCTTGTGATCACTGGTTTTGGTCAATTTGATTAGGATGTGCCTTGGTGTAGCTTTCTTGTACTTGGGGTTTGTTGAATGTCTTGGATCTATGGGTTTATAGTTTTCATCGAATTTGGAAAATCTTTATTGATTATTTACTCTCCCCGCTCTTTCCTCTCCTTTGGGGACCCCAATGACATGGACCAGAGTACTTGTAGCTGTCCACAGCTCAGTGACGCTCTGTTCCTTTTTTTTCCATCCTCTTTCTCTCTGTGTTTCATTCGGGATAGTTTCTATTGCAGTGACTTCAAGCTTCAAATCACTACTTTTTCCTTCTGCCATGACTACTAATCTGCTATTAATCTCACCCAATCCATTTTCATTTTTATAAATTCAATTGTGGCCTTCCTTTGTCTGCTTAAGAAGCTCTACCTTTCTTCCACCTTCTGGAACATATGGAATTGAGTCATACTAACTGTTTGAAAGTCCTTCTCTACTCATTGTATCATCTGCCATTTCTGGGTCAGTTTCTGCTGATTGATTGCTGTCCTCGCTGTGGGTTGTATCTTTCCACTTGTTTACATATCTGTACTTTCTTATTGGAAGCCAGTTGTGAGTTTATCTTGTTGGTCCTGGATGTTTTTGTATTCCTGTAACTATTCTTGAGCTTTGTGTGAACGGTTAAGCTACTTGGAAGCAGCACGTCGGCTCTAGGCCGGGGTCAATTTCGCTGGGTGGGGCCGGGCTAACTGCCGTTGCTGGGGCAGGATTCTGCTGAGCACGCCACGCAAGCTCCCCTGCCTTTTGCAGCGCTCTGCTGTGGCTGTGGGGACACAAACCAGTCCCAGCCTTAGGAGAGCCCCTTCTGCTCCTTTCCGTGGCTCCTTCCCTGGCCTCTGCTATATTCACTCATGGGAATTCAGCAGCTCTCAGCAGAGGACTTGGGGGGAGCCCCCCATGGAGCTGCCCCTCTGTGCAGCTCTCTCCTCCCTGGCACTCTGCCTGGGGGCTTCCGGCCCCCTCCTTCACTCCACCCAGGGAGACTGGGGGCTCCACCAGGCTCCCCTCTGGGCCCCGCAGCCTGGAAGCTTTCTGCAGGCGGAAAGCCGGGGCAGTAGCAGGGCTGCCTCTCTCGGGAGTCCCTGCCCACACCACCTAACGTCCGGAGCCTGGAAACTCTGCTCCAGTATTCTCTTTCTGGCTCTTCAGTTGTTTCAGGCAGGAGGGTGACTCCGTAAGTTTCAGAGGAAAACAGTGACTAGGAGACGTACTTCCTAGGGCTGGAAACGTGAGGCGTGGAGATTAGAAAAACAAGGTGCGAAAAGCCAGGCGCAGGGAATGCCTGGGACTGGATGCACACATTCGCCTCCGCTCTGTCCTCAGGCTCTACTGAAGTGACAGTAAAGGAATGAAAAGCTGTAGCTCCACCTGGACAGAGAGAACTGGAGAGGGAAGGTGGGAATACAAGCTTTGAAATGCCTTTGGAAGAAGGGAAGCAGGCGTTACAGCAGCCAGCCTGGCCGAGCAGGGGGCTGTGGTGGGACCCTGGGTGGGCTATGCCACAGGACCAGGCTCTGGGGCGCAGAGACTGGGGACTGCCCGGGTTGGACCCCGGGTCTCTCCTTCTGCAGCCAGGAAACCACCCGAGAGCACACTGTGCTCCTTCTAACTGCTACTTCCCTGAGTAAATTTCTTCAGGTCAAAGTGTTGACTAAAGGGTGTGCATGCTTTATATTCTGAGAGATATTGTCCAATGGCCCTGGGCGAGGCCGTCCCAATTCACCCTCCCAGCCAAAATGCGCACCGCCTCAGGGGCACTGAGTTCAGCCCCTAGTCTCCTCTTTGCTGGTTGAATAACTACAAGTTTGTATCTCAAGTATTTCTTTAAATTTGCGTTTCTTTCACTGTTGGTGAAGTTAAACATATTTTCACATTTTTAACTACCAGGTGCCTTTTTTCTTCTCTGAACTGCCTGCGACTTTCCTGGACCAGTCTTCTCCTGGGGCTTCTAAGAGTTCTGGATGTAACAA
Organism: Tolypeutes matacus; assembly: GCA_026826555.1. Taxonomy (NCBI): domain Eukaryota; kingdom Metazoa; phylum Chordata; class Mammalia; order Cingulata; family Chlamyphoridae; genus Tolypeutes; species Tolypeutes matacus. The sequence continues at coordinate 19,819,062 of JAKSZT010054478.1, read as the reverse complement.
GACGCAGCGGGCAGGATTTTTAAATGGCTCCCATCTCCTTTGTGTTTCACCAATTTCTGTTTTGTCCTTATTAATTTCTCCTTCCTACTTCTTTTGGTTTATTTGCCACCCCCCCCCTTTTTTTTAGCATCTTAAAAAGAATGTTTTGTTTTTAGTCTTGGTAATGACAACATAAATAAAAGTATGCAAGGCCGTGGGCTTTGTCCGAGCACTTTCGGCTGCACCCAGAAGTTTCCATGCATGGACTTGCTGTCTGTGCAAGTCCAGTGTAGACTGGATCCTTGTCTACCCTTGTCTACCCTTTTCCCGAGAACTGTGGAGATCTGTGACTCTCAGCTGGGTGGAGAACCTCAACCAAACGTGAGCCCCGGTTCTGTCGGCCTGGTCATCTGTTTTTGGTGCTGCCACGAAGCTTATGGAACTTTCTTTATCTTTGGAATTTAAAAATTTCATCACCTTTGTCTAGGCATGTTTATCTTTCCCACCAATAGTCCTGCCCAATGTATCTGTCCAAGCCTGTCTATCTAAAGACTTATTCTTCCCTGAACACATACAGATTTTTCCTCTTCATTCATTGGGCATTGCCTCTCATCTCTTGACAATGCTATTTTATGGATGTTAACTTTCCCAGATCTATCATCCATATCTTTACCTCCTTCTCAAAATGTCCATTGCTATGGGTTTTTGTGCCGAATTATGGGAAGAATTGCTCAGTCTGGTCTTGTAATAGACAAATTCCATTTTCAGCAGTACTTGCCTATATAGTGCTTCTATTTTTTCCTAGCTCTCTTCTGTTTTCTGAGCCAGTCCTATGTCCATGGGGGGTACGTGCTCTCTCTCTCCAGCAGGTCTCCTCACCAGTTGCCATTTCTTCTCTCGGGTCTGGGGTCTGACTGTTGAAGACGCATAGTTTAATGTGGTTTCGGTGGCCGGTGGGCCTCGCCTTGCTCCTAGGTGATGTGGTAACTGGGTACTCTGAAGGGCAGTGTCCATGGAGCACAAGAGATGCCAAAGGGCTGTGGCCGTGGCAGGAGCGGTGGAGAAGTGGTGTGCTCGGCGCAGCCCTTGCTGACCGCTTCTCGTCCTGCACCCTCGCAATCTCGGGAAGGCACACAAAGCCCAAGAAGGGGTGTGGATCTTTCCAGAAGCCCATCCATTCTTTAGGCCTGGCTGCGGGTCTGGGAGGGGCTCTGTGCGCCAGCTCAGGCTCCCCAGCCTCACGGCCCATGTGCGGAGAGGGGCCTGCACGGCTGTTGCCCGCGTCCTTCAGGCCTGTCCACGTTCTGGCCCAGCAGGAGCGTGTGGCGGTCGATCGTCTCGTGGTGGACGGCGTGTTCTCTCGTGGTACTTTCTGAATTTGGTTATTAGGGAGGGTGCTCAAGAAACATGGACTCTCACTGAAGCCTCTGCACATTGGTCAAGAGCCCAAAATGTTGTTTTGAGGCCACAATAGGGACAGACATGCACTTCTGTTTTCTCCTGGAGTCTCTCAAGTCATTTCCCCCATTTTAACAGCAGTACAGAGTTGATCAAGAAAACCAGAAAATAAAAAACCAGAGACTGAAATGCTCCTTCACGAGGAAGCATGGCCACCCATCGCCATCACCTACATCCTCGTGTCACCATCACCTACACCATGTCACCGTCACCTACCCCGTCATTGTCACCTACATCCTTGTATTGCTGTCACCTACGCCCTCATGTCACTATCACCTACACCCTCCCCACACCGTCACCTACGCCCTCCCCACACCGTCACTTACACCCCGTGTCACTGTCACCTACACCCCGTGTCACTGTCACCTACACCCTCCCCACACCGTCACCTACGCCCTCCCCACACCATCACCTACACCCCGTGTCACTGTCACCTACACCCTCCCCACACCGTCACCTACACCCTCCCCACACCATCACCTACACCCCGTGTCACTGTCACCTACACCCTCCCCACACTGTCACCTACGGCCTCGTATCTCCAGTCTCTGCGTAGAGGCGTTGCTTCAGTTGCTAACATCTCACATACACTCACGGTCTGCTCCGGGCTCGCCTGGCTCCAAGCGCCATGGTTTCCCCTTCGTCAGGTCCTGCCCCCTGGGGACCAAGCCCTGCCCTCTTGAAGGGCCTGGCCTCTGGCTCCCTGCCTCCGAGCCTGCCCACCCCAGCCCTGTTCTGCTCCCACGGCCGCCCTTCCCTCTGGCTCCTGCCCGCCTGCCCCCTGCCCCCTGCCGTCAGCATCCTCGTCTGCTGCTTTGCCCGGTGCAGTGCCCTTTCCAGCGCCTGGGCCTGTCCTCCTGGGTTGGGGATGCGCCTGGTGCCGCCTTACGCTTTTTGCGCTCGTCGTTGGCGGCCTCGCAGGTCTTGGTATAGGCGGCACGTGCGGCCTGCAGCTCCTCTTCCTTCTGGCGCCGCTCGCAGGCGGCGACCGAGTGGCGGTCATGGCTCTTCTCCAGCTGCATCTGCAGGCGGGCCAGGCTCTGCTGGACCCCGTAGAGGTCCACCCCCAGCTCCTGCCGCTGTGCCCGGCTTTGCTTGGCCGCCACGCCCTGCGCCAAACAGAGAAAGCGGGTCACAGGGACGGCGGCCCCCCACCCTGGCTGGTGGCCCCCCAACCAGCTGGCTGTTGGAAATGTACGCACCAGTTCTTGAAGTTCCAGCTTCAGTTTTTCTATCTGTCGGTTAAGATAGTTCTTCAGGGCAGCCTGGAATCTCATCATCAGGGGCTGGACCAGCAGGAAAGCAGCAGCGGTTACTCTCCTGCATCACCCAGGACGTGGCCTCGGCCCCTGTGGGCTCCCCTCGGCTGGGACAGACGCGACTTACGTGCGGGCTCCTGCCCGCTTCCGCCTGGGACCCTCGCCCCGTGGTGACGTCCTGGGCACTGCAGGGCCGAGTGTGTGCTGTGGTATCGCGGCACGGCGGCCTGGGTGGCTGTCCTGCACCCGTGTGTGCTCACAGCATCTTCCCCACCCAACCACGCTCCTTCCCACGGCTGGGGGAGCCTTCCAGACTGGCTCACTGGCTCAAGACTTGCTTTGGCGTTTGCCCAGGGGGTGGGACCAAGAGCGCCCGTCTGCTTGGTAGACCTAGCAGCGGCCCTTCGTGGGTGCCGGTCGACAGCCCGCCACGTCCAGGGCACACGGGCCAGCCCCAGAGCTCAGCTGTGCCGAGGCTGAGAGCTCCTGCCCTAGGGGTCCCTGAAGGAGCCGTCATGCCACAGAGCCCCCCAGAGCCGGTGAATCGGGCAGTGGGAGGTGGGATGGGAATGGCGCCAGAGGGGCCTAAAGGTCACATGGAGAATATCTCTAAGTGGCGCTTCCCTCGCCTGGGGCAAAAGCAAAACCCAAGAACAGTTGCTTACGTGGTCTGGATCCAAAACCACCAGCTGGGACCCCTCTTCCTCCGCCTCGTCGCTCCCCTCTGACTCCAATCTCCCTGCCAGCGCCCCTTCCTCAGCCGTGCTGAGCTGCTGGACTGTGTCCAGAAAGGGCGGCCGGGTGGCTTCCTGGGGGTGGGCGTCCAGCTCATCTGGGGGAGGAGGGGGCAGCCGACAGTGAGAATTAGTAGAGACGGCGGTTACTCACTCCATTCCTGGGGAGTCAGAGGGCAAAGCCGAGCTCAGACCTCTACTGGCGGCCTTGATGAACGCCATGTAGCATGATGAGAAAGAAAAAAACCTCCAAATGGACCTGGCTTTAGAAACGCTTCAATACCTTATTCTCACTAATCCACGGAAAGGATCAAATTTTAAAGGTAGGTAAGAGGGAGGTTTATTTCATACACTTACACATAGGGACAGAGAGAATAGCAAGGATACAGCTTACTAATGGACTAGTCTTAATTTTAAGTAAGAAACAGCTGATCAGTTGAAAAAGAGAGAAAAAGATGAAAAAGAAAAGATATTGTCATCGAGGCTTTAGTTTCAACTTTCCTCTCTGTCCAGGCTGGTGAGACCCCACTCTGCTCCTTACCAGCTCAAACACAGGCTGTCTTCTGGTCACTGAAGAATGTCAGCCTTTGTTACTAGGTGATCCATGCATTGGTTCACATAGAAGAAGGAAACTTATGCTTTTGTGACTCAAAAATAAATTCCCCTATCAGCAATTCCATTTACACAGCATTCCTCTGGGATCGGGGAGCTAAGTGAAAAGACAAGTAGGTTTTATACCAGGCATGCAAAGGTGGTTTAACACAAGACAATCAATCGGTGTAACACACCACATTAACAAATCAAAGAAGAAAAATCACCTGATCCTATCGATGGGCACAGAAAAGGCATTTGACAAAATATAGCATCCTTTCTTGATAAAAGTACTACAAAAGATAGGAATCGAAAAACCCACAGCTAACACTGCACTCAATGGTGAAAGACTGAAAGCTTTCCTGTTGAGATCGGGAACGAGACAAGGATGCCCACTGTCCCCCATGCTGTTCAAGGTAGTGCTAGAGGTTCTAGCTAGAGCAATCAGGCAAGAAACAGAAATAAAGGTGCCCAAATTAGAAAGGAAGAAGTAAACTTGCTATTTGCAGATGATATGATCCTATACCTAGAAGGTCCTGAAAAATCTACAGCAACGCTGCTGGAGTGAATAAACAATTTCAGTAGAGTATCAGGATACAAGGCGAATATGCAAAGATCAGTGGTGTCTCTATACATTAGTAATGTGCAATCTGAGGAGGAAGTCGGGAAAAAATTCCATTTACAATAGTGACAAATATTTAGGAATAAACTCAACCAAGGATGTAAAGCACTTGTATTCAGAAAACTAAAATGCATTGCTAAAAGAAATTTTTTTAAAAAAAGAGCTAAATAATTGGAAGAACATTCCATGCTCATGGACTGGTGGACCAAGTATTGTAAAGATGTCAATTCTACGCAAACTGATATATAGATTCAATGCAATCCCGATAAGAATCCCACCAGCATTTTAAAAAGAAATGGAAAACACAACTATCAAATTTATGTTGAAGAGCAAGGGGCCCCAAATAGCCAGAAACATCTTCAAAAGAAAGAGTGAAGTTGGAAGACTCTTACTTCCGGACTTTAAATTATATTACCTAGCTACAGTGGTAAAAACAGCATGGTACTGGCATAAAAACAGACACATAGACCAGTGGAACCACACTGATAGTTTAGAAACAAACCCTCACATCTATGCCCAAGTGATTTTTGACAAGCCTGTCAAACCCACCCAGCTGGGGCAGAACAGTCTTTCAACAAATGGGAGAACTGGACATCCATATCCAAAAGATAAAAAGAGGGCCCCTATCTCACACTTTATACAAAAATTAACTCAAAATGGATCAAAGACCTAAAAAGAACCATAAAGCTCCTAGAAGAAAATGTAGGAAAACACCTTCAACACCTGGTGGTAGGTGGTGGACTCTTAAACCTTACACCGAAAGCACGAGCCATGAAAGAAAACATGGATGAACGGGACCTTCTCAAACTTAAACACTTTTGTGATTCAAAGGGCTTCGTCAAGAAGATGAAAAGGCAGCCCACTCAATGGGAGAAAATATTTGGAAACCACATATCCCGTAACGGTTTGATTTTCATTCTATATAAAGAGATCATACCACTCAACAATAAAAGAGCAAGCAATCCAATTAAAAAGTGGGCAAAATATTTAAATACACATTTCTCCAAAGGGGAAATACAAATGGCCAAAAAGCACCTGAAAAAATTTCAATATCACTAGGTATTAGGGAAACGCAAATCAAAACAAACAATGAGATATCATCTCATACGGCACAGAATGGCTATTATTTTAAAAAAAAAAAAAAACCTAGGAAACAGTAAGTGCTGGAGAGGATGTGGAGAAACGGGAAAACTCCTTCTCTGTTGGTGGGATTGTAAAATGGTGCAGCTTCTGTGGAAGACAGTTTGGTGGTTCCTCAGGAAGCTAAATATAGAACTGCTGTATGATCCAGCAATTCCTCTACTAGGAATATCTCCAGAAGAACTGAAAACTGTGACACGAACAGACATTGCACACTGATTTTCATAGAGGCGTTAGTCACAATTGCCAAAAGATGGAAACAACCCAAGAGTCCATCAACCAATGAATGGATAAATAAAATGTGTCATATACATATGATGGAATACTATGCTGCAGTAAGAAGAAATGAAAATGGGACACATATGACAACATGGATGAACCTTGAAGACATAATGCTGAGTGAAATAAGCCAGACACAAAAGGACAAGTATTGCACGGTCTCACTAATGAACTAATCACGAAGAATAAATGCGTGGAGTTAAAACAGAGTATAGGTTATTAGGAGAGAAGAGGAGGGCTGAGAAGTACTAATGATACCTAAGGTATGTGGAAGTTTTAATTAACTTGAATGAAAAAATGTGGAAATGGATGGTTATAGTGAGTAGCAGCTGGTTTGTAAATGGGATTGTGGCTGAAAAGGGTAGTCTAGGGACGTAAACGTCAATTGAAGGAAAGCGAGAGAATAATCTAGGGCCTGAATAACACGGTGAGCCCAGAGGTGGGTGAGAATTGTGGGGAACAGCGCAAATGCAGGAACGCCCCTCCGTGAACTGGAGGGACGTCCATCACTACCGCAGGCGGTGGGGATGTGGAGAAGCCTGGGAAAAATACAATGAACGTAACCTAGGGACGGCAGTCAACAGCAACGCGCAATATTCTTGCCTCGATGCCAAAGATGTGCTACGATAACAATAGGGGGGTACGGGGAAAATATGCCAAGTGTGATCTATGGACCACAGTAGAGGTAATAGTCTGATGATACTCTCTCGTAATCTGAACAAACGTTCCTCAAGGGTGTGGGGTGCCGGGGAAGGGGTGTTGAGTGGGAATTCTACACAAGTGCATGATTGTTTTTTAAGTTCAAAACTTTTGTAATAAAAATATAATAATTTTTAAAAACAGGCAGCGTGTCCTGGGAAAGCCTTTGCATCTCAGCCAAAGGACTGCATATTGGGGGGGGCGGGGAGCTGTGTGCAGAGCTCCCCACTCTGTGACCTGGAGGCAGTGAGAAATGGCGGTCAGGGCCCTCTGGGCTGGGGTATTGTGTGCCCCTGAAAAAAAGCCGTGCTCTTAACCTGCACCCACTCCTGCGGGTGGGAGCCCATTGTCAACAGGCCTTTGCAGCAGTTATTTCTAGCTAAGGTGTGGCCAGCTGAATCGGGCTGGCCCTTCTAGGGAGGGCCCCCACAAGGGAAGCCACGGGGAGCAGCTGGAAGTCAGGGGACCCAGAAGAGAAAGGAGAAGATGCCGCCACGTGCATCGCCATGTGACGGAAAAGCCTAGAACGGAGGATCGCTGGCAGCCAGCCCCAGAAAACCAGTGTTTGGGGAGAAAGCACTGCCTTGCTGGTGCCCCGACTTTGGAGTTCCAGCCTCAAAATGCACCCCTGTTGCTTAAGCCACCCCACTGCACAGCGTTGGCTCTAGGAGCCGGGAGCTGAGGCAGGTGCCGCGGGGCCTGGGTGAAGGGCCAGCGCGGCGGCTGGTGGGCCGAGTGGGTTCCTGACTCTTTCGCCCCCGCCCCCCCATCAGCTCAGTGCAGGATGAAACGGGCTTAAACGGGGCACGAGCTCAGGAAGCGCCGTCCCTTTCTGCCACTGTTATTTTTTTAACTTCCGGTTGGCGGGAAACGGGGGGAGCCGGCGATGGGCAAGAGGCCCGCGCGGCGGAGGGCACCTGGCTGCAGGGCGAGCGACTCCTCCATCCTCAGGAAGAGCTCGTCGGCGTCGGAGCTCAGGGCGCTGCCGCCCTGGCCCAGGCGGAGGCGATGGCGCGCTGCCCAAGGAAAGGCCCTCGCTTCGCGGGATCCCGCCTGCTGCAAAGACAAGCAAGACCGCGTTAGTGCCGCCTGAGCGGGCTCTGCCGCGACCCGGGGGCGACCCGGAGGCCTGCGCCGTCCAGGCCGGCCTAGCTGGCAGAGCAGCAGGAAACCGCAAGGAAAGGACCCCTGACTTTGGCAAATGGTCCCGATGTGACACATCCAAACCTCGCCCCGAGGAATCCAGGCCGGGCCTCCCCCCGGCTTAGCTCTCCGGCCAGGGGGAAGCACCGTGGCAGGGTGGCAAACTGGACACGGTCCCTTTACTCTCCGCTGCCGCCGCCCCAGGGGTTGGCAACGGCTCTTCTGAGCATATTATAAAGGCGCGCTGGAGAGCCGCGGCCGCAGACAGGTGTCTCCCAGGAGGATTGTTTCTTCTTTTCTTTCAAACTGGCCCACTTTTGGGAAATTTCAGTAAGAAAACATTTTCCCTCCCGGCTCCATTTTAGCTTCAAAAAAACGTCTTGCATTTATAATTGTTGACAGGAGCAGGCTGGTGATAAACTAGTCCACACTGGTAACGACAAACAGTGGAGCAGGGCGTCACTGCTCACAAGGAACGCGCTGCAAATGTCATCTCGGGTTCGTTTCTGCTGTCCGTGGCGGGAGCACCTCACGGGAGCCAGAGAGCCCACCCAAGTTCACACAGCAGACCCAGGGCCCCTTCAAAGCCGGAGCTGTCTCAACCCTGAGTCCATCTCCTTCCAACTGAAATTCCTCAGACGATGTCGACTCTAGAACTTATGTTGGAGCAGTCCAGAGACATAACGACATTATTGGGAGCCCAGAGTCTAAAGCCCATTCCCTGGACCATCCTCCTGAGGGTCCAGAAAGGGCTGCTCCTCGTGGGAAGCTGTTGAGGTGTCAGTAGATGCCGCTGGACAACTAGCTCCCTCTCTCCCTGCTCCCTGTCTAAAGACTGAGAACCAGCTGGGAGTGATGGGAAATAGGTCTCGGTCTTAAGGTCTTTCTTTGTTCTTCTGGTTGATCATGTTTGGAAATTGTTTCCCAATGATTCGTGAGAAACTCGACCTGATGATGAAAACTGGGTAGGCGTAATTGCATGACAGATGACCTACACTTCAAATCTGCTGGCTATTTTAGATGGTGAAGACACTGTACATTTTTTATGTTAAAGTCTTTTGAAAGTTCTTAATAAACTAAAAAAAATTATTGAGATCATACAAAGTATCATTTCTGACAGCAATGGAATGAAACTAGAAATCAGCAACAGAAGGAAACCTGGAAAAATGACACATATGGAAATTAAACAACACACTCTTAAATGATGGATCAAAGAAGAAATCATAATAATATCTTGAGATGAGTAAAAATGAACACATGACATACCAAAAGTTATGGGGTGCAGGGAGAGCAGTGCTGAGAGGGAAATCTATAGTTCTAAATGCTTACAGTAAAAAAGAAAGATCTTAAATCATAGAAATAACCTCACAACTAGAAAAAGAGGAACAAACTAAACCTAAAGTGAGCAGAAGGAAGGAAATAAAGATCCAAGTAGAGATAAACAAAATAGAGAATCAAAAAACAATAGAGAAAATAAAGAAAACTGAAAGCTGGTACTTTGAGAAGATAAACAAATTTGGCAAGCCTTTAGTTAGAGTATCTAAAAGCAAGAGAGAAAATTCAAATTACTGAAATCAGAAATGATGAGGGAACATTACTACTGACTTAACAGAAATAAAAAGTCTTATAAAAGAATACTGTGAACAACTGTACACCAACAAATTGATGAAATAGATAAATTCCTAGAAACTCAAAACTGCCAAAACTGACTCAAGAGGAATTGGAAAATCTGAATACAACTATAACAACTAAGGAGAAGGAATCAGTAATTAAAATACACCAAATGTAAGATATGGACTATAGTTAGTAGTAAAACTTTGACAATGCTCTTTCACAATTTGTTACAAATGTTTCACAACAATGCAAAGTATTGGTGGTGGGGTGATGTGTGGGAGCCCTGTATGATGTTGTGCAGGCTCGCTGTGTAAGTTTACAACTTTTACTATACATTTATTGTTAACGTATGAATGATATGCTTCAATAAAATTTTTTTAGTGGAAAAAAAAAAAAAACTACCAACAAAGAAAAGTCCAGGACCAAATGGCATCACTGGTGAATTCTACCAAACATTAAAAGAAGAATTAATGCTAGTTCTTCTCAAACTCTTCTCAAAAATTAAAGAGGGAGGAAGGGACAAGATGGTGGCAGAGTAAGGAGCTGCAAGAGTCAGCTCGTGCTACAGGGCAGTTAGTGATCACCCGGAACTCTCTAAGCCACCTGTTTGGGGGCCCCAGGAGACCAGAAGAGCATCCTGCAACATCCTGGAAAGAATGGAGGGAGGAGACTGCCCATCTGCAGAGAGGATTTGTGAATAGAGCCCTCCACGCCAGGGAGGCCAGTGCCCACCCTCCACTGGGTGGCATAAGCCACCTCGGGAGCTATTCCGTGACTGGAGTTGGAAGCTCCATTTCCCAAAAACAGGGGAGAGAGAGAGATGGTTGGGCACCGACTTCAGCTACTGACTAAAACTCGGCGGGTTAAAGTATATTTCTAAGAACAGCTAGAGTTTGAACCTATCCAAGTCGGAAAGAGTCCAGTAGCTGCCATTTTGACTCTGCCCCCGGGATGAGGGGAAGCCGGGCTGACTGAAAACCACAGTGCTGGCAGAGACTGGCTTCTTTCCACCCAGATCAGATTGCAGCTCTAGCCTGAACCCCAGCCCTGCCTCTGGCAGGGAGGAAGCTGGGATAAACCTGCAGGCGCTTTTGCCAGCACAGACCAGATACTCGGACACCTGTAACTCCATCTCCACCCCCCAATAGGACAGGAGGGGGCTGGTGTTCCCTCAGCCTGCCTGGACAACTGCAGGTGCTTTGGGCTTGCATGAACTGGACTGGTGGATGCCTGTGGCTCCACCCCATCCCTGACAGGACAAGAGGGGAGGCAGTGTCTCCCCAGCCTCTCTGGAAAGCAGCAGGCGCTTTCAGCCCACACAGACTGAATAGTTGGACACCTGTGGTTCCACCCCCGCCCCCCCCCCCATAGGCTAGGAGGGGAGCTGTGTTTCCTCACCCTCTCCAGGCGACAGCAGGTACTTTAGGCCTGCATGGACTGGACTGGTGGGCACCTATGCCTCCACCCCCAACCCCCAATAGGATAGGAGAGGAGCTGTGTTTCCTCAGCCTCTCTGGGCAGCTGCAGATGCTTTTGGACCACGTGGATTAGATTACTGGGCACTCCAGAGGGTCCATCCCCACTCGTGGCAGGGGAGGAGGGGGCCAGTGCTATGTCAGTCTACCTGGCTAACTGTGGTCAGTTTTGACCTGCACGGCTGAGTTTGCTGCCCACGCTTGCAGCTACATCCCTGCCCCAGGCAGGGAAGGAAGGGGCATGAAGCTTCATCAGTCTCTCTGGGCAACTACAGATGTCTTGTCCTGCACAACTTGGATTACTACACATGGCTGCAACTCCATCCGTACCATTGCCAGAGGAGAAAGGTGAGAGAAGCTTCATCAGTTCCCTCAGGCAATGAGGGCAGCTCAGCCTCCAGAGCTTACAGCACTAACTACATATGACTACACAACCAGTAAGGAAGAAAGCCCTAAACTAAAGAGAGAAACTGCATCCAGAATAAATACATCTAGAAAGCCAGATGCCAAGATGCCAACAAAAAATTACAATCCATACCAAGAAACAGGAAGATATGGCCCACTCAAAAGAACAAGATAAGCCTCCAGATGACATAAAGGAGTTGAGACAAGTAATCATAGATGTTCAAACAAATCCTTCTGATAAATTCAATGAAATGGCTAAAGAGATTAAGGATGTGAAGAGGACACTGGGTTAGCACAAAGAAGAATTTGAAAGCATACATAGAAAAATAGCAGATATCATGGAAATGAAAAGCATGATAAGTGAAATAATAAACACACTGGAGGCATATAACAGCAGATTTGAGGAGGTGGAAGGATCAGTATACTTGAAGACATGGCCTCTGAAAGTGAACCTACAAAAGAACAGATAAAGAAAAAAATGGGAAAAAAATTGAACAAGGGTCTCAGGGAACTAAATGACAGCAGAGACATGCAAACATATGTGTCATGGGTATTCTAGATGGAGAAAAGAAAGGAAAAGGGGCAGAAGGAATATTTGAAGAAATAATGGTTGAAAATCCCCAACCCTATTGAAGGACATAGATATCCATGTCCAAGAAGCACAATGTACTCCCATCTGAAAAAAATCTGAATAGACCTATTTTGAGACACTTACTAACCAGAATGTCAAATACCAAAGACAAAGAGAGAATTCTGAGAGCAGCAAGAAGAAAGCAATGCATAACATACAAGGGATACCCAATAAGATTAAGTGCTGATTTCTCATCAGAAATGATGGATGCAAGAAGGCAGTGGTATGATGTATTTAAGATACTGTAAGAGAAAAACTGATAGCCAAGGATTTTATATCCAGCAAGACTGTGTTTCAAAAATGAGGGCAGTTTAGAATATTCACAGGTAAACAGAAACTGAGAGAGTTTGTAACAAAGAGACCAGCTGTGCAGGAAATACCAAAGGGAGTGCTACAGCCTGAAAAGAAAAGCCAGGAGAGAGAGGCTTGGAAGAGAGTCTAGAAATGAAGATTATATATATAAAAGTAACTAAAAGTGTAAAAAGAGTGGTGAAAATAAAATATGACAGATAAAACCCAAGGTCAAACTGGGTGAAGTAAGAACTATCTTTACAGTAATAACATTGAATGTTAATTATTTAGCCTCCCCAATCAAAAGACACAGACTGGTAGAATAGACAAGAAAATATGAGCCATCTGTATGATGAATATAAGAGACTCACCTTAGACCCAAAGATACAAATAGATTGAAAATGAAAGGCTGGAAAATGATATTCCATGCATACAGTAACAAAAAAAAAAAAAAGCTGGAGTAGCTATACTTATATTGGATGAAATACACTTTAAAAGCAAATCTGTTATTAGAGACAAGGAGAGACAGTATATATTAATAAAAGGCACAATTCACCAGGAAGAAATAACAATCATAAATGTAAATACACTTAACCAGGATGCCCCAAATTATGTGAGGCAAACACTGGCAAAACTGAAAAGAGAAATAGACGTCTCTAAACTAGTAGTTGGAGGCTTTAATACACCACTCTCAGCATTGGAACATCTGGGCAGAGGATCAATAAAGAAACAGAGCACTTGAATAGTATGAAAAATGGACTAAACCTAAGTCATACACAGAACACTGCACCCCAAAACAGCAGGATATACATTCTTCTCAAATGCTCGTGGATCTTCCTCCAGGATCGACCATATATTGGGCCACAGAGAAGATCACAATAAATTCAACAAGATCAAAATTATACAAAGCACTTTCTCTGATCATAATGGAATAAAGCTGGAAATCAACAACAGGCAGAAAAAGGGAAAATTCACAAATATATGGAGATTCAACAATGCACTCTTAAATAATTATTGAGTCAAAGACGACATTTTGAGAGAAAAAAAAAATATCTCAAGATGAAAGAAAACGAGAACACAACATATCAGAACCTATGGGATGCGGGAAAGGCAGTGCTGAGAGGGAAATTTATAGCCCTCAATGCTTACATTAAAAAAGAAGAAAGAGCTAAAATCAGTGTCCTAACTACATAGCTGGTGGAACTAGAAAAAGGAAAGCAAACGAATCCCAAAGCAAGCAGAAGGAATAAAATAACAAAGATCAGAGTAGAAATAAATGAAATTGAGAACAAAAAAAACAATAGAGAGAACTAGCAAAACCAAAGTTGGTCCTTTGAGAAGATTAACAAAATTGAGAAACCCTTAGCTATGCTGACAAAAAAGGAGAGAGAGAAGATGCAAATAAATAAAATAAAAAATGAAAACAGGGGCATTATTACTGACCCTGCAGAAATAAAAGAGATCATAAGAGGATACTAAGAACAGCTGTACACCAACAAATTAGACTATGTAGATGAAATACAAAAGTTTCTAGGAATGTACAAATTACACTGACCATAGAAGAAACAGAAGACCTCAACAAACCAATCACAAGTAAAGAGATTGAAACAGTCATCAAACAACTGCCCAAAATGAAAAGTCCAGGACCAGATGGCTTCACAGACAAGTTCTACCAAGCATTCAAAGAAGATTTAATACAAATCTTACTCAAGCTCTTCCAGAAACGGAACCAGAAGGAACGCTACCAAACTCATTCTATGAAGCCAGTATCACCCTCATACCAAAGCCAGATAAAGATATTATGAAAAAAGAAAATTACAGACCCATTTCCCTAATGAATATGGATGCAAAAATCCTCAACAAAATACTTGCTAATTGAATCCAACAATATACTAAAAGAATTATTTATTATGATCAAGTGGGTTTTATTACCAGGCATGCAAGGGAGGTTCAACAACATCAACCAGGGTAATATACACCACATTAATAAACCAAAGAAGAAAAACCACACGATCCTATCAATTGATGCAGAAAGGCATTTGACAAAATTCAGCATCATTTCTTGATTTAAAAAAAAAAAAAAAATACTACAAAAGATAGAAATTGAAGGAAACTTTCTCAACATGAAAAAGGCCATATATGAAAAACCCACAGCTTTCCAGTTGAGATCAGGAGCAAGACAAGGAGGCCCACTGTCACCAATGTTTTCAATACAGTGCTAGAGGTTCTAATTCGAGCATTCAGGCAAGAAAAGAAATAAAAGGCATCCGAATTGGAAAGGGAGAAATAAAACTTTCACTATTTGCAGATGATATGATCTTATATCTAGAAAGTTCCAAAAAATCTACAACAAAGCTGTTAGAGTTAATAAATGATTTCAGCAGAGTGGCAGGATACAAGATTAATATGCAAAAGTCAATAGTGTTTCTATACACTAGTAATATGCAATCTGAGGAGGAAGTCAGGAAAAAAATTCCATTTACAATAGTGACTAAAAGAATAAAATATTTAGGAATAAACTTAACCAAGGATGTAAAGCACTTGTATTCAGAAAACTAAAATGCATTGCTAAAAGAAAAAAAAAACCTAAATAATTGGAAGAACATTCCATGCTCATGGATTGGAAAACTATATATCATTAAAATGTCAATTCTACCTAAATTGATATACAGATTCAACGCAATCCTGATAAAAATTCTAACAGTATTTTTAAAAGAAATGGAAAACACAACTATCAAATTTATGTGGAAGGGTAAGGGGCCTTGAATAGCCAGAAACATCTTAAAGAGAAAGAGTAAAGTTAGAGGACTCTCACTTTAGAGACTTTAAATCATTTTACCTAGCTACAGTGGTAAAAACAGCATGGTATGCAAATATTCTCGCTGTCCTGGTTTTGTGATAATCAGGGTAGGCTAAACATTCGCTATATTAGAAACCATGCATGTGTCCCCAGACCTAGTTTTTCTACCTAGGTCTGGTTTTTGGAATGCTGGTGATAAACTAAGCCTGATTTATTATATGACCATCCTATATGGGAAAAGACTGTAACTCTGGGTATCTTTGGTCAACCTTAAGACATATAGCAGGGGGACAGATGTGGCTCGGGTGGTTGGGCGTCCGTCTCCCATATGGAGGGACCTGGGTTCAATCTCCAGGACCTCCGAGTAAAAATAAAAACAAGAAAAATATAGAAGGCGCGTGGGCCACCAGGCCCCATCTGCAGGTGCGCTGCCAGGCCCTGTGCACAGGAGCACCGCCAGGCCCCATGAGCCACGCAGCAAGATGATGACGTAACAGGAGAGTGACACGAGGGAGAGCCAAGACAAGACGCACCGAAAAACCAGGAACTAAGGTGGCGCAGGCCGTAGGACGCCTCTCTCCCACAATGGAGATTCTGAGGATCGAATCCCAGTGAAGACAGGAGGAGAAGGATGAGAAGAGACGGCAGGAAATGGACACAGAGAGTTGCCCAGCGAATGGACACAGAAACAGCCAAAATGGGGGTGGGGTGTAAAAATGGATAAAAGTAAATAAATAAATAAATAAATAAATAAATCCTTAAAAAAAATGTATAGGGGAGGAAGATACGGACTATAGTTAGTAATAATACTTTGACGATGCTCTTTCATGATTTATTAACAAATGCTTCACAACAATGCAGGGTGTTTGGGGGGGGGTGATGTGTGGGAGCCCTGTGTGATGTTACACATGTTTGTTTTGTAAGTTCACAATGTTTACTGAACATTTATAGTTTATGTATGTTCATGCATGAATGATACTTCAATAAATTGTTTTTTTTTAAAAAAAAACAGCATGGTACTGGCATAAAGACAGACACATAGACCAATGGAACTGAATTGATGGCTCAGAAACAGACCCTGACATCTATGGTCAAGTGATTTTTGACAAGCCTGTCAAACCCACCCAGCTAAGGCAAACCAGTCTCTTCAACAAACGGTACTGGGAGAACTGGATATCCACATCCAAAAGAAAGAAAGAGGACCCCTATCTCACACCTTATACAAAATTTAACAAAAATTAACTCAAAATGGATCAAAGACCATAAAGCTCCTAGAGGAAAATGTAAGGAAACATCTTTAAGACCTGGTGGTAGGTACGGAGTCTTAAACCACACTGAAAGCACGAGCAATGAAAGAAAACATGGATAAATGGGAACTCCTCAAACTTAAACACTTTTGTGATTCAAAGGACTTTGCCAGCCTTCCTTTCTCTCTCTCTCTTTCTTTCTTCCTTCCTTTCTTTCTCTCTTCCATCTATCAGTCCTTTTCCTGAACACTTGAGAACAGGTTGCATACATCATGCTCCTTGAAAACTTAATACTGCATATACATTTCCTAAAAACAAAGACATTCACTTACGTAACTAACTTAAATGCAGTTACACGTTCAATAAATTTAACATTGATATAAAACTTTAAAAACAAAAAATAAAAATAAAAAAACAAAGGACTTCGCCAAGAAGGTGAAAAGGAAGTCCACTCAATGGGAGAAAATATTTGGAAACCATAGGATGCTGGTTTGGTTTCCATTCTATATTAAGAGATCATACAACTAAAAAATGAAAGAACAAGCAATCCAATTAAAAAATGGGCAAAAGACTGAAGTAGATATTTCTCCAAAGGGGAAATACAAATAGCGAAAAAGCAGATGAAAAAATGTTCAATATCGCTAGCTATTAGGGAAATGCAAATCAAAACGACAATGAGATATCATCTCACACCACATAGAATGGTCATTTCTAAAAAAACAGTAAACAATAAATACTGGAGAGGTTGTGGAGAAACAGGAACACTCCTTCACTGCTTCTTTCAGCAATGTTTTGTCGTTTTCAATGTACAAATCTTTTGCCTCCATGGTTAAACTTATTCCTATGTATTTTAGATGCTATGGTAAAAGTAATTTTTTTAAAATTTCCTTTTCAGGTTGTTCATTGCTAATGTATGGAAATACAACAGATTTTTGCCTGTTGATTTTGCATCCTGAAACTCTGCTGAATTTCCTTACTGTTCTAGCAGGTGTTTTGCATGGATTCTTTAGGATTTTCTACATATTAGTTCATGTCACCTGCAAATAGAGATGATTTTTCTTCTTACTTTCCAGTGTGGATGCTGTTTATTTCTTTTTCTTACCTAATTTCTCTGGCTAGGACTTGCAGTATAATGTTGAATAACAGTGGTGACAGAGGGTATCCTTGCCTTGTTCCTGATCTTAGGCAGAAAGCTTTCAGTCTTGCACCATTAAGCGTGATGTTAGCTGTGGGTTTTTCATATATGGCCTTTTCAGATTGCTAGGTTGCTGGAAACAAATACCATGAAATGGGTTGGCTTAACAAGGGGAGTTTATTAGCTTACAGTGTGAGACTGAGAAAAAAATGTCCAAATCAAGGCATCACTAAGGCAATGCTTTCTTTCTAAAGACCAGCTGCAGGTGATCCTGGACTCCTCTGCCACATGGCAGGAATACGGTGGTGTCTGCTGGTTTCTCCCTTCTCTCTCAGCTCCTTGCTTTCGTGGCTTTCTCTCTCTCTCTGTATTTATTCCATTTGTAAAGGACTCTAGTAAGAGGATTAAGACCCACACCCACAGGAACGGATCAAAAAACATATCTTTCTGGGGTCCATACAGATTCAAACCACCACAATGGCCTTTGTCAATGTTGAGGAAGTTCTCTATTTCTAGGTTATTGAATTTTATTTTTTTATTTATCATGAAAGGGTGTTGGATTTTGTCAAATGCTTTTTCTGCATCAACTGAGATCAACGTGGCATATTGATTGATTTTTGTATGTTTAACCATCCTTGCATTCTGTGGATAGATCCCACTCTATTAATTTCTCAGCTGCTAAAACAAATACCATACAATGGTTTGGTTTATATATTTTTTTCTCTTTTAATTTTTTGTCATCTTTTTCTTTGTTGTTAATTTTGCTTTAATGGTTTGGTTTAGACAACAGGAATTTATTGGCCCATGGGTTTGAGGGTAGGAGAAATCCCAAATTGAGACATCAACAAGGTGAGACTTTCTCCCCAAAGACCATGGAGTTCTAGAGCTGGCTGCTGGCAATCCTTGGTCCTTGGTTTTTCCGCCACATGGCAATGTGGCTTTTCCTTTCTCTTATAATGTCTGTTGACTTCCAGCTTCTGGCTGCTCCCCTGTGGCTTCTCTCTCCATCTGACTTTCACTCTCCTTATAAAGGACTCAAGGAATCCGAATTAGAGTCCAATCTGGTGAGCAGGGCTGCATCTTCATTGAAGTAACTTCTTGAAGAGATCTTATTTACAGTTAAGTCCACACCCATGAGAAAGTGGACCAAGAACCAAGAACATGTCTGGATGGGGCACACAATCTAATCTGCCACACACTTGGCAGACTGGTACTTTTTAATCCAGCAATCAAAGTGCATATCATCAATAATGGGTCAAATTGAAATCATGCACCAATTAACAGGATGCAAGGAGAACAGCATCAGGTCTGTGACATCCTTGCCAAAGAAACATAAACTGAACCTCATCAATAAGGAAACACTAGACAAATCCAAATTGAGGGACATTCTACAAAATAACTAGCCTGTGATCTTCAAATGTGTCAAGGTCCTAAAGTCAAGGAAAGACTAAAGAGGCATGACAAATAAAAGCAACATACAGGGGGATGGATGTGGCTCAAATGGTTGGGTGTCCGTCTCCCATATGGAGGGACTCGGGTTCGATCCCTGGGACCTCCCGGTAAAAAAAAAAAAAAAAAAAAAAAAAAAAGCAACATACAAATCTGATCTGAATTTCTTTGCTATCAAAGACGTGATTGGAACATTTGGTGAAATGTGAATGATGCCTGAGTTCCTCCGTTACACGAGCCACGTTTCAAGTGCTCAATAGCCACGTGTGGCTAGTGGCCACCACATTGGACATTGCAGATATAGATTTCCACCAGCGCAGAAAGTTCTACTTAACGATGCTGATCTAGAGACTGGAAATCTGAACGCCTTCCTTGGTATCAGCATGGAATGTCACCAAAACTGGGTTTGGAAACACTGAAGAAGCGTCCAGGACCTCTTGGCATTCAAGAGTGGATCTGGAGGGGAGCTGATGTGGCTCAAGTGGTTGAGCACCTGCTTCCCACATGGGAGGTCCCGGGTTCGGTCCCCGGTGCCTCCTAAAAACAAAAAAAACAAGCAAACAAATGAAAAAACCAACTCAGGGGAGCTGATGTGGCTCAGTGGTTGGGTGCCGGCCTCCCACATGAGGTTGGAGGTTCAATCCCTGGCCACAGTACCTAAAAAAAAAGAAAGAAAGAAAGAAAGAAAAAAAAAAAAAAGTGGATCTGAAGAAATTTCTAACAGGGATTGCAATGTGTATTTAGAGAACATCCCTAAGTTCTCCCCACGAACAATGCATAAAACAGAACTCAGCTACTCACCGCGGGCTCAGAAGCCCCTGGGGATGGCTTTGTGGAGCTCAGTCCCTCCTGTCCCGCTCCAGATGGGCTGGGGGACGTGGGGCCAGCTCCGTCTCCAGGCTGTCCCTCTGGACTGAGGCTGGTATCACTCAGGTCTATAGAGCTAACGTTCCCTTCAGGGGAAACAACTTCCAGATCGGACTCGAAATCCCCTTCAGATGCCACCCCCACGCTGGACTCCACATTCTCTTCAGGCGGGAATCCCTCTTCTTTTGGAACTTCCCCATCGGATGCGACTTCTGTTGCGGCTGCCCCTTCAGAATGCCCCCTGGCACCAACAGCTTCTTCGCTTCTGTGGTCACTGCTCCTCTCTAACGGCGAGACCTGTAGCCGAGTGTCAGGGAAAGAAGTCAGGAAACAAAGTATTAAGGGGCTTGTGAGGTTTTATTCCCAATTGTGTAATTATGTTGATGGGGAAAATACGTTTACATTCTTTTGAGCATTACTAAGAGATGGTATTTCATACCGTTTACTTATCTTCTCTCTTTGTTTGTCATAAAAAATTTTTTTTGCACACTTCATTATGAGAAACGAGTTCTAAAAAAATCAAGGCAATCCAAGAGTAGAAATGCGCGGCATTCCTGAGGAATCGCCAACACTTTAAAATGGGGTATAAGTAAAATGAGTTTCTCTGCAACGGAATGAGTTTTTTCTAGTACATGGTAGTGGGATCATACAATTTCCTCAAGCAAGTCCTCACTCCCTTGAATTCCTAATAAATACAAGCCCGGAATGAGCTTCCCAGATGCAGCCTTACCCTGTGGGCTTCAGTGATGTGTCCCTCCTCTCCTTCAGAAGCCGAGCCGCCTTCCAAGGGAGACCTGCTTTCCGAGAAACAATTTAACAGTTTCAAAGAGCAGCTTTCTTTTGTCTCACCACGGATCACCTCCTGAAATTCTGTGTTCTCTCTTTATTTACTTGTTTGTTCCCTGCCTCTCCCTCCAGGCTGCTGGCTGCATGACTTTGTCATGAGTGTCACAAACCCCAGCACGGTAACAGGGGCCTTGCTTAGGGGAAAAGAATTAAATACGAGGGAAGAGAAAGTTGCACAAAATGGACACACGCTCTAGAAACTCGTTAGTTTCGCCATGACTTAGATTGTACAAGAATGTCATGATTTCTATTTCAACAATTATTTTTTTCTAATTAAAAACATAAGCTCATTGTAAAAAAAAAAATGAAACTAATACAGAAATGTGTTACACAGACAATGAAAGTCCCGTGACTTTCTCTCCCTTTCCTTCCCAAGACAACCCCTGATAATAGTAAGATATTTAGGTGACTAGTCTTTCAGTTTTTTTCTGAACATTTAAAAATGTGTGTATATATGTATATATATAACTAGATTACATTATACCACAGTTTTCTACAGTTAGTCTTTTCATCTAAGGAATTTGGACTTTTTTTCAGGTCAGTACCTATAGACTTACCTTGAAAAATTTCAAATCATACAGAAATGTCTATGATTAAAAAAAAGTCAAGATCTCTGAAATAGGCTTTCTATCCTTTTAAACAAAGCCTAAGAGACGAGAGGCCGCGGCAGGGATCTCCACCGTTTCCATGTGCGCTCAGTGCATTTACGCAGGCCTCGGACAACGCTGCCGTTTCCGCGTGGGGCCGCTCGACCGCGGGGCTGCATCCCACCGCCCGTCCCGCGGGCCGGGACAGGACACGCCGCGCGTCCCTCCAGAGCGAGGGGGGGACGGTGCACCCGCAGCGGCCGCGTGGCGTAGACCCCGCCCCGCAGATTGCACCTGCCGGAGGCTCGGCGGCACCCACTGCCCAGCCCAGTGTTGCCGTGGTTACCGCGGGGCGCGCGAGTCCCGGGTTTTAGGAGGAGAGCGCGTGGACGAGGGGAGGGGGTTGAGAGGGAGACAAAGGGAGGGGGTGTGGGGGGAGAAGGGGCGGGGGAAAGGGCACCAAGGGGTAGGGCCCGAGCGGGGCCCGGGAGAGGGGACGTGGGGCCCCCGCCGCGGCCCCCGAGCAGCGCGGCCCGGGAGGCGCCGAGACCCGCCGGACCCGCCGCCCGCTCACCCGCCGGCCTCGCCGCCGGGCTCCGCCATCTTCCTGTTGCTAGGCGACGGCGTCAACATCCGGCCGCCGGGGGCCCCGCGCGCCAGCGAGGGCAGGTGGCCCCCTGGAGCTGCGCACACGACTGCGCGAAGCACAGGCCCGCAGACCCGTGCCCCGCCGGCTGCCCCCTGGCCCACGCGGCCCCCTCGGGCTCGGTCTGCAGAGCGGAAACGGAGCCGCTGCTGTGCCCCAGGGGCCGGGGGCCTGCCGAGCCCCGGGCCCCGGGGCGGCGTAGCGACCCCGCAGGGTAGCAGGTGGGGGCGCGGGCGCCCCTGCCCAGGGTTACGGCTAGGACTCCTCGGCGGGAGGGGGGATGCCCAGGGGCCTCCAGGTGGGTGCCGTTCCCTTCTCGCCGCAAACAAGCCCTGGAGATGCTCGGGGCGGGCCGCGAGGGCGCGCGCACCCGGGGGGCGTCCCAGGGCAGCCTGCCTGCGCTCAGGGGTGGGCGCGGCGCTCCCGGCGGGGACAGAATCTCGGGGGACGGGTGGGTCTGGGGCTAGCTGGGGGCCGGGGCCTGCCGGGGGCGGCGCGGGCCGGGGCTGAGCTGGGGGCCCGGGGCCGAGGGCGGGCGGCGGCGAACCAGAGCCCTGGGCCCAGGCCGGGGCGGGCCGGGCGGACCTGAGGGCGGGCCGGGGGCCGGGCCTCGCCGCGTGTCCCCGCCCCGCCGCGCCTCAGTGGCGGCAGCAGCGGCGGCGGCGGCGGCGGCGGCTCCCGGGGCCGGCGGGAATCCGGCCCTCGCTGCGGGACGCGGGTGTGTATCCGGGCCTGGCCGGAGGCCGCGGGCGGCGGGGTCCGAGGGGTCTGGCGGGGATGAGCAGCGCCCCCCGGCAGGTGGGGTGGGGGCGCGCGGGCGTGCGGGCCTGCAGCGGCGGGGCCCGGGAGGGGCTGGGGTCCGGCCGCAGCGCCGACGGTTGCGGGGCCCGGACCTGGAGCCGGGGCGGCGGGGAAGCTTCGGATCGCGAAGGGGGAAGCCTGGGGTCTCCCCTTCCGCGGCAGGTGGGGTCACCCTGGGCCCGGAGTGGGCCTAACTCCGGGAGACCTGGTCCCCGCCTGCCTGGAGCTGTGGACCAGGGAACTTGCGGTCTTTGTCTGGCTGGATTGTCAGAGCACGTGAATGGGAACTTGGGGGGGTGGGGGCGGCGTTTGCCGGACACGGCCCCCCAAAGTGGGCTTCCCACCCGCATGGCCCGCGCGTTCTCTTAGCGTCTGCGGCCTTGGGGTTGGGTGGCCTGGGCTGTTTAAGAGCCGCATGTCAGGAAACTCATTTCCTTTCAGCCTGGGCTCTTCCCCTTGTTCTTTCCTTACGAAAACAGAAGAGAAAAGAAAAGGAGGAAAAAAAAGGCAATTTAAGATTGCTAAAAATAACCTAAGGAAACCTGCCAAGAAGGCCCCGAGTCTGGAAAGCCTCATTCCCACGCTCCGCAGTGGTGTCATGTGCGGCCCACAACCTAGTTCAGATTCGATTATTCAGAACTAGAAGACATAGCAGAGAGTTGTCTCTCTTCTCACCTGAAGTTTGTTTTGCTGCCTGGGTCAAGTTCACAGGAGGAGTCTGACTGCGGGGACTTGATCCTGTGGCTCTGCTCTCTTGACTGCGCCTACTTCTGTTACCTGGAAAGAAAAGAGAGAGCGCATTCTCACTGGGTTTGGGGATTCCACTCCAAATCCACACAGATCCATCAGGGAACTGTTTAAAATCTGTGGGTTCCTTTTGGAAATTCCTCACTAGACAAGTTGGCATTAAAGTTGATTAGTGAATATTACAGCGTGAAGTCTTTTGCAAATAAAGGACTATCGAAGTGTGGTCGGGCCGTCCGTTGTGTGTATCAGCAAGTGCGGTGCTGGTACCCGGGCCAGAGATCGAACCCGGGACTTCGTATGTGGAATGCCCATGCTCAGTCACATCGGCTTCCCTGAGTTGGGTTTTTCATTTGTTTTGCTTCTTATTTGTTTTTGTTTTTTTCAGGAGGCACTGGGGACCCAAACCCTGGCCTCCTACGTGGGAGGCGGGTGCTCAACTGCTTGAGCCGCATCTACTCCCTGAAGCACCTTTTTGTATGTGGAGGGTTCATGGTGAGCAAATCCCGTATATGGTCAGAGATTTCTTGCTGGTGGAATTATTGAATCCGAGAGCAATTATGGTAGTTGTCAGGTCACTCCTAATCATCCTGCGTTCATTCACTGTGATCACCCTCATTTTACAGATGGGAACACTGAGGCTTAGGGAAGTAAATTCCCCAAATCCCCGCAGCTCGGAGTTACAGAACGAGGCCCAGGATGCCCCAGCTCCAGGGCCTGCCCCGTATAACCACTCTGCATCTAGCGGCCCCTCACCCCATCCACCTACCTCCTGCCCCCTTTTTCAGACCAGGCAATATGGTTCACTCTACCAAGTGATTCAGAAAGATGCCAGGGAGTGGGGCAGTTCCCACTTTGCCACTAGCTGCAGATACCAGTTAACTTGAGCCTGCAAAGACCCCCTCAGGCTTCGAATAAGGTAAAAGGGTGTTTGGGAAGACGGTGCTGGAGCTTCCATAGCCAACCATAGGCACGGCTGGACCGGTCCCAGCACACCTGGTTTGGGTAAGTGTGGTGTGGGGGTTAAGCACGTGACCTCCAAAGGTAGAACGCCGGGGTTCAGTCCTGGCCCTGGGAACTACTACTTACTTCACCCGTTTGTGCCTTAGTTTCCCCGTCTGTAAAATGGGAACAGCACTACTGCCTACCTCAAAGGCTTCTTGGGAAGATTGTTTAAAGCCCCCAGTGCCCGGCATATAGTAAGCGCTCGTTATTATTTTCTTTATGTCTGTTGATCATCATTTGGATTTTTCACATTTAGCTAGATTGGTAAAATGTCCTGGTTTTTTTTTTTTTTTCACTCCTTGTATGTGTCATCCACCATGTGGAATGCTGATCACAGGCAGCAGTGGAATTCACCATTTAGGCATTTTTACATCCTGGTCATTGTATCGTGACCGGAGCCCAGGCCCCTGCAGGGTCTCCTGGGGTCCCTGGCCAACTGGGTTGGGTGGCAACACAAACCTCGGGTAACGGTTTCAGCACGTGCCCCCAGAAGAGGGACCGCAGTCGTTTCACAGGCTGGAATTCTCTCTCGGTTGTCCTGATTGGTTACGTAGATTCCTGCAGTGAGCGTGAAGGATTTGTAGCAGTGGAGGCTGATTTTGTTGCTGTCCGTTGTATTGAACTGTATTGAGTTGAGTTGTGTTATAACATGTTGATGTATCTTGATGAGGTCGGTGCACAGTGAAGAAAGCACAAGTTTGTCCTCTCTCCCCCCACACATGACAAATGATGTAGGAAATCTTTTTCCGTTCACTTTGGTAGTGGTATTTAATTTTTCCTGCTGACCACCTGTCTATCTTTGGGCCAAGTGGTCTTGCATCTCTAACACACCTGCTTTCATGGGCTGTCTGGTGGGATCTGATATGAAGCAGGTCCTTTGCTCTAACCTCGGAACTTACGTAACCATCCTCAGAGCGTGAGAGAACTTGGGCCACTGGAAAACTAAGCTCAGTTTCTGCCTGCAGCTGCTTCTGTTGTTTGGGCAGCACAAAGAAAGGAACAGAAAGGACCCAGATTGCCATCCAATGGAATAGTGTGTCCGTCTCTTGCTGAGCCTTGGGTGGTGAGTCTCTACAGGTGTTTAAAGTTGTTGTACATCACCAGTGTACCCGGGCCCACGTGACTGCAAATCCTGAGCTGTGGCAGTAGCTTCTCCACGCTCTTTTTGGACTGGCCATTGTAGAAACCATGCTAATGTGTAAGTGCCCCCAGCCTGTGCTGAGTGACCCGACAGAGATGCTCATTGCACTCTCTAGCATGCTGGAAGCCAGGGAATGGGCAGGCTCTACCCACATCATTTGATGCCCTCTTGGTTTTCAATTTCTGTAACTAAGAAGCTTTCCCTAAGCCAGCTCAGTAGTGGTGCGTTTTAGGGGGGTTGTCAGTTTGTTCCTGGTTTGATTTTTGTTTTGGGGTGTCCAGCTGCTACTTTGCACAGGCAGTGACTTCGGAGATCAACGTTTATCAGTACAATATAGAAGGTGTACGTCACCCAGTTGTGGGGTCAGTCAGGGGTCTCCCGGTTATGTTCACATCTCTCCTGGCCCTTTGGGTTTTGCCCTTCCTTGGCCCAAGATCCTAGCTTCAACTTTAAGTTTAGATTCTTCTCCTAAGCTTTACTTCCTTGGCTCTTTGGGGAAAAACCAGGATTTTTGTATTTGCTGTCAAGATGACACAAACAGCAGATGCGTTCTCCATGGAGGCAGAGGCTTTGTGGTTTTCCAGGGAGTGGGTGGTGACATTTGGAAGAGCAGAGTCACAGCTGAGCAGGCCCCTAGGTTTCCCCTTGCCCTCATTTCTCTGTCTTGTCCAACTACAGCCTCTGGAAGATGCTTCTGCACCCGGTTGAGGGTTCCGGAATTTTATGCCCTGAACCTTAGATCTCATCATAAATACAAGCTGATTGCCCTGCTCTCAATTCAACACAGCAGCTCTGTCGTAGCAGCCCTCCATTTGGGCTATAACCTTTTCCACGTGAATCCTGAGCTCGATGCCTGTATGTAGTAAATATATTTTCCTTTGGCAACAGTCCCATCACTTGAAGTGAAATCTAACCAAGAGAGGGGTCCTGACAGCCACACGGGGTCTTATCTGGCTGATAAGAGCAAAGGAGACTCAACGTCACCAGACCAGGTGGCGTGAGGAACGGGCTTCCGACCTGGGCTGCCCACAGGATCTATTTCACTCCTTAAAGCTCAGAGCCTGGGGCTCCCAGGGGATTGCAGTGCGCATGCCTGGTTCTGGGAAGGGCAGAAGGGAAGGTACAGGGAGCATGTTGGGAGCAGATGTTCCGTGGGAGGAAAACGGCCCTGTCTGCATGTGTCTGGCTGGTGTTTAACAAGGCATCGTCTTACCCTGCTCTTTATTGCTCCAGCTTTGAGGGCCAAGTAGATGGACCGGTTTCCGCTGGCCACGTGGCAGGCGGCCAGAGCTCAGGGCATTTTGTGCCTGAGCAGCCTGACAGTGGCAAGGCCAGGGGAATCATCACCCATGGGCTTTGTCCTTCCCCGTAAGTGACCCAGGACATGGGCTGCACTGGGGACTCCCAGACCCATGAGGGGCAAAGGCCAGTTCTAACCTGCTGACTGCTGTGCCCCAGCGCCCAGCCTAGGACGGGGCTGAGGCAGGGGCACAGCGCAGAGGTTGGCCAGCACCCTCCGCTGGCTCCAGACTGCCCTGCTTCTTTGCTCTTCCAGGGAGGGTTCTGGAAGAGACCTTTGCACCTTTGCCTATTTGTTTTCCTCTTTGGGAATTGCCAGAGCCCTTTAGGTCAGGACAGGAAGCCCAGGCTTTGGGTTGAGGAAGCCTCCCAGCAGCCCTGGCTTCCGAGCTGCCCCCAATGGGAACGCGGGCACACGGGGCCCAGGTTCTCTCCTTTCCTGGGCTCGTGGCACGGTCCTCATCGCATTGCCTAAGGGGAAGTCCCTTTGCTTGCGGGTCTGAGGGTCAGTGCGCGAGTCGATCGCAGGCATGTCCGAGGGTTAGGTGCCTGCTCTTTGCAGGGTCCTTGGCAGGGTGTGGTTGGCGGAAGGCTGCCGCACCCTCTAAATACATCCACGTCCTAGTCCCTGTGACCTGCAAGTAGGAGGCTTTACCTGGCAAAGGAGGGCGAAGGTTGCAGGTGGAACGAAGGCTGCTAATCAGCCCACCTTGAGATGGGGGATGACCCTGGAGGGGCCGACGTCGTCACAGGCGTCCTTGATCCTGGAAGAGGTCAGAGCGACCTGATGCGAGCAGGATCCCTGGCTTGGAAGGTGGAGGAAGGGGCCACGAGCCGAGGGCTGTGGGCAGCCTCTCGACGCCCGAAAGGGTGAGGGAGAGGACCGCAGGAGGGCCCGGCGACACGGCGCGGCTGACAGCTTCGCTTTAGCCCGTTTTAGACCCCGGACCTCTGGAACCGTGAGATAACAGACGCGTTTTCCTTCAAGCCGCTGCCGTGCCCGGCGCTTGGGGACACTTGCACACACGGAGCAGATGCGCTTTCCGATGGAAGTGGGTGCGGAGGCTGTGGAGCCTTTTCCAGACCGTCATTTCAGCTGCTTGATCCGTGTTGTGCTCATTTCTAGTTTTCCAGTGACTTTGCCCCCCCAAATCCAGGAGTCCCCTCTGTCCTAGGGTACAAGGCTCCACATCTTGGGAGATGGATTTTGGATAATAGTGTCTTAACTCCACCCCTAGTAAATATTTCCTGGAGGAAATACCCCCCCACCTCACCCCCCCCCAAAAAAAGAAAAAAACACACCCCCTGAGTCACAAAAGCCTTGGCTGCCTCTGGGCCAAGGTCCCGTGACCGAGTGGCTCCTAGAGGAGGACGGAAACCGGCCAAGTGCAGCGCCGGAGCCCACACCGCCAGCCCGGCCGCCGGGCCACTGAGCCGGCTGCCCTGCAGCCCCTGCCCCTGCGCCCCCTCCCCCTTCCCCGCCCCCCTCCCTCCCTCCCCTCCTTCCTTTTCTTGGGGTTTTTGCTCTTCTGTGTCTCCCTTGTCCCTCCTCTCCAGGCAGCCCCCGGCCCCCAGCCCCGCTCCTCCCTGGGAGCCGACTTCTGCTAACTTTACCTCCCGTGTCGGTCACTCCCAGCCCAGTGGACTGGGCCTCCGTGGATCTCAAAGGCACTCTAAGAAGTTGCTGGTTAGTGGAAGAGAATGACTCTCCAGCAGAAGAGCTTCTGCCAAGAGTTTTTGTTTTATGGGGTGGGGGGTCGCTGAGGGGTGCCAAGTCGTTCTTTCCGTTACGCAGAGGCCCCTTTGCATCAGTCCAGCCCTCCCTGCTGGGCTCTGGTGGCTCAGAGCAGCCCCGAGTCCAGCTGGTCGTCGTGTCTCAAGGCAGATGGTTCAGAATGGGCCTTGGCATTTTTATTTCGTACCTTCTGAAATCATTACCTTTCGATTTTTTTGTTTGTTTGTTTACTCCAGCTGATGTGCATTCTAGATTTTGGCTTTACTCCATCTCTGCGTTTCTCTGTGCCAACTGCAAAAATAAAAAAGGCACTTGGCACTTTATTGAGGATGGCATTCTGGTAGGCACATGAGAAAAGGAACTTCTCAGGGACGTCTTGGACTCAGGAGCTTATCACCTAGAATCAGCAACACTGACTGGACATTGTTTTTTTATTAGAGAAGTTGTCGGTGTGCAGAAAGACCATAGAGAAAGGATGGGGTTCCCACATACCCCCCACGCAGCCCCGGCAGCTTTCCTTGTTAGTAACACTTTGAATTAGTGTGGTGCCTTGGGTACAAGTGATGAAACCACGTTATTATAATTACACTACTAGCTATAGTGCATAGTGTACATTAGGGACCACTGTGCTTACAATTCTATGGGGTGTTTTTTTTTTTTTTTTTTTTTTTTTTAACATTTTTGTTCTGGTAACGTATATACAACCTGAAATGTCCCCTTCTGAGCAAATTCAAATATACCATTTGATGGTGTTAATTATATTCAGTGTTGTGCTACCGTCACTGCCGTGCATGACCAAAACTTTCCATCACCCCAGCCAGAAACTCTGCACCCATTAAGCATTAACTCCCCATTCCCCACCCACACTCTACCCCTGGTAACCTGGACTCTAGTTTCTGACTCTTTGAATTTTATTATTCTAATAATTTCATATCAGTGAGATCACACACTATTTGTCCTTCTGTGTCTGTCTGATTTCACTCAACACAGTGTCTTCAAGGTTCACCCACATTGTAGCATGCTTCATTCCTTTTCATGGCTGAGTAATATTCCATTGCATGTAAATACCATATTTTGTTTATCTGTTCATCGGTTCACGGACACTCCTTTTGGCTCTTGTGAATAATGCCACTATGAACATAGGCGTGCAAAAAGGGTTTGTTTTTGAATTCTTAATTCAATTACATTGGTACTTGTACCATCACCACACTGTTTTGATTTACTATAGCTTTGTAGTAACTTTTACAGTTGGGGAGTGTGAGTCCTCCAACTTTGTTCTCCTTTTTCAAGATGGTTTTGGCTATTCCGGGCCCCTTACCCTTCCATATACATTTGATGATTGCATTTTCCATTTCTGCAAAGAAGGCTGTTAGAATTTTGATTGGGATTGTGTGACTCTGTAAGTTCTTTGGGGTAGAACTGACATCTTAACAATAGTTGGTCTTCAATCCATGAACACAGAATACCCTTCCATTTATTTAGGTTTTCATTGATTTTTTTTTCCAACAGTGTATTATAGTTTTCCTTTTTCAAGTCCATTACATCTTAGTTAAATTTATTCCTAGATAATTGATTCCTTTATTTGCTATTGTAAATGGAACTTGCTTCTTGATTTCCTCTTCAAATTGTACGTTCCTAGTGTGTAGAAATACTACTGATTTGTGTGTGTGATCTTGTACCCCACGACTTTGTTTATTAGTTCTTATAGTGGTGGTGTGGATTTTTCAGGAATTTCTATGTCTGGGATCATGGACATAACTGTTTTAAGGTAAAAATACTGTGAATGCATTTGAGGAGAATGAGGTTTTCATGGCAGCCAAGGCCCTACCTTTAGCTATGTCTTTACCCACCCTCAGCTCTCAGGATTTGGGGAGGAGGGCTGTAATTGTTGAAAAGCGCTTCAAGCCTCTCTGGTTGTTGCTGTGACTTCCAATCTCGCAATCCTTCCTAGACATGGCAAAGTTAGACTCCTGTTCTCTGCTGCAGCCCCCAGCCAGCCCCCTCTCAAGTGTCAGCTCATTTGCTGCGTCATGCTCTCTGCTCTGGAAGACACCTTTAAACACTTCCAGATGCACCCCGTCCCCTCCTCTCCTCAAGATGAGTGTCTGGGCCGTAAAAAGAGCCGTGGGCTGTAGCAGGGCCCTGGGGCTTCCCCCTGCTCCGAGTCCTGTGCCTGGGCAGCCTTTTTGGAGCCCGCTCTCCCTGCCTCTCACGAGGAGCTGGTCTTTGTTTGCTAGCGTCCCTCTCAGGCCCTGGGGGTCCTGCGGCCATGGTGGGAAGTTATCTCAGCGGCTGTGTCCTGCTGGGAACCAGGACCGTTCAAAGGTGGGCTTCTGGTGGGTTCAGGAGCTTGGGAAGGTCTCCTGTCAGATCTGTCCATCCTGCTGGCCACTGCTCGTGCTGCAGGAGTCTGCCGCGCTCCATGCCCTGCCTCCTTTGCCCCACCTCCAGGTTCTTGCCTGTTTCCCGTGCTCATCCCCACCTGCTCCTTTGCGTGCGAGCTCCTGGCCTCCAGCCTCTTCGCCCTGGCCCTTTCTTCCTGGCCGGAGTTTTCCCTCCACCCCTGCTGCTTGCTGAGGTTCCATCCAAACCATCCCTAATGGGTTCCCCCAGTTGGGCTTAGGGCCCCTCTGCCCAGTTCCAGGCCCTGCCTTGTCCCCTCTGCACCTGCCGTGCCCCTCTCAGGCGCTGGGACTGCTCTGTGCCCTGAACCATCTTGCTGCATTATTGGAACGAGTGGCAACGAAGCACGGAAAGGCCTGGGACCTGCCCACATTTGGCTCTGCCCCCAGCCCCGTGACATTTATGGGGTGCTGGAAGGCAAGTTGCCCAGTTTGGACTCCCACATGGTGTGCGGGTATCCTTTGGGCTTAGGGCGAGATGGCCTTGGTGCCCAGGGTGCCCATGGGGCGCCTGCGGCAGGTTCCAGAGCTCCCTGGGCGGGTCGGAGGAGGGTGTGGGCTTCCTAGCCAGCCTTCTGACCTGCACACCGCCCAGGGGACCGGGAGTCGCCCGGGCCATCCTGCCATTCTAGGCAGAAGGTGCAAGACAGTGAACGGAGAGAAGGGGCAGGCGGGCCAGTGATGGGAGCAGGGGCTGCCGCATACCATGAGGTGACACGCCCGTGCAGCACATCCACGCGTCCCTTACCTGGTCCAACGCCTCCCCCGCCCCTGACTTCCCAGTGCCCCCAGCGGGCGCCCAGGCTGAAGTCCAGGCCTGTTGCTTGCTCTGGCCACAGCAGCTCCCCATTCGCAGCACGGGGTGCAGGGGCATTCGGTCCCCAGGGGAGCGTCGGCTTGGAGCAGAGTGATGGGCTGTGAGAAGCCAGGACAGCCTTAGGAATCCAAGAGCGAGTCAAACCGCAGCACTGGGGGGCACCCAAGAAGGGGCCCCAGACATATGGACTTAGAGACGTCAAGGAGAGTCGAGGCTAGACTCTGCATTTCCCTGTCTGGGAAGAGGGAGCCACGTGACACGGCTGACAGCTTGACCCAGCACGATGCCTGGCTCTTAGGGACACCGCAGGGGCGGGGACGGGACAGCGGCACGGAGCGAGCTCCCCATCCCGCAGGCACTGCTGCCCCGCGCGAGGCTGCGTTCCCGGGCCGCGGCCTCTGCTCCGCTCGCCCCCTTTGTTAACCCCTGGGCATGCTGGGTCCCCCAGCGGCCGCCGTCCTGTCTGCCATCCAGCTGATGACAAGTGGGGGCTAACTGGGCCTTCCCACTGAGCGGGGTCCAGCCCCTTGCCCCCGGAAGGAGGACGATCTGCTTCAGCCACAGCACACAAAGCTGTGGTTGGGGGTGGGGGGGTGGAGGGGCGGCCATGGTGGAGCCAGGGTGGGCAGCCAAGGTCTCTCCGACTCCAAGCCCGCCGCCTGAGCCCAAGTTAAAAAAAATGGACTAATAAAAAAATGGAAGTGAGGGGTCCCTGGAAGGACCCACGGGCTGGGAGGCCTCCTGGACCCGTGGCCCTTGTTTTAAAGAGCTCTTTAAGCAGTGGCTAAATCAGGCCGGAAGAGGGAGTCGAGAAACGCCCGCAGGGCTGGGAGCGCCCATCTGGGCTAGGCCCTTCAGCCGCAGTGAGGAAGGTTGGGTCTCTGGGCCCCCGGAGCTGTGGGGTATGAGGAGGGCGGTGGGCAGCTCGGGCACTGTCAGCCTCCAGCGAGCCAATGAGGGGAACCCCTTCTGCAGTTCACCCTGTAGGGCTGTCCCCCTCGCCCCAAGGGAGTCTCCCTGGACAGCGGGGAGGGGCTGCTGGAATTATTGTTTAAAAGGAAGTCCTGGGAAATTTTGAGAAATTGTTTTGTTCCAGGTGTCTTCAGTGGGTTGGGGGTGATTGCCTGGGGGACGAAGTTAAAACTCCCCCCACCCCCCTACTTGTTGCTGGATGGTGTGAGAGCCACGGACTTAACACACATCTGCTCATGGCCTGTGCAGTGTGCGAGAAGCCGAGACCCTGCAGACAACGTAGGCTCAGGCAGGGCCACGGCCCAGGACCTCCGTCTTTTTAAACTCCATATAATGTTTTTGTAACAAACGATGCACCCTTATTAGGCTGCCACTGATTCCTCTAATTCTATCAAAGAACTGGGAGAACATTAAAAACAGGAATTAACAATAAAAACAATTTAAACCCACTGATTCAGTGCTCTGGTTGATACTTTTGTTAACCTGTGTAGCCTTTTCAGGTAATTGTACACTTGGAGTTAGTTTTTAAAAACTGTCCAAGATAGTTCATTGGAAACTGAAACCATAAGAAGCTTAGAAGAAAATATAAGCTGGTGTTTAGAGGTGGATCTTTGGCTTCAGAAGAATTATATAAAGTATAAAACTAATAAAAGACATCATTAAGGTAAGGTTACTGTCGATTTGACTGCATACAGGTTTAAAACTTCTGCACTTGAAAGTAGATAGTACAACCAAAAGGCAAAAACAAATTAGAAAGACACGCAACACATGCAAAGATATAGTAAAGGATTACAATCTTTACTATTTAAAGAGTTCTTACACATCAGTAGGAATTCCAGTGGCCCAGCAGAAAAATTGGCAAAAGCAATTGACAGGAAGAACACAAATGTCTAATAAAGATAGGACAATTTGCTCAAGGAAATGATAATAATAATAAAAATAATAATAAACCATTTTTCAATTACCGAATTGAAAAAAAAAGACTTAAATCCCTGATAATGCTGGAGCCTTTTTTTTGAAAGTCCATTTGACTCTGTGTCAGGGATCCAGCTTATCCTCTGGGGAAATAGTTAGGAATCCCAGGAATTATCCTAAGGAAATAATGAGGACTATAGATGAATATGGTATATTCATGGGTATAAAAATATAGAGGTTTGTTATTTAAATAGCAACTATTTAGAAAGTAAATGTCTGGCAATCATGGCCAGGATGGTATATCCACTTATGAAGCTTATTCCTATAATAATGAAAGTAAGCCTAATTATAATTAGTGCCTAAGAGTTATCTCCTGAAAACCTCTCTGTTTCTCAAATGTGGCCTCTCCCTAAGCCAAACTCTGCAAATAAACCCACTACCTTCCTCCCCAACATGGGGCATGACTCCCAGGGATGAGCCTCCCTGGCTCCAAGGGATTATTACCAAGTGTTAGCCAGCCATGAATTTGGAAAAAGTCCTTGACCAAAAGGGAGAAATATTAAATAAAATAGAGTTTTTATGGCTAAGAGATTTCAAAGTAGGTCAGGAGGTCATTCTGGAGGTTATACTTATGCAAGACTCAGGCAGATTTCACAAACTGCCACAGTAAACAGTGCCTCAAACAAAAGTGCTCCCAAGGACTCTAGGGATATCTGGACACTGTAGGCAAACCACATGGCCTCGTGAAATCAACACTCCCTCGGGACCCTATCGGGACTATACGATAATCTATTTTCCCAATATAACATAGTTATACTCATTTTTAATTCCCCTAATCATGATTATTCTTCTCTTTTTATTTGAACTTATAGTTTTCAATGTACCTGTTAAATATATTTCTGAGAGACTTAAATCTTCAGATTATTTATATCCCTATTGAGTCCTGAAACCCAGCACAGTTGCAGCCAACTCCTCCTCTCTAGTTCTTCGGGCTTGCCCTGGACAACTAAAAGAGGGATGTTGGGGAGCAGATGTAGCTCAAATGGTTCGGTGCCTGCTTCCCATGTGCACGGTCCTGGCTTTGATCCCCAGTCCCTCCTACATACAAACAAATGAAAAAAACAACTTGGGGGAGCCAGTGTAGCTCAGTGGTTCAGCACCAGCTTCCCACATACGAGGTCCAAGGTTCAATTTCCAGCCCCCAGTACCTCAACAAAACAAACGAACAAAAACGATGATGATGGACAAGTCCCATCCCCAAAACAAGGAGTAGCTTCAACTGCAAACGACAATTAGGACAATCTCAGCCTGGAACAGAACAAACATCATGCCAAATCCCTCAAGACTGAGGAATGATCAAATACAAGGGGGGAGTGTAACCACGGACCAAAGCAGATTTATTGTTATTGTTATTATCTTGTGTTAACGGAGTAACTGGTAACATTAACATAATTTTTTGAACGTGTAGCATAAAAATAAGAAACAATAAATAATGAAACTATAGAGCAAAAAAGAATGGTGCGTCTGTGGAAATACATACAGCTATTAAGATGGGGTGTTGGCATTTTGAATTTTTAAACCTGCTAATAATATGGGGGAATATATTTATGATCTAAATCAGAGGTTCTTAATAAGGGGTCCTTGAGCTTGAATTGAAATTCAAAGCAACAGGATTCTTGTGGGGCCGTGAGGGTGGGGGTGTGATGTGTTTATTAAATAATACACGGTATAGTGTGGACTCAGTGAGGGCTCCACGGTTTTCACCTGACCAGCAAAGGGGCCCGTGGAACAAAAAAGGTTAAGAACTCCTGATCTAATTGAACCTAAGATATCACTTAATTCCACGGCTTTTTTTTTTTTTTAAGCTAGACAATAGGAAATACACTAAAATATTTTTAGATTGTGAGATTTAATACTTCTCCTAACATGTTTCATAATTTTAAAAAAAGTTTTAAACTTCTAGTTTCATAGAGACCAGTGGTTGGGAACCAAGTTTAATTTTAATGAAATAGGCTCAGAAAAGAATAAATACATTGAAAAAAAAAATGAGAATTGTCTTAAGATAGTAAACAGTAGAGGCTAATCTTGAGGGCACACGATGGCTTGTCCAAAAGCAGCCTTGTATCACCCAGAACAGATACTGGGAGGTGGGATTGCCCAGTTCTCTCCCGCGCCTGGGGGAGGCAGGAGCCCCAACTCTGCACCCAGGTTCCAGGCTTTTCTGCTTACCAACTAAGCCACTGGGTGCTTAAACCCGCTCTCTCATTTGCAAACCCGCGCTCCTGGGATGTAGCAGAGGCCCGGTGAGGGTTAAAGTCCGCTGGTGCACTTCTATTTTGGAATCCCCTTTAAAACTGCCAGCATATTCTTTTGATTAGCCTCAGTGGTGGTAAAACATCTTCACTTAAAGATGGTTTTGATTTTTGGAAACAGCCGAGAGTTGTTTGCAGCTTGGCCTGGTGATTAGGATGATTAAACTAAGTAATTCCATTTGGGGCTCGAGAGGAGGTGGGGCCCCAGGCCTGCTGGAGGCTCAGCCACGTGGAGGCCGTGAGTCACCCTGGAAAGGTGGATGGTCCAGGCTGAGCTGTGCTGTGAGCGCAAAATACACACCAGGTTTTAAAGACTTAAAGAATGTAAACTACCCCTGATAATTTTTCCATGTTGATTACATGCTGAAATGATAACATTTTACATATTTGGGTTAAATAAAACATATTATTAAAATTAACTGCACTTGTTTCTTTTTACTTTTTTAAAATGTGGCTACTAGAAAGTTTGCAGTTACGGGGTGGCCACGCTCTCTTCCTGCTGGATGGCACTGAGGTAGAGAGGGCGTGCGTACGTTCATTGACGGCTCGTTCACTGCCCTTGTCATTCCTGAAGAATTCTTGAATTCTGAAAACATTCTGGTCACCGGTGGCATCGTAAGAACGAGGGTCGAGCTTTTCCCGGCGGGTCATTGGAAAGGACAGCATGTGTGCAGATGTGAGGATCCAGAGTGATTTTGGGGCTCATTCCTTGGTCATCGTAGTGTGTGTCGAGTTGTTCAGACAGTGAGAACAGTGGTGAGTGAGATGCCGCAGGGCTTGGCTGGAGGCGACTGGCCTGGAGGCCGGGAGGTCCCCCCGCCCAGAATTCGGGAGACAGCAGGTCCAGAAAGTTGTCAGCAAAAACCTGGTTTGTACGGCCTGTGGGCTGAGGGTGGATTTTTAACATCTTAAAATGATTGAAAAAAATTAAAAGAAGGAGATTTTGTAGCACAGGAGCATTATGTGAAATTCAAGCTTCGGAGTCCGTAAATAAAGTCTCCTGGGCCCCCGGCCACGGCCACGCGTGGCGTCTCGTCCACGGCAGAGATGAGACTTGCCGCCGAGACCGCCGTGGCCCACCACGCCGCGAGTACTTACGGGTTTGCCGACCCCTGAACAGGGGCTCAGCTTCGTTCTGCACCAGCACTGGGAGTGGTGGGACAGGGAGGAGCCCGAGGAGTGGCTTAGGGAGGTTCAGGGTGGATCGGGGTACGCTGGACATAGCTGAGACGTCCATGGCTCAGGGGTGAGGAGGCCAGGACCCCAGGGCTGGGTGCTTTTCAGAGGTGACCTTGGGAACCGTGGTGATGGGGAGAAGGGGAGCGACAGCCCTTTCTGTGGGAAGAGGCAGGGATCGGAAGGGCAGCTCGTCAGGGAGGCAGGATTGGTCAGAAGCTGTCGTGCTGCGGAGGCAACCGGAAATCTGTAGATAAAGCCAGAGGAGGCTAGAGAACAGGGTTCGGGGGTCACAGGAGGGTGCTACCCAAAGAGGCAGATGGGGCTGAGGACAACCGAGGCCCACTCTCACCTGCTGGGGATGGGGGACAAGTCCCACTGGGTTGGCTGTACCCCACAATCCTGTCCAAGTGCAAGAAGAGCTTGTCTTCCCTAAGTCAGCTCTGGATTTTTGGAGAAATGCCAAAAATGCAGAAAGTTCAAAGAACAATTTAACACACACCCTGGGACCCCCTACCAATCGATAATTTTATCGTATTGGCTTCAAGTCTTTCAAAGAAATAAAACCTTGCAGATTAAGTTGAAGTCCCCATCCTGGGCACAGGTTGAGCCATTGACACCTATAGCTTGATGACCAGGTGGTAGCACATTTATGTACATTTCTTAATTCACACAAGCAATATCGGACCGCTTGCCACTCGCAGCTGGGTTTGTCAGCATCTGTGACCTCATCTACGGGGAAACATCTGGTTAAGCTCACAGCACTGCCACCCAGTCCTGGGGCGGTCTCCGTCTTTTCGCTCACACACAGCGCTACGGAAGCATCTTCGCAGGCATCTCCCTGTACAGCTGCCTTAGACTTTCTCCAGACAGGAGCTTCCAAAAGGTTTTGGTTTCAGGACACAGTAAGAAGAATGGCGTTTACTTCCCAGCCCAGGCTGTCATCCGTTGACCCTCGCGGTGCGAGGATGTTTTCTGTTCTTTTCTTGTCTTTTCCTTCCCTTATGCTGGTCTTGACCCTCCCCCCATTGAGTTCATGGCCCACTATAGCACTGTGACTTCCGGTTTGAAAAACAGCTCTGGGGTTTTTCCTAAAAGTGGCATTTCTGCATCTTGGCTGGTGCAGACAGGCTGAATGACTCTCCACTTTGCAGAGACCCCAAGTAGGTAAGAGTTCCGCTTTCCCTGCACCCTCTGGCACGCAGTGCTTTTAGAATTCAACTTGTTTTCGCCAGCCTGTTTCCCTGATCCCTGGTGAGGCAGAGCCTCCTTACCTGGATTTGCTCTGTGTGCGTTGCCCTTTCCTCTGCGGGGCTGATAGGGTGCCTTTGGACAGAGCTTGTAGGAGATCTGTAGGGATTCTGGGCGCTGAGCCTCGTGTTTCTTGCCTGCATTTGAAAAGGATGCGCTGTGTGGAAGCTTGGATGCCGGGATATTATCAGCCGAGGCACCCCACCAGTGCATGGGCAGCTGAGATCTCAGCAGGGGTGGGTGGTGGAGGTGGAGGGCCCGGAAGGGTGGGAAGGAGAACCGGGATGCTCCCGGACAGCGCAGCGGAGGACGGGAGGGCTCAGGATGGAATTGCTGTGCAGGGGCTGGAGGGGGAGCTGAGCAGAGCACCGCTCGGTGGGAACAGGGCTCCTGTGGCCAGAGGGCTCCCCGGGGCGGCTCGTGCCTCTCGGGGACGTTTCTGGTTGTCACGTGGGGGCGCAGGGTGCTGCCGGCATCCAGGGGGCCGAGGCTGGGGCTGCTGTCCCACGCCCTGCCATGCCCAGGCACGGCCCCTGATGGTGGTGGTGCCGGGGGCGAGACCCGCGCCTGCTCTTGCCTGGCAGGCCCGGCTCCCTCGCGGCCGAGTGCCCGCAGGTGGGCCTGGATGCAGCCCAGGGGATGCCGGCGCAAGTGCAGGGCCCGGACCCCAGCATCTCCTCTCTGCCCCTCCCCAGGCAGGTCTGGACACGCCCCGCCTGGGCCCAGGTGTGCGGAGGATGGACACACTCCCCCGGCAATGTCTCTGGGCCGCCTCCTTCGCCGGGCCTCCTCCAAAGCCTCGGACCTCCTGACCTTCACCCCGGGTGGCAGCCGTGGAGCACCCTCCATCCTCGACGGGGAGATCATCTACTCCAAGAACAATGTCTGCGTACACCCGCCGGAGGGGCTGCAGGGGCTGGGGGAGCACCACCCAGGTGAGGAGGGAGCACCACCCAGTGGGAGGAGCATGCCCAGATTTGGGGTAGCAGCACCCAGTGGGGGGGGATGCCCCACCCAGGTGAGGGGAAGCACTTCCGGTGAGTGTGGACACTGCACTGGGCCCAGCTGGGAGATGAGGGTCCCCAAAGAGCACGCCCGTCTCTCCAGAGCCGCCAGGCTCTGGGCCTCCATTCCCCTTCCCAAGGCGGGTCATTGACCTCTGACTCACACACATTGGGGCAGGGTAGGATTGGGGGAATTCAACTCTATTTGCAAGTACCAAGGCCCAAGAGGGCTTGAGGGCACCAAGGCTGGCTGGGCCCCGGGCCATGGGGGGTCATCCCCCTTCCTACTTGCTTGCTCGGATGCCCGAATGTCTGCACAGAGGGGCAGGTGTCCCTGCTGGGGTCCAGAGCCAGCCCCCCACCCCACCCCAGCCTCTCAAGCTAGCCAGGGGCAGCTTCGGCCCCTTTCCCCGCCCTTCCCTTCCTTCCAGCCCAGAGAGTTGGAATGAGAGTGGAGGAGAGCTTTAAGCAGGGCTGGGACGTGGGCAGAATTCCCAGCAGGTCACTGACCCTGTTGTCCCTGGCCTTCAGTGCCCCTGTTCCAAAATGAGGGAAGAAAACTCCCAGCAGGGATGGAGGAGGACAAGGGTCCGTTCAGGCCCCTGTCTTGGAACCTGGTATCTCCTGGGGACACTGGCGGGACCCTCACTGCCCGGCAGAGACTCTGCTGACACAGTGCTGGCGGGTGGCAGAGGTGGGGCTGGGGGCAGGTCTCCGGGCTCCCCGTGTCTCCCTGCGGCCTCCCCAAGCTGCCAAAAGGATGCCTCGGTTTCCCCCGTGCCCCAAGCCTGGCTCCCTTCCTTCTGGCAGGTCCCCCCTAATATTTGCAGGGCCCAGGGCAAGAGTACAAATGGGAGACCCCCAACAGACATCTAAATATTTAAGTTATAAATCCTGCCGAGGTCTGCGTACTTTTCTGTATGCAAATTATATTTCAACAATGTCCTGAAGAAGTAATTAAATGAGGCAAAAAAATTTAAATTATGCTAATGCATTACTTTAAAATCCGTCCCACCTAATAATGCTGTGAAGCCGGGAAGGTGGACTCCTGGCCGCTGTCGAGCTGCTACCTGGGCCACCCGGGCTCGCCCTGATGAGGGGCTGATGCCACCAGGACTGGGGTCTTGGGTGGGCCGGGGGCTCCCCCACACCTGGAAGAGCGTGCGGCAGCCCGGGGCGTCCCCAGGAGGGGGCATTTAGAAAATACCCCTACCTTTAGTCCAGTTCAAGCTCGATTGTCTCCTTTTCCGCTGTGTCTGCCCGATGCCACCCTCCCCCTCTGCACAAAGCAGCGGCAGCCCGCCCCCAGCCCCTAACGCGGCGTCCTGCTGTCTCCCGCAGGGTACCTGTGTTTGTACATGGAGGAGGATGAGCTCCTGGGGGCCACCCTCATCCTTGCGTGGGTCCCCAACTCTCGGATCCAGAGGCAGGACGCGGAGGCGCTGCGCTACGTCACCCCCGAGAGCTCCCCCGTGCGCAAGGCGCCCCGCCCACGCGGCCGGCGCCCCCAGAGCTCAGGGACCCCCTGTGTGCCGTCCCCCACGGAGCCAAGGTCCCTGCTGACCCCCAGAGACGAGCACGTCCTGGCGGCGGCCCCGAGCACCCGGGCCGCGGAGCCCGGCAGCCCTTCGCCTGAGGACCGGGAGCCGCTGGCCAGGGGCCCGGGGCTGGACGCCGCCCTCCCCGCCTCGCAGGCGGCCCGCGGCGACCCCGGGATCTTGTCGAGATCCGGCCCGGAGGAGGAGGAGGGCCCCTTGGAGCTGTCAGCGGGCGGCGTGAGCAGGGACAGCTCCTTGGACTCGGATTCCGACGCCTTCTCTTCCCCCTTCTGCCTCTCGCCCATCAGCGCCGCCCTGGCCGAGAGCGGCTCCGTGTTTCTGGAAAGCGAGAGCAGGTGAGTGCTTGAAATGGGATCCGGGTTCTCCCGGGCAGGCCCTGGCCTTGGAACGGTGGGAAGGAACCGAGGGTGCCCGCTGCCGTGCACAGGGCGCCCGGCTCCCCCGGGCAGCGGCAAGGACGAGGCCCGCCCCCTCCCACCCCCGGCGCCCCAGGAAGGATGCACGGGGGGCGCCTCCGCGTCGGCTCCCCTTCCCTTCGCAGCGCCACCCGGGCCTTATCTGGTCCCTGCCGGGCCTGAGCAGCCCTGACCAGGGCCCAGCCCGCGAGGCCGAGCCTCCGGCATTTTCCGGGCTCCCGGCACTGCTGCGCTCGCCGCTGGGCATGGGACACCCTGGCTGCCCCACGGCCCCACGGGGCCTGGTAGCGGCGTCAGGGCTTAGCCATAGCCGAGACCTGCTGTCCCTGCCTGGCCGGGCCGGCCATCGCCGCCCTCCACCCGTGCTGGGCCCGCGGGATCTTCGGCCTTTCCGTTTTCTGTTCCTGCCTCCGTGGAGCTGTAAACGATGGGGACACAGTCCCGGGGGAATGTTGGCGGCATTTACCCGACTTGAGCACATTCGCCTGCTCGCTGGCTCGGGCCCCAGGTGCGGGGGCTGGGAGGGGACGGTCCTGGTGGGGGAGGGCCGTTGTCACAGCGGCTGCCACGCGGCCTGGCTAGCGGCCCCCCAGCCTCGGGCCTCGCAGAGCCGGGCAGGTCCCACGCTGCACAGAGCCGGCTCCCACCGACGCACAGCCGCCTGCGCCAGCCCAGGACGGGGCCATGTCTGACTCTGGCCGTCCCTTCCTGGGACTCTGGCTGGGGTTCTTGCTCTCATCAGATTTCTAAGGCAAATAAAGGTAGTGATGTGAACAATACTAACAGCTGACATCCATCCAACAGTCGGCAAATCATCTTTGAGCTCCCGCTCTGGGCCAGGCGTGGACCAGGTGTGGGCCAGGTGTGAGCCAGGTGTGAGCCAGGTGTGAGCCAGGTGTGGGCCAGGCATGAGACAGGCGTGGGCCAGGCGTGGGCCAGACAAGGATCACCTGAGTGCTGCATCAGCATCAAACGCCATGTGATGTGTTTTTATGCTCGCAGAAGCCCCCAAGCCCCCAAGCCCCATGAGATAGGTGCCCATTGTAAAGAAGGGGAAACCGAGTCTTCAGTAGCTTGCTGGCGTCACGGAGCTGGTAGGCTAGCCAAGGTGGGAACTGAACGCAGCAGGGTCAATCCCATAGCAAGAGAGCCTGTGTTACATCAGCCGTTATCGACCTGGAGCCAAGGAGCGGGGTGCGGGGGTGCAAGGGTGCAGGGTGCGGGGGTGAGGGGATGGGGGATGTGGGGGTTCAGGGGTGAGGGAGTACAGGGGTGCGGAGGTGCAGGGTGCGGGGGTGAGAGGTGAGGAGTGCAAGGTTGTGGGGGTGTGGGGATGCAGGGGTGTGGGGGTGAGAGGTGAGGGGGTATGGGGTGTGGGGGTGCACGGGTGCAGGGGTGCAGGTGTGTGGGGATGTAGGGGTACAGAGGTGCAGGGGTGTGGGGGTGCAAGGTGAGAGGTGAGGGGGTGCGGGGATGTGGGGGTACAGAGGTGCAGGGGTGTGAGGGTGCGGG